>OU343221.1:185074711-185236194 GCA_910596185.1 Chrysanthemum makinoi
TTTGCAGCTTACAGTACTTTCATATCTTCAGTACTTTCATGTCTTCAGCACTTTCATGTCCCAACACATATCACTTTCTAGACCACTTTTATTTTTAATTTGAAAATAGACCGAGGGCAACCGCTGTCATTGGGCAACTCATCGACATTGCGACAAGTGTCCCGTATGTGTAAGGTATTGTTTTTTGGCAACTAAAAGCGGTGGCAACCGTATAATTTTAAAAATGGTTCTATCGTCATTTTACGTTAGACAAAAAAGTACACATTTGAATAGTAAAAGTACAGTATCCATTAATTTAAGAAGTTCAAATCCAAAAGTCACCTGACCAATAAAGCATCCATAGTTATCGTTTTTCTCTGTTTTTTGTTTCGCACTACTATTTTCACAAATCAAAAACCGTCTCTTCTCACCCCCTTCTTCCTTGTACTTAGTTATGTCACCATCTAGAAAGCTACAGTGTTGATTGCAAACCACATTCGATTGATCAAGTTTTAAAAAAATGTTCCCAAATATGGTACGTAAATATTCTTCACGTTGTTTATTACATATGATTATTTCCAATTGGTTCTGTGTTATAATAAATCGTTTTGTTATTCGATAATACCTATGTTAGATAGGTGTTAATTCCATTTTATAATCCATTGCTCTTTTTTATGTGTTTCTGATTCGTAATTATGTAGGGTATGATACCTTAGATATCGTTAGTTAAGTATGTAACATTACTTGGTTCATTAAAAATTTAGTGGCGTTTTTGTAGACTAATAAGGAGTGGTTTATATGCCTCATCTATGCAATTGTTTACGACGTTAGTATAGATTCCTTCTATGGCCTGAATTATTTTTGGTTTTTGTTGACCCTTTTTAGGACTATGAAGCTAAGTTAATCATTACGAGTAACTGAAACTGCTTTTATTATGTAGGGTAAAATACATCTGTTCCTTTACGCTCTTCACAGCTTGTTTAGAGGCTTCTTATGCTTTTCCCTTCCTTTTCTTAGCAATTTCTTTAGCATTTACTTCCATATCAATCTTTTAGCAATTTTTTTCATCAAAAGCTATCTGATCCTCTGTACTTTGAAACACCAAAGTTGGATCTGCAATCCCTTTACCCTTTCATATCGTTTTGAGTAACTACATCTTTCTACACAGGTTCACCAATGTTTAGAGTCTTAGCAATAGGTCTAGGTGCAGGGATAGGGTGAGATTGCTTTTGGTTGACCAATTGTATGGCAATCTCATTGTCACCCTTTTTTGGTTTTGGTGTTGGTGTTATTGATGTCGTTATAATTGTAGCAATGGTTGCCTATGCATTGGGAATGTCTGAACTGGCGTGGGTATAATAATAGCGCAGTGGTTACTCTCCAATACTAGCAGTGGATGCAGCAATACTGGCAGTGGTTTCCTGCACCCCTTCATTCTCTTTTTCTTCAACTGCATCCTTTAAAGAATAATCTTGACTCATGAGTTTTGGAAAATTTATGTTTCCTAGTGAATAATATCAATAACTAATGGAATTTTGAGTTTAGTATTGCAATTAAGTCTAGTTAGAATATATTCGCATGTGAAGAATATCGAGATTGGCTATTATTTTGATTATTTATGTTTTCACAAATGATATCATAAAATCATAACATAAAATTTGATGCATTAATCTAGTACCTTGTTAATTAGATAAATACTTATTACCTTACATACCAAATAAGTCCAAAATATCACATTCTTAAACATATACAAAACACATTCATAATCCTAAAAATCATCAGCATCGGTAGTGCAACTTCTTTGAGTATATTGATAAGCTTTTTGGCACATTCAACCATCTCTTGATACTTAGCTTTGACAACAGCATTATGATCTTTCAAATTCTTAAAACTGGTTTGCATCTCTTCATACTTCGCTTCAGCATCAGCATTATAATCTTTGTAAACCTTAAAATCAGCTATCGCCTCTTCACACGTTGCTTCCAAATTAGCATTATCATCTTCGATCCTCTTGAAACGCGCTTTCATATCTTCATACTCACATTCATACTATGGAAGTTGTTCAATCATTCTGTTCCTCTTATGAATCAGCTCTTGTTTCTCTCTAAAATTTCCTTTTATTGGGAAAGTCTTTCCCGGCTTACAAGCAATTAACATTCTCTTGAAACGGTCTATCATGTCTTTAAATAAAGAATCGTGCAAATTAGTACAATTCGGAGTGCATGTACCATCTTGACACAAACAACACGGCATTTCGTAAATGATTGTGATGATTGATAATCTAATTGATCTAAATGTTAATTGACTAAAATATCACAGTAGAAGTGAAAGGTAAATTTCACAAATGAAAAGGTGTTTTTAGTTTTTGTGTAGACAGTTGTATTATTTATTGACAATTTGAATTGGTGTATAGTGTGAATAATCCAAACTAACTGTAAGAATTGGTGTTTGCAAATGGGTTTTTTGTGGTCACTAAGAGTTAGAGTATCAGTGGCCTCTGCATTTTACTTTTTTTGACTTTTTTTGTGAACTCTATCATTTGGCTATTTTGTTTTCACTTTTCACCTGTTTACTGGTAAGGATGTCAGTTGCTTTTTGAGAAATGGTTTTTGTATTTTTAAATCAATTTAATAATCTTCAACTATCAACATCCACACATTCCTCGAGCATTACCAATGCATCAAGTTATAAAAGACTTGATGCATTGAACACAATTAAATGGTTGAGGTAAAAAGCTTGTGCAAAACCAACTACTCCACTGCAAAAAGCTTTTGCATATTTAAGGTTGGGTGAAAAATGAAATTTTATAAATACAAAAGCTTTTTGACAATAGCTTCAAACGCTTGAAGTCTTTCCAAGTGTTTTTGTAAAAAGTCTTCTTCAAAGTTATTGCCACAATGGAACAAGTCATTTGAATATCTTATTAGAATAGTAAAAAGTCTTTCATCAAGTTGTCATTGTGGATGCTTACCCTGGGTGACTTTCATCAAAGAATCCAAATAAAAAAAATCGTTGTCCTTTTCTTCTTTTTTATAAACAAATCCAGGTTTGTTGTACTCCCCCATATGTATTTTGTTACCTTATTCGTTCATATATTTATAGAGTACATGAATATAAATAACTGTGCAGCTTTATATTTTATATTCTATTATTAAATATTTATTTAATTAAAAGTTATTGAAATTGTTATTAGGGTTTATGTTTTATAGGACATGGCGGAAACCAAAGAAGTCATATTTAAAGTGCACCACAACGGGAAATTTGAATTTCTGCCACTCCGCTATGTAGGCGGTCGCCTTGCTGATGTCTGGTGTTTTAGCTCCACCAGGGTTGCATTTACCAGGGTGATTGATCATGTTTTGAATGATATTGGAGGTGAAAAATGGGCTTTATTTTATGCTGCACCAAATAAGGCATTAGAAGATGGTTTAACATTGTTGCACACAGACAATGACGTTCGACGAATGTATGACCTTGCTGATGAGAATGGATCCATGGACGTCTACATTGTGCACAAGCTACAGGCTTTGTCACAATTTTATTTCAAAAACATGGTATGGCAGGAAGAGGACGCTGGCATGCGGTGCGATAGTGCAACACCTTTCAAAAGAAGGAAGCTAACAAAGCGTGTTTCTATCCACAGCGAAAAAAGAGGTTCGAAATCATAGAAAAAAAGGGCTAGTGCACAAGGATTGGTTCCACCTGTTATGAATGTTTGTTTCCTTTAAAAAATAATTATGAGTTTATGCTGCCAACCATGCGATAGTGCTTCTATGCCAAACTTAGTGCTGTTAGGTTTATGTTGTTTAGTCTATCCTTTATGATCATATGGTTAAGAATTATGGTTGCCCGATCGTACAACAAGTATTGCCCAATTATGGCATTTAGTTGCCCAGATTGAAAATTGGAAGGTGTCCTGAAGTTCAAACAAAATTGCCCAATAACTTAAACTTGATTGTCAGAATTTTTGGGTCTAGATACTAGATGACGATAACGGTTGCGTTTGCTCATTAGAATAGCACAATTGGGTATAAATACGCCCAAAAATACTAACAACTACTACAAGAGTTAAAACAGTTGTTTTGAAAGTACAAATTAATTTTGATTAAATTGGGGATAAAAAAAATAGAGTTACAACTAACAATCGGTTGCACTTAATTTCGAAATAAACATCAATGGTGCCCAACTCTTCTGCTGCAACTCACAACATGGTTGCGTTTTTGGAAAAATCAAAGGAGGCTACATGGTTTGAACAAATTCTCAATTATATGCATATGTGAATACGCAACCACTGCTACAGTTTAACAAACCACTGCTAGGGTCGCTCAAACCACCGCTAGTGTCGACGCAAATATCAACTTTGTTTCTGTTTTCCAAATGACTAGTTGAAGTTCAAATTTTGAAAGTGAAATTTAAAGCGCGGATATGAATGATTTACTTCAGTTTGTCAAACGTGCTTAAGAAACATTTTCAAAACCAACAACAGATGTGGAAGCTACATTTTACCAAAAAAAAGTATATACAGACATAGCAAACTTTCATTACAAAAAAGGATAATAAACCGATAAATTCAAACGGTTTGTAATTACGGATAAGTCTTATCCAAATACCAAAAAGGAGAGAAAATCTGCAAGTAAATATTCACGTTCCTTCCTTAGAAATTTTATGACAAATCCAGCAGGAAAAATAGATGCCCGGGAGCCTAGGCACGTGCCTACCCACAAAACAGTAAATGGAAATTAATGATACGCGTGCAAGAACGTAAAATCCTCGCTATAAAGACGCGAGGTAAATAAATTTAAAGCACATAAAAAACAACCATTCATCCACCAACAAAAAACCCCAAAGAGAAGTTGAAGATGTTAACAACCCGTTGCCCACGCACCGTCGGTTCCAAAAAGCCCATACATAGCCTAAACCTTTACCCCAAAACAAAAATAAAGCGCAAAGCGGTTGCTGCGACAACTGAAACATGTTCTTAAATGACTACTAATAACAATTAGTCGTTTATAAGACGACTAAATTGACCAATCTCCACGACCATTCACAACATTCCTTCAACCAAAACCCGTGTCCTTTGAGGTTTGTGGAAGCCTGCCATGACCATATGGCGTACCAAAGGTTGGAGTTTAAACCGATTAGACTCTCATTAGCCATTTGGGATGTTAAAAGTTCAGGCAGTTCTTTCTTAACCTCGATCTTCCCGAGCGGAAAAAGGATGTATATCATGGGTATTGGGTCGAAGGAGTGGTAGAATTTGCAAAGAGAGGCAAACAACACGGCTGAAATTTCTGGTCTCAGTCCTCTGTTGATTGCAGCCCGGCCCCCGAAGCAAGTGTACGTCTACTAATCCTGGCATATCGAGTTGGATAGATAGGGTTAAAGGTAAAAATGACGAACTTGCGGGCACTGGGATTAATTTTAGAGCAAACCACATAAAGAATTCATAAAACAAATGCCATGCTATCGTGTAGAGGATGGTTGGTGTATTTTGTGATAGTTCTCCCTCCTCACTCCAATTCAAACCTATCACGTCAGCGTGTGGATGTATTTTTTCTGAATTCTTTGTGGTTCTACCATAGCTCTAAAATAAAAGTTGCGCGGATGGAAAAGCAACCCCACTAAAAGCTCTTCGATACCGCGCAGAGGGGCGGATTTACACGGGAAACCCGTTAAGAAGCCTATCGAACTTCTGCAGGGAATCCCATATGAAAATACGGTCACCCCAGGAGGAACCAAGCCACGGGAAATCCTTCAAGAAAATGATAGCAAACAAGAAGGAATCCACACTCACAATGAAGTCGCGTACCACTGCTAATGTAGTTTTTCACTGCTAGTATCATTGTCTCGGTTTAATATGTAACATTCTAGAATTTCTTGGGTAGGATGTTTTGTATTAGATAAGTATGCTAAGTATAATTATCGTATATTGTAAAAGACTCCTTAGCCTATAAAAGGAGGTCTAGGCTAGAGTTTGATATAACTTTTCGGCATATTTAGAGTCGATACACTTCAAGGTTATAATCGCTAATACTATTGAGTATTAGTGTATTAATATTATATCCAGGTGTTTTATAGACCATAACTTATTGTAAAAACATCAACATATTCACTTTGACATAAGCACATAACGCTTCAGGTTATTAGATGTGTAGAGTGAGTTGATTATTTTGAGGTTTATCGACTTTTCAAAGCGTCAAAAATGGTATCGTGTCTAGATAGTAGATGACGATAGGTTTGCGTTTCTTGATTAGAATAGCACGTTTGGGGATAAATACGTCCAAAAATACTAACAACTGCTACAAGAGTTAAAACAGTTGTTTTGAAAGTACAGATTAATTTTGATTCAATTGGGGATAAAAAAATAGAGTTACAACTGCTAGGGCAAAACATAGTTTAGACCCACACACATCATAATTCGCAACACCTAACATTCTGTTGCAATCAATTTCGAAATAAACATCAATGGTGCCCAACTCTTCTGCTGCAACTCACAACATGGTTGCGTTTTTGGAAAAACCAAACGAGGCTACATGGTTTGAACAAATTCTCAATTATATGCATATGTGAATACGCAACCACTGCTACAGTTTAACAAACCACTGCTAGGGTCGCTCAAACCGCCGCTAGTGTCGACGCAAATATCAACTTTGTTTCTGTTTTTCCAAATCAGTTATAAAAAAAAAGTCCCTGAAGTACAATATGGTTTTTTTGCGAATTAAAAGGTTGACTAGTTGAAGTTCAAATTTTAAAAGTGAAATTTAAAGCGCCGATATGAATGATATACTTCAGTTTGTCAAACGTGCATAAGCAACATTTCCAAAACCAACAACAGTTGTGGAAGCTATATTTTTCCAAAAAAAAGTATATACAGACATAGCAAACTTTCAATACAAAAAAGGATAATAAACCGATAAATTCAAACGGTTTGTAATTACGGATAAGCTTATCCAAATACCATAAAAGGTGAAAAAATATGCAAGTAAATATTCACGTTCCTTCCCTAGAAATTTTGGGACAAACCCAGCAGGAAAAATAGAAGGGTAGGAGCCTAGGCACGTGCCTACCCACAAAACCGTAAATGGAAATTAATTATACCGCGTGCAAGAACAGTAAAATCCTCGCTTTAACTACGCGAGGTAAATAAAGGGAAAGCACATAAAAAAAACACCCATTCCTCCACCAACTAAAATCACCAAAGAGAAGTTGAAGATGTTAACAACCCGTTGCCCACGCACCGTCGGTTCCAAAAAGCCCATACACAGCCTAAACCTTTACCCCCCCAAAACAAAAACATAAGCGCAAACTGAAACATGTTCTTAAATGACTACTAATAACAATTAGTCGTTTCTAAATTATCGAGAATGACGACTAATAACACATCCCCGCAACCATTCACAACATTCCTTCACCCAAAACCCGTGTCCTTTGAAGTTTGTGGAAGCATGCCCAGACCATATGGCGTACCAAAGGTGGGAGTTTAAACCGATTAGACTCTCATTAGCCATTTGGGATGTTCAAATTTCAGGCAGTTACTTCTTAACCTCGCTCTACCCGAGCGGAAGAAGGAAGTATATAATGGGTATTGGGTCGAAGGAGTGATAGAATATGCAAAGAGAGGCTCAAAATTATGGTCTCAGTCCTCTGTTGATTGCAGCCCGTTTCCCGAAGCAAGTGTACGTCTACCAATCCTGGCAGATCGGGTTGGATAGACTGAGGTAAAGGTAAAAATGACGAGCTTGCGGGCGCCGGGATAAAATAAAGAGAAAACCACTGCTAATGTAGTTTTTCACTGCTAGTATGATTGTGTCGGTTTAATATGTAACATTCTTGAATTTCTTGGGTAGGATGTTTTGTATTAGATAAGTATAATTATCATGTATATTGTAAAGGACTCCTTAGCCTATAAAAGGAGGTCCAGGATAGAGTTTGATATAACTTTTCGTCATATTTAGAGTCGATACACTCCAAGTTTGTAATTGCTAATACTATTCAGAGTATTCGTATATTAATAATATATATATGTAGGTCTTTTATAGACCAGAACTTATTGGTGTGAATTTAATTTGTTAACATTAATATTTGTTTTCAAACATACTATTCAAGTGAACACTGATGAAACGGAAATGTCGATTTATTATAACTAGTTAGATTTAAAAAATGTTACATAATTTTTGTTAGGTCACGGATTTTAAAAATACCACAAAATTGTTATAAAGAGCAACACAAAATAAATATTACCTTGTTTACTTACGTATTTATTATTTCATCTAAATTTGTTATTATTATTTATTTTATTTTTTTTACGAGATCATATTTAAAGAGTTTATGCCCCTAATTGGTTGATTATTATTTTAGTATAAGCTTCTTGTGAAATTAGAAATGAAAACGGTAAACATGTAACAGAAATAAATTGTTGATAATATTAGTGTATATAACTTATAAAAAAATGCAAGGTAATGAAAGGAAAGACGAAAATATTTATCATGCGGTGCCAAACAGCTTCAGCCTTTGACCAATTAAAGTCCCATTGTAAAAACATCAACATCATCAGTTTGACGTAAGCACATAACGCTTCATGTTATTAGATGTGTAGAATGAGTTGATTATTTTGAGGTTTATGCGACTTTTCTAAACGTCAAAAAATGGTACAATGCTTTTATGCTTGATTACTTAAATGAAATATCTGTAATTATAAAATGAATTAGTTGTATACTTACAACTGCTAGTTAATTTTTACTACTGCTAGTTATACTGACTACTGCTAGTAAACTGAATAGGTTGTATACTTACAACTGCTAGTATTATACGCACAACTGCTAGTTATTATAACTGCTAGTGATAGAAGTTGCCCTACGTTCAACAGTTAGTTGCCAAATTGATATTTGGAAAAAACTGCTAGTTGGCGAGATGAAATAAAAATGGATAATGGCAACAGAGGAAATACTAAATACGTTGACATACAACGTTTCATAGAGACGACAACCTACTACATATTACGATCACTACATAAACCCTTGATAAACAGACACACCAAACTTTCTGTACACAAATTTAATTGACACAGGGTATTCAAACCATACATAAAACTACAACCACTAGAACAATTTTACAACGGCTGTGACGGAAGATCGGGGGAGTTTCAACAGCTTCCTAGCGAACTCCCAATTTGTCTTGATATTATCATAACCATAGTCCATCAAATCACTGGCCCTGATATACATTTTCTTTAACGACGTGGAACAAGCAAGTATAAACTTTATTATGTGTAATTCATTCTGTGATCTAGGAAAGGATCAAAAAATCACTGTCTGAATTTGCCCATGACTGAATGTGGTTGTGTCTAAATCTAATGAACGTTGTTCCAAAGGTAAAACACTAAGCGTGTGTGCAGCCTGGAAAATCAAATAGTATTGAGATAGAAAAACATGGCAGTTTACGGATGTTTATTTGATACGTATGAAATAGAGTAATAAAGTATTACACTTACTCTGGTTTCCAGCTTTTTCAAGTTTGGAGATCCGCGAATCATTCGGACGATGAGTGACACGATAACAGTCTCGCCAAAATCAACTCCTTTTATATTCAGATTAACGAGGGATACAAACGGAAAAGGGACATTCATCCTGGAATTACCATCACGTATCAACTACAACAGGTCGACTTTTGGGTTAGTTTTAAAGATTAAATGTCGTTACAGTTACACATATATTTAACATTGTAAAATTAGAAGTGTAAATCTCAAAACGGTCTTACCGTGCAATAGTCAAAATCCAATGTAAGGGTCTCAAGAGATGGAAGTCTTGTCAGGTGAAAGATATTGGATGCTATGATTGTCGTGACAGCATTCGAAATACCGAATGACAAATGTAACTTCTTCAAATTCCTAAGACTTGCAAGATTCCATAGTTTCATCCCGTTTGTACTCTCAACATCCAATGTAAGAGACTCAAGTAAGGGACAACCAGCAATTAAGTCCCAAACTGTACCGGTTAGAAATTTGACTAAACACAATTCTAAGCTCAATAAATTTGGAAAACTAGTGAAAAACACCAAACTAGGAAAATCACAACAATGAATTTCAAGATGTTTCAATTCAATATGCCCGTAAAGTTGGGTTGGCAATGTAACTGGTTGTCCATACCAGTTTCTAATTGTCATGTCCTCAATTCCTTGCATTGCCAAAAACATAAGCCAATCACGAATCTCTTCATAATTCAAGTCTTCCATTCCAGACAACGGTTTGGGATCTACAGAGAAGACAAACTTTTTTATGGGACCCGTAAGCTGATTTAAAAGTCTAGTAACATGCCTCCCATCAAACTTATATGTTAAATAATAAAATAAATCCTCATCAATTATGACTTCGGTGAGCAAGGTCCACTTAAACCTCCAATTTGTAGATAAAATAGAGGTGCTCCCCGCTTCTGTTATTGGCAACCGATTCAAAATGTTACCGATCACTGTATCTGGCATGTTGCTAATATAATCTCTCATACTGGTGATAAAATTAGCTCGAAACGACATGGTTTTCAAGGAAATTTTGTTGGTTTTTTTAATTATCGACAGGAGGCTTTGGATGAGGGTTGTTGATTTGCAATTGATGGTCAGAACGAGGGTGTGTTATGATCATTATATGTGGTTGTTGGGTTGGTTCATTGATTCGCGCGCCCAAGATACAAGCTTTTTAAATTTGGTCCGTAAAATATTACGAAATGGTATATTTTAGTAAGCCATGGTAATATGGCGGACGTATTACACAATAAATGTTCTGTGAGCATCACTTATTCTAAAAACAACGACGTCTTCAGTTAGACGTAAGCACATAACGGCATCATGTTATCAGATGTGTAGAGTAACATTCATTTGAGTTGACTATTTTGAGGTATATGCGACATTTCTAAGCGTAAAACAAATGCTACACTACTTTTATGCACGATTACTTAAATTAAATACCTCAAATTATATAATGAATTGGTTGTATACTTACAACTGCTAGTTATTTTTACTACCGCTATAGTTATTTTTACTACCGCTAGTAAAACTGAAGTGGTTGTAGACTTACAACTGCTAGTCATTTTTACTACCGCTATAGTTATTTTTACTACCGCTAGTAAAACTGAATTGGTTGTATACTTACAACTGCCAGTATACAGGTTACTACTGCTAGCTATTTTAACCACTGCTTGTGATAGAACACATCAACGAAATGATGCCACAGTCGTTAATACTGTTGTGTATGGCCGTGTTTGTGCTGCCCGTGTGTAGGTGCTGCTGATACCATTCTGGTGCCCTTGCGTAGGTGTTGGTCTTACTATTCTGGGCCTGAATAGACACATATTGGTTTAGTGCTGCTAGTATTAAACTTACAACTGCTAGTTATATTGTACTAGTGTTGAATGGTAAATATGTGAATTTCAAGTGTGCTTAGTCACTAGTTGGTAGTTATTAGTTGATTGTAGAATACGAATTGTAACAGCTAGAAAGACTCATTGGTTTATAAAAGTAGTCAATACGGAAAAGAAGTTGCCCTACGTACAACAGTTAGTTGCCACATTGTTTATTGGAAACAACTGCTAGTTCCCCGGATTAAACAAAGATGTATAATGGGATTAAAGAACATAGGAAATAGTAAATACGTTGACATACAACGTTTCATACAGACAACCTACTACATATTACGATTACTACATAATTATGAGTTTAATGGTTACATAATATATAACCACTTGATTTATAAAATTCAGCAAGTACGCAGAAAAAGCTAACCACTCCATGCTTCCTTCACATACAGACATCGTACTAAAACCACAAAGCTTCATTCCCATTAAGCATGATCCCTAACTTCTGCCGAACAAACTTATTGAACATGAATATAATGGTGTAAGTTAAAAATAAAACATTAATAGAATGGTAAGTTAAAAATAAAACATACTATAAACAACATGGTGGCTGATTTAAAAAAGAAGAGATTCTTTGTATGGGGCGATGTAGAAAGATCCCGCATCTCTAACATTCCAATGCGACAAATAATTCAAGTTCTTTGTTGTACACAAATACCGACTGACCCAAATGATTGCCGCTATACGCTTCCACTATTGGAGCTTGATCCTTTGTAAACCCAAGCAAACGAACCGAATATTGGGTAGGGATGGCAAATAGGCTTCTAAATGATGTTATGGAAGAACCATTGACGTCCAACAACCATCCGCAAAAAAATGGAATATCTTCACCAATGATCGTCCCAGAAATCACTAGAGAGGTTCCAAGATCGAAAACATTGAATGGAACTGGGAGTTCATTTTTTAAAATCTGTTGTAGGTCTATAAATTTAAATTGGTTGGTTACCAAATCAAAAGAAATCAACTTATAAATCTTATAAATAACACCGTCCTCATTAGTTAACTTTTCACTCCCAGTCCAATAGAGAAAACTACCTACAACTGCATGACTTTTACGTTTCAATTTGATAGTTTCACGAGGGGGGTGGAAATTTTCAAGGATTCTCCACCTTAACGAGTTCAAAGAAAAGACAGAGACATACCATAAACCACTTTCGAAAACAGGATAGGAGACCTTCACGATCGTCGGGTCAAGAGTGTCCGGACGGATGGAAAAACCAAAACAAATCTTTTGACGTTCGATTTGATGCGTGTAAACCGGGACAAATACTGCAAGTGATTTTTTGATTGCCGGGTTCCAAATAACAGTCATTAGATTAGAACCATAGACAAAACACCGAAGACCATTAGAATTGCCAACTGTAATCATAGATGAAAGCATTAAATCTTTATTAACTGGAGTAGCGATTAGCTGTTCATCTAAAGCTAACACAAAACCTTGGTCACCCATATCGAATGTTAGCGTAAATAAACACTCATCATTACGACGAACACCGTAATTAAAGATGAAGCTTCCACAATCTATACTAGCCTTCCATAACTTGCAAACACTACGTTGCTGGATTATAGACTTAGGAGGTAGCCTACGGATGATATCTAGTTGAACATCCAGTGGGATATTGTCAGACATATTTTCTAAACAAAAGCAGAAAGATTGGGATAAAGATATGAAGTCAATAGACCAAAAGAAGAAAGAAAGATTTTGTTAAACAAATTCTATTGAAGAAAGAAGAAAGTGATTGGGAACAGAAGACATTAAAGGACATGTACCGTGATGTACTTTTGGGCAACCAAATATTATATTCTGCTATATAGAAAATATTAATAAAGTATGCATAACCAATATAGAAGTGGTTTGCAAACCATAGCCGTTTTTGTATATGTGCACGGGTATTTACAAAAGAAATGCCGTTGATTTAAAAAAAAATTATAATAATCGACTAATATATAACACAAGTAAAAATACATATAGTTAAAGTTGAAAGAAAAAGACTTCACAAGTGAACATTTGACAATAATTATGGGTCAAACGGACATTAAGGATCGTACCTTGAAAGACGGCTGTCAATTTGTGTATTCAACCTTGTGGTTCCAGAAGTATTCAAGCATCCGTTCACGGTAAGCTAAAGCCCAATCTGCATCGGTTGGTCTAAACAGCCACATCAAATCAACCCATACATCCAAGTGCTGCGGACATATAAAAAGTACGTCCAAACTGCCCTTTTAGACTGAAAATAGTAGATATAAACTTCAACAGCTACTTGAAAAGCTTAAGATAAGATATAAATCAATGTCACACATTCAGAACACCATTCCTCCTAAATATATCTAGAGTATAAAACAAGATATAATATACAATAATCAATACCGAGCCTGAATCTAGAGTATAAAAGAAGATATAATAATTTAGATACAATAATCAATACCGAGCCTGATTCACATATTTTTAGCAGAACATAATTGCATCAAATTAACAAATTTACAAAACCTGATCTTCGGTTTAGGGGTGATAACCCTAATTTTGACTTTCATCAAGGGAACAACCACAAATGCAAATTTAACTAAAATTACAGATTAAATCGAAGATAAAATAAATTAAGTAGATAATAACAAAAGATTTCTTCAGATGATTTGAATTACCTGTAACAAGGACAGGCCACTGCAGAAAAAGGTTCAGTTGTGTGGTGGTGCAGCCGGATGGTGGTGGCGTGTGTGGAGGTGCGCCCGGATGGTGGTGGCGTCGGGTTATTGGGTGGTTGTACTGGTGTTAGTTGTCATGGTTTATGTGAAGGACAAGAGATGTGTGACTGTGTGAATCTGTGTTTTGTGTTGCCGTTTGATTTTTTTTTTTTTTTTTTTTAAATGTGAAATGACAAAACTATCCTCGTGTATAAATATAAGTTGCCCAAAAAACATAAAGATGCCCAAAAAAACAATACAAGTTGCCCAAAAAATAATACGTTACAATACATGACAAATACCTTCAAAATACGTACTTGTGTCATAAGTTGTCGGACACATGGCAGCCCCTGGTTGGGTACAAGAAAAACGGTGGGCAACCTGTCTATTTTCGAATTTTAAAAGGGCGTGGTCCATAAACTGATAATCCTCAGGGCGCGCGGTCTATTTGACTAATTTTCCCTAATAATAATAATAATAATAATAATAATAATAATAATAATAATAATAATAAATTAGTGAGGAGCCGAGAAACTAACTGGGCCCCTACTCCTCTAGCAATAGCAAAACAAATTCTACTAAAAATATAGTTAGCACCACGCGCTCTAATATCTTGAGTGAACGAGAACTTTCGGATACGCTTGAGCAAGGTCACCGCCTCCTTCTCGAGTTCACCAAAAGAAGAGAAAGAGAAGGGGATGAACCCATATCCAATATCAGCGCATTTGGTTTCGTACTTGACACGTTTGCGCTGTGCAGCTTCAATCATGGCACGCCCTGCCACAAAGTCAGTCATAACAGTTTGCGTTAAGGGCGATGACCCAGTAAGATCAACACACACATCTTTCATTAGAAACAAAACCATAGGATTACAAGAAATTAGTGAGGAGCCGCGAAACTATCTGGCCCCCTACACCTTTAGCAATAGCAAAACATTATATTATTATTATTATTATTATTATTATTATTATTATTATTATTATTATTATTATTATTATTATTATTATAATAATAATAATAATAATAATAATAATAATAATAATAATAATAATGGTTGTAAAAACTGTTAGGCGCTAGTGAGACGGTCGGGTATGGCCTAACGATTAATCGGTTAGGCAGTGATTAATAGGGGATTAATCGGATTGGAATTTTTATACACAAAATTGTAATTTTAAATATTATATTATATAATATGTATGAGATAAGCATAGTGCATCAAAGTTCAAATATTTCAAGTGTTCAAATATAAACATAATACATAATTCTTCAAAGTTCAAAGTCAAACATATATCTTACTCGCGTCTTTGAGCATTTTTAAGCGATATTTGACCGATTTTGTCCGATTAATCGATTTGTTAATCGATTTTTAAGCGATTTTATTGACCGATTTTTACATAATTTTGTCCGATTAGACCGATTTTGTCCAATTAATCGGTTTGTTGACCGTTTTTAAGTGATCTTTGACCAAACCGATTAATAGGCCGCTTATAATAAATTCGGGCGCTTAGTGACCGATCAACGATTATGCAAAGATTAATCGGCCGCCTGGATCGATTTTTACAACAGAGATAATGATAAAGATTATTATTATTATTATTATTATTATTATTATTATATTTATATTAAATATTTTTTTATTATTGTTATATTATTTATTATTTTATTTTTTTATTATTATATAAAAATTATTATAATAAATATTTATTATTATTATTACTATTATTATAATATTAGCTATTATTATTATATTATTTTATTTATTTAATTATTATTATTATTATAAAAATATTAGTATAATGAATATTTATTATTATTATTATTATATAAATATTGTTCTTTTATTATTTATATTAATTATTTATTGTTATTATTATTATTATTATTTTATTTTATTTTTATTTTTTTATTTTATTATCATATATACATATAAATAATAATTATTATTATTATAATAAATATTATTATTGTACTTTCTTTTTTAACTTATTATTATTATTATTATTAGTATAAAATTCTTGATTACAAAGTAATTTAAAACTTTTCATCCAATATCTTATGTAATCTGAATTTCATCTTTTGATGTAATTGTAATGACTGAATTACAATTACAACGCAAACCAAACGGCCTACGTAATATAATCTGAATTACAATTCTCTATATTCAGCGAACCAAATAGCCTACGTATTGTAATCAGATTACAATTACATTCCAATTATGCCAGATTACGGCGAACCAGACCCCCCTTAGATAAGTTTTTAAATAATTAGCCCTATTTAATATGTCACTTCAGTTGAGTTTCAATATGGATGGTTAACTTCGATTCTAATGTGTTTTCCAACTTTTATTCATAAGCATAAACATTGAGATTTGATTTCATGTATGAAATCCTTACACAGTAGTGATGATGGACTTATTTGGAACCTATTTATAATAAGGATTCATGGGCGCATGTTGGACTGTATTGAATAGTTAAGACCTTCATAATGCTTCTTCTAATGAGGATGAATTGCTTGTAGATTCCATGACTGCCGGAAGCATGAAATTCCTCGTGTTTATCCTATAAATTATTTTGTATTTCATATGAGTGTCGGTAAAGGTAATAAATGTAACTTGTGTTTACATGCCCGTACGTCCATGAGAACAATATAGTCAATTAGTCATGATAGAGCCATTTTTTGTGACACTTGTCATCTAAAACTCAAGATGATAAAAGGAAGATGAGACCAATATATTGACTATAATTTAGTGGTAAAATCTGAGAGCTTCTTCCCTTCGAATTTGTCTTTTTATCTTGTGGTGAAATTTTCAATGATATTTGGCTTATTTGCCGGATTTTCGGCATGTATAACAAGCAGATTAGCTTTCCTAGATACCACTATATTGTATTATTTCTTACTAATTTGTCTCATCCATTGTATATTTTGTTCCATCTTGACTTAGTAGTACTGGAAAAATGGAATCCAGATGGTGTTTTCCCTCAATATTGGTTTTGCTGTTTGCGTTTTGCAGTTTTACAGGCATCTATATATGTTACTTTTGTTTTGTATGGATGTAAGTTTATTTTGTTTGTCTTCTATTTAATACAATTGAGTATGGTTATATGACTGCAGATTGCTATGACCCATTGGATCCAAATGGGAATGTTACAGTTACTTTTGATATACTTCAATGGGCACCTGATGGCTATGTGGTTGGTATTCTAATCAACAATTGCACTTTTTCTCTAATATAAGATTCACTTATCGCTTGTGTTAATTTTATATATCCATGGATTTGATTACTTCCCTTCTGTTCACTGACTTATTTTACAACTATGACTTGGTTTCAAGGTGGCAATATCAACCTGGTTTAGTAATGAATAGTTCAATATGGGCTGTACTTTTTTCTCAAACAGGTCCAATAACTTTTTTTTAGTACAATAGGGAACACATCAAATGCGTTAAAGTGTTGAACACGTAGCTGAAAGTCTTATAAAGTCTTTTTACTGAATGCAATATCATAAATTCAAATAATAATGTGTATATATTTTTTTTAAATAGACAACCCAGGCCCAGATTGTTTTAGAAAGTACCACAAAATGACCCATTTCACTCGTTAATTCGTTATACATCTCTCAGCCAAATTTTGCTACCTTTAGTCTATCTTTTACTCACTGATACTGAGTCAGAGTGCAGTGACTTAAATTAAGCTGTACTCGTTTATGCAAGAATGTAAATAGCTATGAGGATTTTTCATAAAGTTAAGATGATGAGTTTCTTAATAACCGTAGGCAAGGGTAAGTATCCAAAACTACTATCAATATCGCCAAGTAGACAAACCTGGATGGACACTTGGGTTCACATGGATCAACAACGAGATCATCTGGTTAATGTCTGGTGCAATTGCAACGCACAGAGGGAATTGTTCTAACTTCAAAGATCAAATACCACATTCCTGTATGTCAACCCCCGAGATAGTTGATCTGATGCCAGACGCAAAGCCTCCTAACTCGCCCGAGAACTGTTGCCGTGGTGGTCTTCTTGCTGCATCGGCTATTAACCCTCGAGAATCATCTTCATCTTTTGATATTGTTGTTGGTAACATACAAAGAAATTCTTCGTTACAAATACCTGTGAATCTTACTTTACTGGCACCAGGACCTGGTTATACTTGTAGCCCTATTGAGGACACTCAACCAACGGTTTCTATTGTTGTTGGGGGGAGAAGAGAAGAAGAAGTGTTTAGTAAGATATCATTCTAAAAACTAAATATTTCATTTATGATTTATACTATATTAATTTGGATAAGGATTGTTCTGGTACTGAACATAGGTGACAAACTGGGCATAATAGTAGTGTCAAGAAAACGGGTCATATTTAGTTATCAAACCGAGCAGGCAGATTGACCCAAAAACATTTTGTGTCAACGTCTAGCAATAATTATAAATAGTTATCATGTTATTTGTGCTTATAGAGATTATTAATATAATAAATTAATAATTCTGTGTTTCTCATTAAATGGTATAGGAGGTTGTACAAAAGCAACCAGAAATCAGCAATTTGTAAATGTTGGACATGGATTAAATCATACAAGTATCCTTAAGTTATGTTTTGATCCCATTTTTTGGGTACAATTTAATCAACCTCTTTCTAATATGAAGCATCTATTGACAACACTTTCGTGGTTTTCAGGAACATGGAAATCAACATGCACATACTCTACTTATTTAGCGAACAAAACACCAGTATGTTGTGTTTCACTTTCAACTTTTTATAGCCCAGAAATCACGACATGCCCTCAATGCAGCTGCGGGTGCAGACCAGCAGACAAGAAAACATTATCCTGCATTAGGTAGGTGTGTTATCCAGTATCTTTACATCTTTTATAATAAATCTAGCTACCTGTTTTTAACATCTATGATGTGAAATACAGCGGTTCTGACAGTTCAGAATTCGTTACTCGTTCGGACACCCTAAGATGTACTGATCATATGTGTCCCATTCGAGTCCATTGGCATATAAAAACCAACTATATGGATCATTGGAGGGTGAAACTCACGGTCACGAATCTAAATTACAACAGAAACTACACTAATTGGAACGTCTTGGTTCACCATCCTGGGTTCAGTCAGCCTGCGACAACTTTTAGTTTCAACACTACTTTACTCCATACTACTGGGATCTCAGGTAAATTTTTTTCCAAGCAACTTTTTCCAAGCAACAGCTTTTTTATGCGAAGGCCTACGATATTACCAACTAATCTAAATTTAAAAATTAGCATGCATGTTCGATCTCAGAAGTTGACATAAGAGCGGATTAAACTGGGTTGAGATTTATCTTTAACTGGTAAATCAGGTGAAATCAAATATTTAGTTAAAAAGCTAACATGACAAATAGGTTGAAGTTCCCACATAGTTTAGTTTTAATGAATAGAACCCACTGAATCATTTTTGTCAAAAAGTTGGACAAATTTTGTAATAATATTGTTTAAGAATCATAACTATAGGAATTTTTTATCAACAAGTATTAAAAGAATGGACAGAGAAGTGTTAGTGGGCCAGCCCCGCCAGTTTCGACTGTATAAAAATGACCCATTTTAACACAGTACTATTTTGACCCGTTACCAAACCCGCCTGACCCACCCATCTTGCCACCTCTAGTTTCATTTTTGTGCTTAAAGATATATCTTTTCATAACCTTAATTATTTGCAGATGATGTAGCTCTCTTTTGGGGTATAGACAACTACAACAATGAGCTTTTGAACGCAGACCAGGATGAAGTGGGATCAGTCTCTACAGAAATACTTCTAGCCAAGGACCACAAAACGTTCACATTACACAACGGTTGGGCTTTGCCAAGAACCATTTACTTTGCAGGTGAAAACTGTGTTATGCCATCTCCTGACACTTATCCAATGCTTCCAAATGATAATTCTACTCTTAGACCTCTTGCTAGCCTAATCCTGATCATAATAATCTATTTTAACTTCAAACTACAAAGAGTATAATAAGGTCATGTTTGGATATTTTTTTACAAACTCCAAACTGTTCTGATGACAATAGCTACAAGAACGTTCTGGTTTGGAGTAAGGAATGATTTGACAATGATAGATATGTCAATGCAAAAAAGGAAGTCAGTGCAAACATATGTGTGTTATTAATAGTACAAACATATAATGTTGAAGGCCAATAGGTGTCATATCCCCAGGTATTTTATCTACATCAGATGCATTCTTTTTTTTACTGTACGATATACAAACTAAAGTTAATTAATTGCTATATTATCACTGTGTAGTTCTAAAAAACCTCTAGCCATTTGTGTCGTTTTGTTTCTTACCTTTTTTGCATTGGTGGGCTTGAGTCATCTAACGGCCACATGATCAATTTGTGTTGTGCATTTGAATTTGGTTGGAAAAATGTCGAAGTTTATTGTTTAAGAATGAAAGTTATATACTTAGAAGCAACAGAACACATGATTTTCTTATATGGGAATTTTACATTTAATAGTGATTGTCGAAAACTGGAACCAAAATGCTTATGTGACCTAAAGTTTTTGAAATGTTAAAATGTAAAATCTAGTCTATAGTCTTGTTTAGGTTAATGCAAATGAAAAAAACAGTTAAACAAATTATGCTCTGTATGAGTACTAATGAGAGTTGGCTAATGTGGAACGCGCTAACAAATTCTCTTACTTACACAAAGTTGCAAAAAAGTTTTTGGAGAGACTCTGCATCGAAAATTGATTCGTTGTGAAGTGAGTGTGAGAAAAACACAAATATCAACAATATCAAATTAACCGTAAAACTCGACAAATCAACCTTTTAGGAAAAGGGTTAACGTGCCAGATCTCACGGGTGTGATAAAAGTGATACCGGGAAGTGATTTCCCCGGGTCGTGTCCCAACGAGGTGTGAAATTGACGGTGTCGTTGAGTTTCATGATTAGGACTTGAATTGGATTTTAATGATTTTGGATTTGATTACGTATTCTACAAATTAATTAACGGGAAGGTAATTCAGGCAAGGGAACCCTAATAAACTACAAACTAACTACTACTAAGCCTAAGAAATGATAAAATTAAGCTACACTAAGTCCTAGGGTGCAAAAACGTAAAAACGGAAAAACAACCCGAGCCATAAACGTAAAACTTTTGAAATTTAAGGGCTACGGGTGTGAAATCAATTTTCCTACGATCTATTTGACTAAGAATAATTTTAGGAAAAAGCGGAATATTTTTTTGACTTTTAAATTAATTTCTACGAATTAAAAACGATTAAACACTAATTAAATTATTAAAAATACTAAACTAATCAAGAAAAATCTGAAAATTTACAGAAAACTACTTTAAGTAACTCTGATTCGATAAAATTAAAAACCGTGGTGGTGCTTTGTAAAATAAGCAGGAAATAAGCTAAAAAGGGCTTATGAGTAAAACTGTCAAAGAGTCCTTAAATGATCAGTTTGTGCAACATTCAACGAGACAAGACCCAAGGGCGCAATGGTTAGTGTGTTGTGTTATGAGGTGGATGGCGTGGGTTCGAGTCCCAGCCATGCCATTTTTTAAAGACCTTTTTTTTCTCAGTTTTGCTTTTCAAAACTTCAAGATGCAACCAAATTGAGCACTTTTACAAAAACTTTACTTATGAAAACCTTGGGAATAAGCTGTAAACAGCTTATATCTTAACTGTTTTGGACAAGTTGTTTTGACAGATCTTAAACAAACACCCCTTTTTAGCTAATGAATCGCACAAATAAGCTATACAAACAGTAAGCTAGGCTAGAGATGAAAATGGGACAAGCTACCTTATACCAAGCTAAGTCTAAATGAAGCTAGGGAGTTCTAAAAGGCAGAAGGTGATCCTAAGTACTAATGGGAATGAGCAGCTGGGTGTGCTTATGTGAACCAGTCCACAACAGAACCAAACAAACACCCTATTTAGCTAATGAGCAGTTTTTGTTGTGACACAAGACTAGGGAGTCCTAAGATTAAGCTATCATTAAACCACTCTAATGAACTACTTACCACCTAAATCATCTAATAAGCATTATGAATAAGCTAAATAATCAAAGGATGTGACTGTTGAGTGATGTTGCGGTGCAAAACAGCAGCCTAGGGGGACCTGTTCAAGCTTATTTTAAGCTAAAAAAAATGAGCCTCCAAAGTGAGAACAAGCTACAAAATCATGGTTAGCACAACTGAGATTCATTAAAAACTGATTTGGGTGCAAGATTAACACTGAACAGCTTGTACATAAGCTGTTCAAAAGTTGCTGTTGGCTGTTTATAGCTGAGACAAATCCAAAAAAAAATAAGTGTAAGGACAGATTACAAGGTTCAATCTCACTAGGCTAACACGATCTTTTATGCAAACAAGCTACAAACACATTGAGTTTGGACTTCAAAGACTTAAGAAAAACAAGTTTTTTGAAATTTTTGTAGAACAAATAAGCTATTAATTGCCCATGAGCAGCAGGCCTAACTGCTGTTCTTGTACAATTTGGTAAGACAAACCTTTTTTACCAACACTTAACTAAACTTATGGAAACAATTTCAAACTACTGTGACTATCCTATAACACCTAAAGGAGTTTGACTAGGTGGGTCAAACGGGTAAAAAGTGGACTTTAACCATTTGACAGACTTGACCCAAACACCCCTGTACCAAACTGTTTTGACACCATTTCCTTTCTTTTGTCTTAAATTTGATTTCTAAGAAACACTTAAGCTGATAACTTAATGCAAGAGTTGAATAAATAAAGTAACTATAACATTATAGAGATTGATAAAAAGGAATTTTCATTAATAAAAACAGACTACAAAGTAAAAAACTAAAACTGATTTTTTTGAAATTAAAACTAGGGGTGCCAATGAATGGCTACAAAGTTTCCTATTTATACTACTCTACTAGGGTCTTCAATGTCTTCAGGTCTTTGTGTTTCTTCAGTGAGTGCAGAGAGACCAAAAGCTCACCCTTGTGCTTGTTTTGAAGTCAATCCAAACCATCCAATTGGTAGGTACCATATGAGACATATCTGAGCCATCCACTGATCTTTTTGACTTGGATTGATGAGCTGGACAATGGGGGGGAAAATGGTAGTGGGATTGGGATTTGGGTGTAACTGGACAAAGAGATGAAAGTGGTTTTGGGGTGTGGTGTAGCTGGGTAAAAGAGTGATGGGGGGTGGAGTGTTTGGGGAGGAGAGAAAGAAGAGGTGAGACAGGGTATTATTAGTGACCGGGTTTGGTTTATTGGGTTGACCGGGTCATGGGGTTAATGGATTGGGTAGGACTTGGATATTGGGCCAAAGTGGATTTGGACTAATAGTTAGATATTAAACATTAAGCTTTTAGGGACCATAGGTGTAAAATCCAAAAATCCAGGGACCAATCAAGTAATTTATGAAGTATTATCCAAGGGTTGACTTTGTCAATCACCAAAAGTGCAGGGACTGAATTTGCCAATTTGTGAAACCTGAGGACTAATCTTGACAATTTTAAAAAATCAGGGATCACAACTGTAATTTCTCAAACTTTTGAAATTTTACACCAAAGGACTAATTATGACAACTTATGATTTCAAAAGGACCTTTGGTGACTTTTCTTTTTAAAATACGTGCTCAGGGACTATTTCTGTCAATTTTTGAAAGACAGGGGACTGAAACTGCCAATTATGCAAACTTTGTTCGTTTTTCAATTGTTTTTGATAATTTTTGCATCTGAAACATATAAAACACAATTTTGAGATATTTTTAGTATTTTGATGCATTTCGGAGTGTTTTTAAATGTTTTTCAGCTCAGATTTGACCTAAAATGATGAGTGAATAAGCACTCATCAAATCCCCCACACTAAAACATTGCTAGTCCCTAGCAATCTTTTGAGAAAAATTAATGGATTTGAGTCTCTTTACCAAAAGCCATTACTTCTGGAGTAGCCAAATGTTTTAGTTCAAGTAAGAACCATGGTACACCGATAACCATGTGATTTTGAGCAAACCACCAGCTTTCAACGGTTTTGATTTGTCTTTACCAGAAGCCGTTTGCTCTGGACTAGCCAACTCTTAGATAAATTATCAATATTATCTTTGGTGAGTCGATTACCAATTATGGTTTTCCAACTGCCTTTACCACAAGCCATAAACTTGCGGGCTAGCCAACTCTTCACTAATTAAAGATATGATGAGCTGAACACCATACAATTTTGGGCAAATTGCAAGCCGTCAACGGTTTTGAGATATCTTTACCAAGAGCCGTTTGCTCCTGGATTAGCCAATCCTTTTGTTTATTAGACATGGCGGACTGATAACCGTAATCTGAGTAAGTGCAAAACACTTACTCCAAAAAAAAAAATTTGGCCAAAAATGGGGGAATAAGATGGTAAAACATATGATAAAATTCGCGAGAATTCCCCCCCACACTAGAAATGAATATTGCCCTCAATATTCAAAGTACCGGCGGTTATGCCGAAACTAAGAACGTAAAGGGAAATACTACGGCCATTATTAGAAAATTTTTTTTTTTTTTTTTAAACTTATATACAACAGCGGGGGGCAACTCCCCCACACTAGGGTGGTAGAAAGTAGAAAGAAATCAGAAATACGGGTGAAAACCCATATAGTGCGCTACTGTTTTTGATAACCGAGTCGCTAGCTTGACTCGATCCCCGCATTCATTGGTCCATGGGGAAGCAAGTGGAAGAGAAAATCTCCATCGGACTTTCATTCAAATAGTTTGGATAAACATTGAATGTGATGAAAGTTCCACTCCGATGAGATAAAACCGGCTCAAAAGAATGAGAAATGCCGGGATCAAAGATGGTATCTTCACTCTCGTAGGAGTTAAGACATGGAGAAGAGATGGGAGGAGAAGGCAAAGTGTCAATTACTTGACAACGGGTGGGATAGGTGGGTAAAAGATTAGATTGAGGAACATTAACGGAATGTTCAAAAATCTTTTCCACCGCAAGAGAAGTCACAACATCCGTGTTGGACTTAAGAAATATCCGAGAGTGAACTCCCTTGAAAGGTAAGATACCGGGTTTGAAAACTTTATCGCAAGTATCAACCATGGTAAAATCCTCAATGGTGGATGAGTTACTCATGGATGAAAGGGGATGTAGAGCATTTTGCTCAAAAAGCTCATCCTCAATTCCCGGAGGAAGAGGATCGATGTGAGCGAGTTCACCGGCGAACTCCTCATGGAAAAGTCTACTCCTTTCGGAAGGAGGAGGCAATTCAAATGTGGACGACTCATACTCAGGAAGAGAAATATGCAAAGTGGGAATGCCACTATTCTCCTTTTCAGTATGATTGTCATCAAAGCGGAATACATCAAATTCCGGAAGAGAATCATTGGAGAAAGCCTCAAGTTCAGGAAATGTTTCGGGCTTTTCCAAGATAGAGTCACTATCCTCAATGGGGATAGGAGCTGAAGCTGGTTTAGCACAAAATGATTCGATCTTAGAAACGAGGAGATTTACATTGAACAATTTTTCACGAAGTATCTCGTCCTCAATTTCCAGATCATCAGAATCTCTCACTTCCTCTAAGCTAACTAGCTCAGAGGGTAACTCCTCGACATAATCGATGTCTCCATAAGATAAAGAATCGTCAAACGAAGTACAATCGTTGTCAGAATCGGAGAACATCTCGACATGATCGTTTGGGATGTCAAGAGGAGGAGAAGAATCATCATCAATAGGCTCATCAAACATATTACCGGAGATAACCTCGGACTCACTTGGGGTTGGGACAAGATTCTCAACACAAGACGGTTCCGTTTCCAGAATAGTGCTAAGATTTTCGTCCCCCATTAAAAGGTTATCCGAAGGTTCTACGGTAGATAAGCAAGATAAGGGCGGAGAGTGGACATGTGCAGTACTTTGTGGGCTTGAGGTGTGCACCTTGTCCTTTATCATCTCCCAATCCTCCTCATCCTCGTCATCGAGACGGCAAGCTTCGTTAAAGAGGAGAAGCTTTTGAGCTGCTCGCTCATCGGCTAGTAATCTTTCGTTGCGAGCAGCTTGTTCCTCAGAAAGTTCTTCGAGAATTATACGAGGAAATTGATCAATGACGGGAAACTGTGGGGGTTGGATGTTGTCAAATTCGGAAGTCCACGATTGACATTGATAATCATCATGAGGACCCCCACACTTAGCACACTGAGGGTATTGGGGAGAGAAATTTTGAAATGACGTTTAATCATTGAAATGATGAAAATACGGTTCTGGTTCGTATGAATTTTGTGGAGGGTAATTGAAATTGTTTTGAGGATAACTGAAAGATTCCGGGTTAGAATCATAAGCAAATGAATTCTCAGCGCAAATCGAACAACATCCATTGACAAGATAGTTTCCACACCACTCGCACATACATTTGTAACAACGAAAACCTTGTGGTAACAAGTCTCCACAACCGTAGCAATAACTTTGATCAAACGAAGATATTTCGGGCTCGGGAATAGGAATCGAGGGTTCAACAACATCACATATGGTAGGAAAAGCGGTATTTCCCGAAGTTGAATCATGACGAAGTTCAATTAAGAAGTTTTGAATCATGTCATTTCTGGCCCTAAAGAAATCGTCGGTAAAACGTTCTGAAGATTCCGGAGTTGGGACAAGTGGTGTGCTCTTAGAGCTAGCAAGTTCCACCACCTCCGTTATGGTCTCCGGTGTTTGAACGGGTTCGTCGTAATCAATTCTAATTCTCGACCTTTTTTCATTGGCTTGAATTTTTTCAATTAGATTACGGGCTCTAAATTCAAAGAAATCGTCCTCGTAACCCTCGGTAGGTGCTTGAGGTAACTCCGACGTTTGAACGGGTTCGGGTTGTGGCGGGTGGTCGAAATAACTTTGAAAAGACTTTTTGATGGATAGTTCGCACAAATTGCAAAATTCGCTTGAACTAGGCCTTCCACACCGCGCACACACACACTTGTGACCATGATGTTGATGATTGTCGACATAAGAATTAAACATATAGAGGGTTAAAGAGATAGAATTAAACGGTTTTGAGGTTGAAGAAGAGTAGAATCAAACGGTGCGAGAGGGTAAGAGAAATAGAATCATACGGATAAGAGGAATGAGAAGAGTATTTTTGTATTTTTCAAAAACGGTAACTTCACGAGGAAGGTTCTTCAAGTCACTAATCGCAAAAATCACGATATTGTCGCAACACACCTCCCCGGCAGCGGCGCCAAAATTTGATTCGTTGTGAAGTGAGTGTGAGAAAAACACAAATATCAACAATATCAAATTAACCGTAAAACTCGACAAATCAACCTTTTAGGAAAAGGGTTAACGTGCCAGATCTCACGGGTGTGATAAAAGTGATACCGGGAAGTGATTTCCCCGGGTCGTGTCCCAACGAGGTGTGAAATTGACGGTGTCGTTGAGTTTCATGATTAGGACTTGAATTGGATTTTAATGATTTTGGATTTGATTACGTATTCTACAAATTAATTAACGGGAAGGTAATTCAGGCAAGGGAACCCTAATAAACTACAAACTAACTACTACTAAGCCTAAGAAATGATAAAATTAAGCTACACTAAGTCCTAGGGTGCAAAAACGTAAAAACGGAAAAACAACCCGAGCCATAAACGTAAAACTTTTGAAATTTAAGGGCTATGGGTGTGAAATCAATTTTCCTACGATCTATTTGACTAAGAATAATTTTAGGAAAAAGCGGAATATTTTTTTGACTTTTAAATTAATTTCTACGAATTAAAAACGATTAAACACTAATTAAATTATTAAAAATACTAAACTAATCAAGAAAAATCTGAAAATTTACAGAAAACTACTTTAAGTAACTCTGATTCTGATAAAATTAAAAAACCGTGGTGGTGCTTTGTAAAATAAGCAGGAAATAAGCTAAAAAGGGCTTATGAGTAAAACTGTCAAAGAGTCCTTAAATGATCAGTTTGTGCAACATTCAACGAGACAAGACCCAAGGGCGCAATGGTTAGTGTGTTGTGTTATGAGGTGGATGGCGTGGGTTCGAGTCCCAGCCATGCCATTTTTTAAAGACCTTTTTTTTTCTCAGTTTTGCTTTTCAAAACTTCAAGATGCAACCAAATTGAGCACTTTTACAAAAACTTTACTTATGAAAACCTTGGGAATAAGCTGTGAACAGCTTATATCTTAACTGTTTTGGACAAGTTGTTTTGACAGATCTTAAACAAGCACCCCTTTTTAGCTAATGAATCGCACAAATAAGCTATACAAACAGTAAGCTAGGCTAGAGATGAAAATGGGACAAGCTACCTTATACCAAGCTAAGTCTAAATGAAGCTAGGGAGTTCTAAAAGGCAGAAGGTGATCCTAAGTACTAATGGGAATGAGCAGCTGGGTGTGCTTATGTGAACCAGTCCACAACAGAACCAAACAAACACCCTATTTAGCTAATGAGCAGTTTTTGTTGTGACACAAGACTAGGGAGTCCTAAGATTAAGCTATCATTAAACCACTCTAATGAACTACTTACCACCTAAATCATCTAATAAGCATTATGAATAAGCTAAATAATCAAAGGATGTGACCTGTTGAGCTGATGTTGCAGGCTGCAAAACAGCAGCCTAGGGGGACCTGTTCAAGCTTATTTTAAGCTAAAAAAAATGAGCCTCCAAAGTGAGAACAAGCTACAAAATCATGGTTAGCACAACTGAGATTCATTAAAAACTGATTTGGGTGCAAGATTAACACTGAACAGCTTGTACATAAGCTGTTCAAAAGTTGCTGTTGGCTGTTTATAGCTGAGACAAATCCAAAAAAAAATAAGTGTAAGGACATATTACAAGGTTCAATCTCACTAGGCTAACACGATCTTTTATGCAAACAAGCTACAAACACATTGAGTTTGGACTTCAAAGACTTAAGAAAAACAAGTTTTTTGAAATTTTTGTAGAACAAATAAGCTATTAATTGCCCATGAGCAGCAGGCCTAACTGCTGTTCTTGTACAATTTGGTAAGACAAACCTTTTTTACCAACACTTAACTAAACTTATGGAAACAATTTCAAACTACTGTGACTATCCTATAACACCTAAAGGAGTTTGACTAGGTGGGTCAAACGGGTAAAAAGTGGACTTTTACCATTTGACAGACTTGACCCAAACACCCCTGTACCAAACTGTTTTGACACCATTTCCTTTCTTTTGTCTTAAATTTGATTTCTAAGAAACACTTAAGCTGATAACTTAATGCAAGAGTTGAATAAATAAAGTAACTATAACATTATAGAGATTGATAAAAAGGAATTTTCATTAATAAAAACAGACTACAAAGTAAAAAACTAAAACTGATTTTTTTGAAATTAAAACTAGGGGTGCCAATGAATGGCTACAAAGTTTCCTATTTATACTACTCTACTAGGGTCTTCAATGTCTTCAGGTCTTTGTGTTTCTTCAGTGAGTGCAGAGAGACCAAAAGCTCACCCTTGTGCTTGTTTTGAAGTCAATCCAAACCATCCAATTGGTAGGTACCATATGAGACATATCTGAGCCATCCACTGATCTTTTTGACTTGGATTGATGAGCTGGACAATGGGGGGGAAAATGGTAGTGGGATTGGGATTTGGGTGTAACTGGACAAAGAGATGAAAGTGGTTTTGGGGTGTGGTGTAGCTGGGTAAAAGAGTGATGGGGGGTGGAGTGTTTGGGGAGGAGAGAAAGAAGAGTTGAGACAGGGTATTATTAGTGACCGGGTTTGGTTTATTGGGTTGACCGGGTCATGGGGTTAATGGATTGGGTAGGACTTGGATATTGGGCCAAAGTGGATTTGGACTAATAGTTAGATATTAAACATTAAGCTTTTAGGGACCATAGGTGTAAAATCCAAAAATCCAGGGACCAATCAAGTAATTTATGAAGTATTATCCAAGGGCTGACTTTGTCAATCACCAAAAGTGCAGGGACTGAATTTGCCAATTTGTGAAACCTGAGGACTAATCTTGACAATTTTAAAAATCGGGATCACAACCTGTAATTTCTCAAACTTTTGAAATTTTACACCAAAGGACTAATTATGACAACTTATGATTTCAAAAGGACCTTTGGTGACTTTTCTTTTAAAATACGTGCTCAGGGACTATTTCTGTCAATTTTTGAAAGACGGGGGACTGAAACTGCCAATTATGCAAACTTTGTTCGTTTTTCAATTGTTTTTGATAATTTTTGCATCTGAAACATATAAAACACAATTTTGAGATATTTTTAGTATTTTGATGCATTTCGGAGTGTTTTTAAATGTTTTGCATGATGAGTGAATAAGCACTCATCAAAAATCCATCAAGTCATCAACCAAGTAAGAAACTAATATAATATCCATAGAATATTGGATACCTAAAATACTAAAGTGCATGTCGTGTAAGAAAATTGAGAAATAATATATGTAAAAATTGTACCTTGTCAAGTGATATGCTTCTCTCTTTACCTTGCTCGATTTGATTGATGAATCGGATGCATTGAACACTCCACGTGAGAGACTAATATGTTGAGGATGAATGAATCGCCTTCCTTTTTCATTTGTCTCTTTGGTAGTTAGGCGTCCCTTGACTTTCATAAAAGATGAGAAACGGTCTTTAGCAAGTAACAGTTCTAACTCCTCTACTTTCCCTGTTGAGTTTAAATTGCCCTGCTCTTCAACCAAGGTTGTGTCCAAGAGCTCATCATTCAATTCTTTTGAAATTTCAACCAAAACCGGGTTGATATCGGGTGCTTTAGTTGCATCATTAAGTAGTTTGATATCCATGATACTTAAGTATTTCTAACTCCTTAGATATCCTAATTTCTTCCTGAATATCCATCACAGGAAGGTCATCCGTAACTTCCATGTCATCAACGAACTCCACATTATGCTCAGTAACTCCGGAATTATTCATCTCATCATTTTGTGGTTGTAAATAAGGTGAGAGTAGGAAATCCAAGTGAGGTGCATTATCATATTCAATCGCAGCAGACCGTTCTTAGTCCCCATTCGAACTCTTGGCTCAATCTAGATCATTTAATGGCTGCTCAATAGTTTCAGGATAATGCTTCTCATTTTCCAATGGTTGAGAAACAAATGTGAAGAAAAAATCCAACTCGGGTGCATCATCGTACTTAATAGCATCAAACCTTTCGAAATCAGAATTATAATACTCTTCATTATCATATGGATGATCTAATGATGGTACATAATTAAATACGATGACGGAATAATCTTCATTATCATATTCCATAAACACATCATCTTCATCATCCAAGTACCATCTTTTTTGCTTTCTGATTTCCATCATTATGATATTCTTTCAAATCCTTCTTATTTTTTTTTTTACTTTAAAGGGTAAAATAAGATAAATGAAAAAGGAGTTATATACAAACAATAGCACAAGGGATAGAAAATACTAGGACAACCCCTAAGTACTCCAACCCTTGCCTAAAAAAGAGAAATAACAAACAACAAACATAACCAAAACTAACTATGCCAATAACAAAAAACCAGACCATTACATAACAACTGAACAATGACCAGAAAAATACAAATGTAACCAAGGCCTCAAATGAACCATCAGTCCTAGAAGAAGACAAGCTATATCTATTGCCTTATCATACTCTGAATACTTGGATAAAATGCAAAGGGACCAACCAATGCACCACCAAACCATCACCATATGACAAGACAAAAAGACAGCAATACCACTAAGACTAATAGAACAATGCAGACCATACAGAACAGGCATAGCAGTAGCATGAACTCCAAAGCTCTTCCAAATATCATCAATAACCATACTCTTTAACCAGATTATATCACTCCAAATGGAACAATCTTGCCACAAGATGAACACCAGATAAGTGATCATCCAAGAACTCTGTCTCATTAAAAAACCTTGCCAACTAAAAAACCCTGCGGGAAAAATATTGTACAAGGAAAAAGAGTACAGAGTTTGAAAATTAAACATAATCAGAAACTGATCCAATGAACTAAAATCAGAAGACCCATAGTATCCAAGAATCATAACAGAAGAAGGACCAACAGGCATAATTGGAATCATCCAAATACTGGTGCTACAATGAAGGAGAAGCCTGCATAACATTACACGCAACAAGACTTCCCAACATATAGAAATCTGATCAGAGCACCACATAGTGGGAAACCACAGAGGTACATGAATAAAACTATCATTTTTATGAGTTTTAGCACTCTTACCAGTCCAAGCATACCACTCTTTCAGGTACTTGCTAGGACCAGAACAGTGAAAAACCCATAAGAAGAAGTCATCCATATACATGTTAGCCCTCCACTTAACAAGAAACCTCCAAATGATCAGCCAAGAGAAGAACATAATAGCCATAGAATTACCAAAAACCAATAAACCACAAAAGTAAGCCAGCGCAGATAATAGCATAACCAGAACAAACTTTAAACACCCCATACCATTATCTGTAGTGCATAGCAAACCATCACCCCACCGGACCTCCGAAACATAGACCAGCGCAGGTTATTTGCTAAAGAAACAATGATATGACTACTAATAACCTTAGGCCCTTCCTCTACACCGAAAAAGTTAAAAATAGACATACCAGTGTTCTCGCTTTCACCTGTAGTGCATAGCCCATAGAAACTCCTCCATGAAACCCAAGACATCGCAACAATACCATTCCAAATGCCAGAAACAAACAATACACTGCCATTAGCTGAAATATATAACAAACCAACACAACTAAAATACCTGCTACACCATATGATTCAAATCCTTCTTATTGATGTTAAGATAGTCTCCATATTTCATTGTTTTTAGCAACCAAATTTGACATACCATTATATACGATAGAAGGATATTCCTCTTCTTTGAACTCTATATAATCAATATCGTCTTCATTAAAGTACCACTTTATGTCACTATATCTTGCATTTTCCCAATTGTAGACCCGATTATTCCTCGATGCCATTTTAGTTTCATATGCAACGTACTCTTCCATGATAATTTCATCAATGCTCTTCTCGATCTCCTTGATTTCCTGAAAAACAAACAACCGAAAAGACCAACAGTAGACAAAACAAAATATGCAAACAATAAAAACTAATTAAAGACAGAAACTGAAAAGCGAAAAATATTTGTTGGGTTACAGAAGGTCGATACGCTGTATACAACACTGGTCAATACCCCGTATTCAACAGACAATGGATACGCCGTATTTGCTTTCTGTAACTAACTTTTCAAAATATTAAAAACCAAAAATCACACAAACTAAAACAAATTTGGTCACAGAACGTCAATACGTCGTATACAATATATTTGTATATGTCGTATTGAAATCAGACATATACGCAGTATTCACATACATGAATATGCCGTATTGCTGACTTGGGACAGAAACACAGAATGTAAACAAACTATCTAAAACAGCAAACAAATAAACCAAACACGCAAAAACAAACCAAAAACATAAAAATACCAATATATACAAGTTTTAAATTTATATATTTGCCAAACAAACCTATAGACTAACACTAACGGACATTCTACCCGATCAGTTATAGTTAGTGAATGGTAAGTACGAGTCGTTCTCTAGGATTGAGTTGCCTTAATACTAACCTAATGGTATTCTAATTATCAAAATTAATTAAGCTAATTAATCTATAAGAGGGGGGTCAGCCTGAGAGACTGGTATGAGTTTTGATTACTAATTTAAACTAATAAAATGTAAATAACAGAATAAATAAATGGTAAGGTGAACTCCAATAATAGAAGAACGTGCTAGCCAAGTTCATCATTCCAATTAATAGTGGTTTGTCTACGAGTGCAATGATTACTTGACTTATTTCATTGGTAATTAACGAGTGTAATGTTGGTAAAATATTACGTGTATTGCTATTAGAGATGAATAAACAATAATATAAAACATGAAGTGTAGAAAAAATACCGTAAATCTTTTGATCGTGGAGACTCAAAAACACAAACAAGAAAAATGTTGAGGCCTGTGATGCTCACAGTTTCCTTAAGACAGATTTGTCCTCTCTACGGTGCTTGAGAATCGTGAACGTCTATCTCCCAGGATACAACAACAACAGATAACTCCGTTAGCACAAACGGGTTATTATGGCGAACAAAAAACGTGCCTTCCCTATATTACGAACCGATACAACATGAATCAACATCAAGGTCAACAACAAAAGGATAGGAATGAGTTATGTGTTTTTTCGGTGTCCTAGAAATGAGAGGAGAGCTCTCAAATTATAGTGAAAGGATGTCAAGAAAAACTGTCAACTAATTAATCAAACTAATGGTTCATGAACACAAAATTAATTCGGCCGTTACATATGACCACACATTAACTTTTGTGTTAATACCCATTACTGCACTTGATGACCATCAATTGTTATTCAAACCTACCATATGAAAAAATTTTCCAACAATCCCCCACATGAATGAAATTGATAAAAGGGAAACAAATTTCAATGACTCGATGTTGTAATATAGTTTTGCAGTTGATATTTGCAAAGGACAGGTAGGTGTTACCCTTTGAACCTTCCCTTGTGATATATACTTAGACTCCTAGCAGCCAGTAGAACTCGATGTCTTTGAACTGTTTGTGTTTGTGGAGACGACAATATATATTCACACAAATATCTCTTTGACACTTTTTGGTTCTCATAGTTATGTTCGTTATGGTCAAGAACATTAGCCTGATTCTGCGAGAGCTTTTAAGAATTGCGCCCCCATAATTCCCTTCGAAGACCCCACTTCTCTTCCACATAGGTGATTCTCCATTAATCATTAAAAGCCATATGTTTAACCTCATATTGTCACTGTTATAGAAATGGGCTAGGAAGTTTACTAACTCCTTTAAATAAATGTGCAGTTTATTACTCCCCCACAGTGACCTCAGTTTATACAAGTAGGTTGTCCTATTGAACCCATATTTTGAGATCTCCAGTCAGCTGGGTTAGGTTTTCCTTCATATAAACTTTTCAAGGGCTTTAGTCACATTTCTCTTCACGACTTGCTAACTAACTCTCACATTTAGCTTTTTGCTAGCAGATCCGCAAAGTTATTCTATGAGTTCATATTGTCAATAGGGATAATCCACGCTGAGAGTAGTTTTCGTATCGACATAATATGTTTGTACAAATTTGAGTTCCGTTCAACTCTAAATATATCATGCTCCAGGAAATTCTTGAGTATTCCAACTAGGCAAGAACTTCATGTTTGTTGATATCCTTTTGAACTCTAGCTAGGCCGGAATCCCCCACATGAAATTTATCTCAAGAATTTTGTGGAAAGGTTATCTCTTTCAATGTATTAATCTTGTTTATAAGATTTTTTTCTCACATGGATATGACATCAAGATCATTAGTAATTTGTCACTTCACAAGTTTCATACTAGTGTATGCACACTTTTTGAATGTCTTATGTTAATTATTTTCTGTATCATACTTAACAGATTCCAAATCTAGCATGCTATAGACCAATGACAGAAGATGCATCATTCTGATTACTCACAGCTTCATCTACTAACATTCTTCTTTTAGACAAATCATCACCTTAAACCACACATGTTTAGGAGGATCCCATAAGTTATATGTGTAAGTCCTACACTTATAACATGTCATTCTAATTCACTTGTGATTATATATATAATCACATTTATTCTTTTATCATTATATGATTATCAAAATTTATTATGTAATTATAATCACATAAAATCAATGTGTAATCATTTTACACAATCTAAATATGTCCAACTTAGCGAATGGACAATACCTAACATTGTATGACAATCATGTGGAAAACCAGAAGGGGGGGTTGAATAGTTTTGCCAATTAAAACTTCCTTTTAATCTATTTAGATTGACTTATGACAATCTATTTGAATGTGTGTGTTGGATGTTGATAAACAAGCATATAAAGGTAAGTAATGAAAAGATAAGAGTAAGAAGCACAAAACCACAACACGAGTATTTATAGTGGTTCGGCTATAAGGACACCTTCCTTGCCCTACTCCACTCCCCGAGTCACCTACTCGAGAGTTCGTAATCACTACACCAATCTCCTTATGGCGGAGAAGCCTTCACAATGTCGCCTACCCTTTTTCCGGTGCTAGGCTAACCACCGGGTTCTTTCACTCCAAGGTGAACTACAGCTTCACAACATCGCCTACCCTTTATTAGGTACTAGGCTAAGCACCTAGTTCCATTGCAATGGAGAAACTACTGCCCAACACTACACCAACGACTAATCCCAAAGGAGATCTACTCCTTTACAACATCATCAAGGATATCAATATCCTTGGATCTAGTACTAATCTATCTTGTACATAGAAACACACCATATCGAATGTACATCTAAGACACCTTTCACTAATGCCTTTGACTTGTTGGAATCACTCCTAAACCTTATTCAAGTGTTAGTTACTCATATGTAATAGGTAGCTTATTATGGCCTTTATGTTTGTTATTAGCCTTAAGCTTATGTAGAAGGCCCATGAGCTTAGGCCCAAGCCCATAGGAGAAAGGAAGGGACTAGGAGTGTTGCCCTAGCTTCCCTCCTATAAATAGTATGTAATAACCCTCACTTGAGGGTTGGTTGTTCAAGTTATTTCTTTCACATACTCCTACGCGTAACCGTCTCATATTATCGTGTGTGTGTGTTTGATTTCATGTTCAATCGCCTTTATCTCTTTCTATATTACTTGTGTTTGTAAAACTAGTGACCTATCAATGGTATCAATCGCCAAATAGTTGGGTGAACACTTTTGTTTTTGAAGTTCTTGTTTTCATTCTTACGCGTAAACGTGGTCAAAACTTTGGCTCGCTTAAAAACTTGATTTTTTCACTTTTTAATCCAAGATTCTTGTACTTTCAATGTTTTAAGGTGTTAAAATAACTGTTTTTGGCAAAAAGTTTCAAACTTTACGCGTGGATTTAAGTTTTTAAGCTTGTTTTTGTTCGTGGGTATCGTTCTACGCATAACTGTTTTAAGAGCTTTGGATCATCAAGTTTCACACTTTTGTGTCTTTTGGTGTTATTGAAGCTATTTCATCACACAAAACTGGTTTAGAAACATATTTGGGCAAAATCATTTTTACGAGTAAGTCTACGCGTAAGAAAACCCTAATCTTACGCGTAACTTTATCCTTGGTTTGATCTTCGTTTTCGTGGTTTACTCCGTGTTTTCTTGCTTGGATAAGCCTGAAAATACGTCGACTTTGGATATCTTTTGCACTGTGAAGTGTAAAAGATCACTTGGGATAAAACCCTAAAATTACGCATAAGCATAAAGCTTACGCGTAGAAATCCTACGCCTAAGATTCATCTTACGCCTAAGCCTAGTCTTACGCATAAGATAATCCTACGCCTAACTTTCTACGCCTAACTTTGTGTCTACGCATAACTTTAGCATCTTTTCCCTACTTACGCGTAAGCTAAATCTACGCGTAACTCTTGATTGTTACGCGTAACTTTGGTGTTTTTACGCATAAGTGCTACTTGGCTATTGTGATTTCTACGCCTAAGGATACTTCATCAACAAAGGTTCATTCGACTACAAAGATCTATTTTTACCAACACAAGTTTATCAACATGTCACAACCACCATACTCTAACTATTTCCCTTACACTTATCCTCAACGTCAACAACAATTAAGTCCACAATATCAACAATGGAATCAACAACAAGCAATTTATCAACAACAATTTAATCAACAACATACTCCACAACTTGCTGCAAATCCACAACCTCAAATGGTTCAACCACCACCAAGTCTTCAAGTTCAACCCTACACAAATGAATTCAATCAACATCCATCAAGGAACACTATGAAGGAACCCACTTGGTTTGCAAAGATGTGTGAAGCTTTAAGCAGCCAACAATCAATTCATGAGGCTGGATCAATTGATAGACCTCCAATGCTCACTCCAGGAAACTACGATCAATGGGTGATAAGGTTCTTTAGGTTTTGTGATCTGAAGAAGCCACATGGAAAGTTCTTAAAGAAGGTTATTTTGGAAGGTCCATTTCAGATACCTACTGTCATCGTACCCGCTGATCCAAATGTACCCGCTGATCCAAATGCTATTCCTCCAAGAGATGAACAAACGAACATTGCTACTGTTCCAGACTTGAATCCTCAAGAACTTCTACACTATGAAGCTGATGAACTTGCAATGCAATACATCCTCTTAGGATTACTGATTCGCTCCCGAACCGTCAAGTTTTATCACGCAAGCTAGCCACTTGTGAATGGCTAACCGTAACAAACTTAAAACAGTCTGGAAACAAATGCAATGAAGTCCAGGAGAGTATAGTGTTTCCCCAGGTCGTTATGTCCCAACGAGCTGTGCGAGAATAGTCAAACGAATAGTGATCGAGAGGATTTGAACGGAAAAGGATTTTGATTGATTATAACTAAAGAAAAAGTTTATAAATTACAGGGGCTTAAATGCAAATTAAAGAAAATTAAAAAGATAAATTATATTAAATAAACGCTATCACTATTTTCAAAATGATGTTTTTGATTTTACTTTTATAAAATTTAAATTAAAAACTACGTGACGTACAAAAGAAAATGTGAACTGAAGCAATATTAATCCTAAAAATATAAAAATGACATTTTTACAAACCTAATGATAAGAGAAAAATTTTAGAAAAAGAAAATTATTTTTAAAACTATTTATCTAATTGTTATTAATTAAAAACTATTTTACTTATTTAATAATACCCTAAAATACAAGAAAATATGAAATAAAGCTAGAAAATAAAATTATGACTTGGAAAAATCTAAAATAACTAAAGAGAATTTTCAAAACTATTTTTATATTTTTATGATTATTTTTCTATTTTCTATGAATTAAAAACGATTTTTAACTAATTAAATTGCTAAAAATTACAAATTAAACTATGAAAAATCTGGAAAAATAATTTTTTGACTTTTTATATTTATCTTAACCTAGGAAAATTGAAAACTTATTTTTTTGAAACTTTTCTGAATTAATTGTATTAAAAGCTAATTAAAATTACCTAAAAAATGTTTTAAATGAAGAAAAATAGCAAACAGTACTAGAAAAATATGAAAAATTCAAGAAAAGTCTAAAATAATATTATGAATCTGAGAAAAATATAAAAACAGGGGCTTGTGTGAAGGAATATGAGGCTGCAGTGGAGAGTGCTTATAAATAAGCACTCAAGATAAGCCAAAAGCCACAAATAAGCACCAATATAACACAGAACCTATAATATGCTAAAAACACTCAAAAGCAACTAATTACATCTATCCTAAACTGCTAAAATGCTGACTACAAAGATTTGATGATTTAAACTCAAGGACCAAAAACAGTTTTGGCTACTAAGTTGTAGCTTGAAAATAAGCTACCCAATAAGCTGGAATTGAAAACCAGAAGTTGGACTCTCAAGAAGACCTGGCTAGCTAGTTTTAAACCAAGGATGAGACCAAGATAAGCTCAAATGAGCTTGTGACAAGCTCTGCAAGACCCTGTGCAGACTCAGTGAATACTGAGTCAGTGCACAGGGCACTTTAAGCCCATTTGACAAGCTATTTTGGGGCTTATAAAAAATTACTAAAATTCAATAAAAATCATATTAAGTAACTTGACCAGTTGAACTTATTTAATCCAAAATTTCACTGAATTTGCTCCAATAATTAAGCTATGAAAAATCACCCAAGTTGGGTACAAACTGACATTTTCAAATTTTGACTTTTGACTTTAATGAAAAGTTTGACTTTAATGAACTTTGCAACTAATTTAAGGACTGAGATTGATGTTTTATGTTAAGCTAAGACTAATACAACCTATGATACTGATTTCTTAACACAGATCAAGCTTTGATCTCACCAATTTCCAACAGATGTGAAATGAGGACAGGTTTAAGTTAAATTTGACTTTTAAAGTGCACAATTGAAATTTGATGACTGCAATAAGCTTATCTATCCTATGTAAACCTTAAACCACAGAGTTTGGCCAATGAACAAACCTCTTACACAGGTTTGAACACCTGATCCAAACACCACTTTAAGACTCAGATTCACTGTTGACATTACTTAAATGACTACCTTGTTGATGCTACTGCTGAAACTAAACAATTATAACCTAATGACAGTTAAATGAACAAGTCTAAACTAAAACTAACAATAAATCAAGACATATATAGATCATGCAAAGATACACTATTAATGAAAACAAGCAAAATACTCACAAGTGTTCCAGCTTATTAACCACTCATACCAGAACCATAACTAAACTACTTGAAGCTATTCCAACCCAAATCAATCTCTGCATCAACCAAATTCCAAAACCAAGTCCAATTGAGCTTCAGTTGACTTTTGTTGACCATACACCGAAGTTGCTTGAAACTTATATGTAAGCTTACCAAAAGCTATAATAAGCTTAAATAAGCTTATTGGAGTTTAACATAAGCTACTTGTAGCAATTTTTATAAGAGCTTAACAACTGATTTTTCAACAGTGAATGATAAAACAGGAAACATATGTAAAACCTTGAATTAATATTTGAAAGTGAGTACAATGATTAAACAACTTAGTCTCAGTACCATAAAGCTTAAAGTTACAAATTTAGAAGCTAATTAAGACATTTTAAGAAAAAACGACATACATAGAAATTAAAAACTAACTACTGCCTGGTTCTAGCTTCTCTTCCTTCTCTTTTATACCCAAAAAGCTTCCACGTGTCCTCTGAGTGAATCCCACTCATAAAATCAACCATTGGATGACTTGAGTTGATATTGGCCATTGGATTGGTTTTGGCGGGAAAAATGGTTTTTGGCCACAGGGCTTCTGAATTTGCAACTAGGGGGGGTGATGGGTAGGTGTGATGATTATGGGGTGAGAGTTGCAAGGATAAGGTCTGAGGGGTGATGGGAGAGTGTAGAGTTGCAGGCAAGTGGTTGGGGAGGAAGGGATAAGGTGGGCGGGATAAGAGGGGGTTGACTGGTTTTGACCAGGGGTCCAAAAGGGAGGTCAAGATGGTATGGCAGGGGTCAAAAGGTGTAATGGCAGGGGTCAAGTGTAATGGCAGGGGTCCAAATATTGCAAAAGGGGTCATGGTTTAGTTTAATATCATAAGGACTTATTTTGCAATTCTCCAATTCTTGAAGGACCATTTCTGCCAATATTCCAAAGTTGTCACAAGGACCAAAACTGCCAAACTTCAATAGTACAAGGACTAAAATAGAAATTTTCAAACTTCCAAGGACTATTTTTGACATTTTCAAAACTTGAGGGACTAAAGTTGTAATTTTGCAATTTTTGATTTTAAGGACCAATTTTGACAACACATGAATCCCTAAGGACTTGAAATGATATTTTTCTTTATTTAGATTTACCAGGGACTGTTTTTGACAACTTTTGAAACTTGGGGGACTAAAACTGCCAATTATGAAAACTTGATACGTTTTTCACCAGATTTTGATATTTTTGCATTTAAAACACATAAAACACTTATTTGTGATATTTTTATCATTTTGATGCATTTCTGAGTGTTTTCAGATGTTTTTGCAGTTTACATGGTACAAAAATGATGAGTATTTAGACACTCATCAATTACCTAACCCAATTCTTCGAAGTGTTGATGCTCAAAAGACTGCAAAGGAAATGTGGGATCATATTCATCTTCTTATGGAAGGATCTGTACTCAATCAGGAGGATTTGGAATCCAAAATTTACTTGGCTTATGAACACTTCATGATTGAATCTGGAGAGACACTAGAGTCCTATCATCATCGTTTTTCAGACATCATCAATAATTTGGATAAACACAACATCATCATGCCAAGAATTGCAGTGAATACTAAGTTCCTGAGCAGTCTTGGTTCTGAATGGGAGAAGTATGTCATTTTCCTCCGTCAAGCGAAGAATTTGCATCATTCTACATATGGATTGTTGTACGATTACTTGAAGCCTCATGAAAAGGAAGTTGATAGCGAAAGGATTCTCCGTGCTCAAATTGCTCCACCGACACATCCGGAAAATCAACAACTTGCCTTATATGCTCAAAACAGTTATTCTCCTCAACCCGCAACTCAACCAACTGCTACAATCACACCACATGATCCTTCACAGCATCAATCTCAACAAACTCAATTGGTTCCATACAACAACAACAATGCTCAAGCCCTTGTCAGTGAAGCTAATGAGGAATCTGATCCGTTTGAAGCACTACAACAAGGATTTGCTATGATTGCTAATGCCTTTAGCCGTTATACCAACAAATCCAACAATCGTATTCGCTCCTCATCTAATACAAGGAATCAAGCTGTTGTGAACAATGGACGAGTTGAAGTTCATAATCGTGGTTATGGTCGTCAGATGGGCGGTGGTCAAGGGTTTAATGCTGTGGGTAGGAATAACAATCGAGCTCCAGTGGTGGAACAGGGAAATGCTCGAAATGGGTTGAATGGTCTTCGATGCTACAACCGCAATGAGAAGGACACTGGCTAATGCATGCCCAAAGCCAAGGACTAGGGGCAGTGCTTATTTCAAAGAGGCTCTTCTTTTGGCTCTTAAGGATGAAGCTGGTGGAACTCTCACGACAAAGAACGAGCTTTATGGCAAATGCAGACTCAGATGATGATATGGAGGACTTGCAGGCCAATGCAACAGTTATGTTGATGGCTAATATGCATGAGTTACACATGAGTGACACAGGCCCAGTGTATGACACGATGGCTTGTCTCAGGTACCCGAACAAACCATATTTATCTGATCTCATATCTCCGCCAACATCTGAATCCGGCAAGGCTCAGAATGTTCAAAATGCGCCGTCCACATCTCATTTCGACGATTTTCAACTAGACCCCGTAGTTATATTTGACGATCAAGATGACCAAACGGTTTCCCTTGATAATCAAATTGACTCGTGGTTATACTTAAGGATCTCACTAATGATCATGTTGAGACTCACGTTGAACACGCCGAACTTTTGCCTCATCCGGATTTTGCTCGTTTAATACAAGACCAACAGACCATAGTGGAAAAATGTCATGCCATTAATCGGGACTTGAAAAGCAAAAATGCACTATTAACCAAGGATTTTGAATGTTTACAAAAGCAACTCAACTTTTTCAAAACTCAAGAAAAACGTGAAAACGGTTTTGAAGCGCCTTTGCAAATCTTATCAAAATGAAAAATATTTAGAAAGACAGATACGTGATCTAGCCGCTTCGAAGAATGCTTTGTTGTCTGAAATAGAACAACTGAAACATGAACATAAAAAGCAAATTAACGCTCTCACCTTGGAAAATCAAAAAGCTAAGGCTGAGTTGTTAACTTGTCAAAAACAGTTCTCTGCATACAAAAAGCATTCAACGAAACGAATAGATGATCATCTTGAAGAAATCATCGGCTTACAAAACAAACTTAAAGAGTTTAAAACTGTTGTTTACAAACATGGCGAGTCGGTCACTGCCATTGAAAAGTTTACTTTAAAACCCAATCCAAATGGATATGGACCGAATCTTGCTGATTACAAACCTAAGCTTTCAACCAAAGCATTCAAACCAAATCCTGAAGTTTCCAAGAATATAAAGTTGATAATTCTATTATGAATGTTGTTGAATATCATCGTCAAGAGGAATTAGATACGTAGAGACAAGAGTCGATCAAAATTAGAAAAAGTTGTTTACAACAAACCTTTTAACTATTCAAAAGAGGTTACTTTCGTCACACCAATGGATTCTTCTAACACACCAAGGGTAATCATAAAAACACCTGAGTCTTCTAATGTTAATCCCCAACCGGATTATGCACAAACTTATGGTCCTTTACCTTCCATCAGTGAAGTAAACTCAAAACCTGAAAATCGCAAAATTCTCGGATATTTTGACATTTTCATGGCTGACCTCAAAACTTTACAACATGAGATAGAATATCATTCTGAAATCAAAGTTCAACACTTTCAATCGCCTCTAGCGAGAGAACAAAGAGACATTTTTCAGAAAAATATTTTACCAAATGTTAAAAATTTGAAAAGTTGTGCATTGTCTTGGGAAAGGGACTTTCATAAGGAACTTGGATTAATGAAGGTCGTTTTTGAGAAAACAGAAACATCTATTTCTAACACTAAACGTAAAAAGAAACTATTGAGAAAAGATGTTGATCGACTCTTGGAAGATGTCATCGTCTGATGTCCATAATGTTGTGTTATTGAATTCTTTGTCATATGCATTTGATTATATCTCTGCCGATCTTGTTGATTCTGTGGTAAATGTTGAGAACCGATAATGTGCTTCAGATCGAGTCCTTAAAAGTTGAAAACAAACGATTGTCAAACGAACTTTCAAATGCAATACGTCGTCTTAATTGGTGTCAAAAAGATATTCATGATCAACAACTTGCTTTTCAACACAAAATCACCCAGTTGCGTGCAAAATCTTCTGATCCTAAAATTGAGCAACTAGATGATCAAAACGTGTCTTTTAAGTGTCAAATCTCAAAATATGAACAAGAACTTGTAAAAGTTAAAAAGGAATATGGTATCATATTTGATTTACTCAAAAAGACTCGTGATGAAGCATCAAATGAACTTGATCATTATCTTGCACACACTAAAGAAGTTATGCATTTTGCTGGAAATATTCGTTCTGAAAATCAAGATCTGATTCACACTATCTTTAAGTTAAGAGAAATGTTAGGAAAGTATGAACAACTTCCGCCTACCGTGATTCAGAGAATAGCCCCCGTAACACTTAGTAATCATGAACCTAGAATCACTGCTGCCAAATCACGAGTTGCTAACGTGCTTCCTTCTACTGAAACAGGACTAGTTGCGTCTTTTCTAAACGTCCGTACTTCACAGCCTAGGAGCACTACATCGAAGAATAGGAAGTTACGACCTAAGAAAAGATCAATCAGGAATGCTAAAGTAGAAGAACACCCTAGGACTATGAATAAGACTCACGTTGCTTCCACTATAGATATTGCGTCTGGCACATGTAATAGAAATAGTGATGTAACGAATGCTAAACCGTTAAGTACTTTTGATAGAAATAGTGATGCACCTTGTGTTATTTGTCGTAAAAGTATGAATTCTGATTGTCATGATAAATGTGTTGCTAAAGCTATCATCTCTCGTTTAAAGAATCCTAAGAACCGGAATACCTCTAGGCCCACTAATCTTTCTAAGTCTGTGCTTGGTAGACCGCCCTCTTTAGATTCTAAGAAACGCTTTGTTGTCCCTGTAGCTCCAGTTTTACCTCCTAGGAATGTAGTACCACCTAGTGCATTCACTAAGACTAAAGCAAATACTAGTTGGAGATGGCAGAAATGGATATATAACACACTAGGATTTAAGTGGATACCTAAAGCTATTGATGTGTGTATATCTACTATAACTGCTACGGAACTCTCTAACATTTCGGGTTCCACATCTACTTCTATTCCATCTTTGTCGCTCAGGTGTAATGCGGTGATACTGATCATCCTTTGGATTGTTGATAGCGGATGTTCCCGACACATGACAGACAACCTTAAACTGTTATCAAACTTTATTGCAAAGTTCATTGGCACTTTGCCGATTCGAATGATCACTTCGCAGCTATCAAGGGCTACGGAGACTATATCAATGGGAACATCGAAATTAGCGGGGTTTATTATGTGGAAGGCCTCGGTCACAATCTGTTTTCAAGAGGTCGGTTTTGTGATGGAGATTTGGAGGTTGCTTTCAGGGAGAAAACTTGTTTCATTCGTGATCTACAAGGAAATGATCTTATGTCCGCTCGCGTAATTCAAGTCTTTACACTATCTCTATGGAAGACATGGTTGCTTCTTCTCCCATCTGCTTACTTTCAAAGGCAACATCAACAAAATCCCGGCTATGGCACCGTCGTCTCTCACATCTAAACTTTCAAACCATCACCAACCTTGCTCGACACAAACTAGTCGAAGGACTCCCACGGTTTCGGTATTCTAAAGATCACCTTTGCTCAGCTTGTGAACAAGGCAAAAGCACTCGTGCTCATTTTCCTTCAAAGGTGGAACACAGCTCTCAGCATGTGCTTCATCTTCTTCACATGGATTTGTGTGGCCCGATGTGCGTGCAAACGATCAATGGCAAACGCTACATCTTAGTAATTGTTGATGACTATTCACGCTGGACTTGGGTCTACTTTCTTCGAAGCAAAGATCAAACACCATAGATGATCATCACCTTTCTCACGAAAATACAAGTTCAGCTACGAAACACCGTTCGACTAATCCGAACAGATAGAGGCACTGAATTTGTTAATCAAACTCTTCGTGAATTTTATGAGAAAGTGGGAATTCAACATCAGACATCTATTGCATGTACACCAGAACAAAACGGAGTTGTTGAAAGACGAAACCGAACGTTAGTGAAAGGTGCAAGAACAATGTTAATCAATGCTAAACTTCCAGATTACTTATGGGCGAAGCGTATCTCGCATGCTATACTCAAAACCATTCTATGATTACAAAACGCCACAACAAAACACCTTTTGAGCTTGTCCACAACAGAAAACCGAATCTCAAACACTTTCATGTATTTGGATCTCTTTGCTATCCGAATAATGATCGTGATGACTTTGGAAAGCTCAAAGCCAAAGCTGACATTGGAGTCTTTATCGGATACTGTGATAATTCAAAAGGTTTCTGAATCTGGAATCGTCGTACAAAACAGGTGATGGAAACGATTCATGCTCATTTTGATGAACTTACGGAAATGGCTTCTGAGTATAACAGCTTAGAACCCAGACACAACCGCTTAAACTTTCCCCAAACCCCATCATCAGCTGAACAAAGCCCCCAGCTTACTCGTCAACAAATGGAAAGTGTAGGACCTTACTTTTATCAACCTTATCACAAACCCAACACAAATACAAGTATCACCACGTTTACCACGCTACGCGTAGAACACGTTCAACCCAAACACAAACATAAAGCTTAAACAAAGAAGGAAATATTAAGAGAGATGGTGACTTGATGTTTATACAAAACCGTGTATGTGAGAGGATAAAGATAAACACAATAAGTTGTATATTCCTTGAGAGAGAAAATACACACACACACACACACTTTCAAGCACACCCCTCAAATGAGACTTTGAGGGGTATTTATAGTTCCTTACAACAATACCCTAATGGGCTTGGCAAGGGCCACGAATTGGACTTGGATTGGGCTTGGGATACATAAGCTTATAAACGGCTAGCATAGCTTATCTTTTAACCAATTAGCTTAGCCCAATCCACGAGCCCGATGACTATTCTAGCACGATATCTAACACACGTTACAAAGTTCCTAAGTGTGAATGACCATCACTTTTAATAAAAACTATTAAGGCTAACAATCTCCCCCTAAGGGGTGGTCATTCAAATGATGCTCCACTTGATTAGGTCTTTACTTTTCTCGAGCTTGAACTTTGCGTGTAGATATCGAATAGTCTTGATTCTTTGTTCCTTCATGCTTTGTGATCAGTTAATGTGGTTGTCTGCCGTTGTCAACTTTGTTGGTTAGGTGTCTCCACGTCTTTCTCCACCATGCTCATACTTCTATTTGACTTTTGGTTACCAATGATGTAGTTCTCGAGTCTTTAGATTCATTGATGAAGAATCATCTTTAACTTTGTGTAGCCTTTGATTATGATGAGAACTTTCATGTGTTTTGGTATGAGCATGTGGCGAGTCTCACGATCAATCCGCTCCGAGCTTCCATAAGAAGTAAACATTAAAACAGTTAGTAATAAGCGGATTCCGGCACTTACAAGTTTGAATTTCGAGCGTGTTAACAGCATAGTGTGAAAACACATCTCTAATTCTTACAAAGGCCGTTCCTGAACTGGAGTCCCACAAGTGAGATAACGCGATATAAAACCGAAATACACCTACAGTTCAGATGAGTCGCCGAGGTACACCGAAGCATCACCTCACGACTGTAGACCGTTTGAGACACACTAAGCGTAATCCACGGGGAGTTACCGAAGTGACCTGCTGTCAGGGCTGCTTGATGTTGACCCTGGCAGGAGTTTCCATTCAATCACTGAAGATCACAATTGTGAAACCTCTCATAAATGTTCTGGCAGATTGCTAAGATCTGCGTAGGACTCTAGAATATATCACTTGTGTCCTTATTGATGAACAACAAGCGATGTCATGTCATGTGTTCCTATGAGATCTTTTGATGAATCTCGTGGCTCTAGACTCAATTAGTGCATTTTGGTTTTCTTGAGCGGAGACTAGGGAGAGGGTCTCCTTCTTCAATATCAACAATCTCTAAGAGAAAGTCGATAGATTATGTAAGGTTCCCAGTGAGAATGAAACAAATCCTTTTAAGAGGAATTGAGTGGCTAGAAGGTTTAGTGCAGTGCGTCACTTGGTCCATGACGTCTTTGTCTTCAATACCAGTGTCATCTAGTGACAACCAAGTAGCATATGTATTGAACCCGGTTTCAGCCCTAAGGTTGAATATGGAGGGCTATTTCTTTTCACCCTTTCTTTTACTTTTCTTTTTAATTCTTCAACCCCTTCTTTCTCCTTTCTCACATTACTCCTTTTTTCAATCATACCTAAGGACTTCTAATACTAAACTATTGGTGATGTCCTTGGGTAGATCCCTCCGGCTCTGGTGGATCATAGGACGAATTTCCTATCCTTAGTCACCTTATAACTCCATGACTGTCCCATGTTGCCATAAAACCATTTTTCTTGAAAATCTCACAGAGTGTTTATGATAGAAAACATGTTTGAGACACTCCGCGAGTTTTATATTTTCAGAAACACTCCCCCTTCACATGTGCTTATGAGTTTTAACAGAAATCTGAACATAGAGGGTAGAGTTTGCACTTTTTGAATTGATCGGCTTATGATAGACAATTCCTCACGAGACACGGTTACGTTGCCTAGTTAAAGAGTTCCATTGTCAGGTTTTAGGTGACAACTAGCTCTAATAACTAACTTGAAGTTGTAAACACTCCTTGAAAAGGAGGTTAGACCCATGAAAGTGCATGTCTATCACAAGTTTCTCGAGATGGTACATTTACTAACATTTATTCCCGTCAATTCGTTGGTTCCGTTTGAGTCGAGCTCATTTTGAGATTCAAACACCGATTTTGATCACATTTTAATCACGTCTCCTCCCCCTCAAAAATAGCATATTCGTGATATTTTTTATATCAACGGATTAAACAACATTTTAGAATCTTTTGGGGAAACAAACGGATTTGATTTAAGCATGAATATGGAACATTTTAGTTTTATACTCCCCCTTTAATAAAGCATAATCAATTAAAGGGTTTTAGAGGGAGTTATCTTGAGCACAAAGTATTTTGAAAGATTTTGAAAAATCTTTTTGAACAATCTTGAAAAGGTGCTCAAGATGATGATGATTTCTCACCATTTTTAAATGCAGTGCACTGAAGCGTACACTTGATTTTTCTATAAAAGCACGAGTTTTGATTTGAAAAATAATCAAAAGTCATCATTTTAGTCCGGGTTTCGTACTGAAGTATACGAAAGCCATTATTTGAAGAAATTTTGAGAGACGACATGTTTTAGAAAACAAATAAATAACTCTCGCTCAAGCATCTGTACATACCCGTATCATTGTTGAATGACATTTCTAGAAACGTACAGAATATCGATTATACAAGAGACATGTCGTGAGAAGAATATTTTTGGATTTTTGATTTTATATTGTTTTTGTATTTTTGAAAGTTTTATATTTTTATATTTTGCTTTTGTTGGTGTTTCAAATTTTGTATTTTGTTTTTCAAAAATATTTACAGCGAAGCTTTTGGTAAAATCATTTTCAAGAAAATTCGAGAAGACTTTCTAACTCCTCAGGGGTTAGGCTTCGCATTCCAATTCGTCGAACTAAATAGTCAAACCTTTCTTTTGGAAGGGCTTTAGTTAATAGATCGGCGAAGTTGGTAACTGTCTTCACGAAGAATAATTCAACAGTACCATTTTCGACGTACTCTTTGATGAAGTGATAGCGACACGGATGTGCTTAGTCTTTGAGTGATGAACAGGATTGCATGATATGGCTATGGCACTTTTCGAGTCACAATACATAGGTATTTTATCGAAAGTAAAGCCATAATCTGTGAGTTGTGTTCTCATCCATAGAACTTGAGCACAACACGCAGATAGAGACACATACTCAGCTTCAGCGGTTGAAAGTGCAAGGCAATCTTGTTTCTTTGAAGACCAGCTTACTAACTTTTCACCCTAAAATTGTGCTCCTCCAGATGTACTTTTGTCAGTAACTTGATCACCTGCGTGGTCCGCATCTGCAAAAGGCAATTAGATCAAATCCGGATTCCTTCGAATACCAAAGTCCCATGTGAATGGATGTCTTCATGTACCGAAAGATCCGTTTAACCTCTTTGAGGTGCAGTTCGGTAGGCTTTGCCTGAAACCGTGCTAATAAGCAAACAAAAAATGAATATCCGGTCGACTAGCAGTAAGATACATGAGAGAACCAATCATGCTCCGATATTTCTTCGAATCAATAGGTTTCCCAAACAAATCGGCTCCAATTTTTGGTGAAGTTACCATTGGTGTTCCGACCGAATCACAATTATCCATACCATGATTTTTCAAAATCTCGGTTGTGTATTTAGCTTGATTTATAAAAATTCCACGAGGGGATTGATGTATTTGTAAACCAAGAAAGAATTTTAGTTCCCCCATCATGGACATTTCAAATTTACTTTTCATGAGATTTTCAAAATGTTTTGAAAGATTCGGATTAGTGGACCCAAAGATGATGTCGTCCACATAAATCTGAACAATCAAAATGTCGTTTTTGCATTTTAGTGTAAACAAGGTAGGATCAACTGTTCCTTTGGTGAAATTGTTTAGGATAAGGAAAGAGGACAGTTCGTCATACCACGCTCTCGGAGCTTGCTTTAATCCATAGATTGTCTTTTTGAGTTTGTAGACGTAGTCTGGATGTTCCAAGTCGATGAAGCCTTCTGGCTGACTCACGTACACTTCTTCTTTCAGAGTTCCATTCAAGAACGCGGTCTTAATGTCCATCTGATAAACCGTGATGTTTTTGTGAGCGGCATAGGCTAAGAAAATCCTGACGCCTTCAAGTCTAGCTACCGGAGCGAATGACTCTTCAAAGTCTATCCCTTCCTCTTGTCTGTATCCTTTGGCCACAAGACGAGCTTTGTTGCGAATGACAGTCATTTCTTCATCCCGTTTGTTCTTCCATAACCATTTAAGATCAATGACGCGAACGTCAATGGGTCTTGGAACCATTTCCCAAGAGTCATGTAGACGGTATTGGAGAAGTTCCTCCTGCATTGCTTCTATCCATGCGGGATCTGCCATTGCCTCGCGAATGTTCTTTGGCTCTATATTGCTAATTGAGCAAAGGTAAATGCATAAGTCGCAATCGGTGGCAAGTTGGCGTCTCGTCTGAATTGGCCTTGAAGGTTCACCAATAACTTGTTCAATTGGGTGGTCTTTTGTCCACTTCAGAGTAGAAGGATACCGTTGGTTAAACGTATGCGAGTTAGATGGTTCTCGTAAGCTAGAAGATGATTCAGCTGATTCCGTAGCAAACGGGTTTTCAAATAAGTCGTCATCTAACGTTGCATCGTTGTGATTTTGGGTTTGCTCATCAACTGCTGGTAGAACGGGTGTAATAGCTGTAGTAGATGTAGATGATGTTGATGGAGTTGGTGCATTGGTTTCGACCATTGTAGATGCATCTTCTGTTGGTGGTGGAGGATGATTTTGAGCGGGTGCAGCGGAATGATGGTTTGATGCATTTGTCGAAGTTCCACCATAGTATTCATCGAACATTAACTCGAAGAAATTCTCCCATTCTTGTTCTTTAGGATTGTCAAACGACGTTGATTGAGCTCTTTGAGGTACGAGTCCTGAACTGATGTGTCCAGAAGTCTGCTGGTTTAGTGCGGGTTCTAGAGCGAGTCTCTCGAAGCCATATGTGAAAATTCGTCAAACTTCACATTCATCGTCTCCATGATCCTCCTAGTTCTCCTGTTATACACCCTGAATGCCCTCGAGTTATCTGAATATCCAATGAAGATTCCAATATCACCTTTTGCTTTCAGTTTTCCAAGATCTTCTCTGTCATTCGTAGGATAGCACAAAGCGCCAAATACGGGAAAGTAAGAGATATCCGGTTTTCTGTTATTCACAAGCTCATATGGGGTTTTATTGAATCTTGGATGGATGAGAGATCGGTTCTGAGTGAAACAAGCAGTGGCAACAAGATCACCCATAGAAATAAAGGTGCACTAGAATAGATTAGCATTGTGCGAGCAGCTTCCACAAGAGTTCGATTTCTTCTTTCAACTACCCCATTCTGCTGTGGAGTTCTAACAACTGATGTCTGATGTGTGATTCCAACATCTTCAAAATAAGCTCTTAACTCCTGATTAGTGAATTCTCTGCCGTTGTCTGTTCTTACAACCCCTGAGTTTGAAGAAGTACTTGAATTCGTTTTAGAAAGGTGATGATGATGCTTGGTGCTTCTTCTTTTGATCTCAGAAACTTAACCCATGTATATCTTGAATAATCATCGACAATGACAAGAATATACTTTTTCCCATTAATGCTTTCAACTCTCATTGGGCCACATAAGTCCATGTGCAACATATGCAACTTTGCTTCCGAACTAGGTACGGTTTTGGGTTTATATGATGCTCTTTTGCTTTTTCCTTGTTCGCATGATGGACATAAGTGATCCTTGGTGTATTTGAACTTTGGAAGTCCGTTGACGATGTTGTCTTTGGCAATTTTGTTGATGGTGTCGAAATTGAGATGGGATAACCGTCTGTGCCACAACCAGGACTGTGTTCCAGATGCTCGTGTCATAAGACATATTGGTGATGAAGAGGCCATTTGATTGATGTCGATAGCATACAAGTTTGTATCACGATTCCCAGTTAAGAGATCAGTGCCATCCAAGTTTCTAACGAAGCAAGCATTTTTCCTAAAAGCAACCTCTAAATCTGCATCACAGAACTGCCCGACTGAAAACAAATTGTGTCCCAATCCTTCGACATAGTAAACCCGAGTGATCAAATAATTTCCAAAAGGTAGATCTCCATAACCCATGATAGCTGCTACATGATCATTTCCAAAACGTACGGTTCCCATGAATTTCCAGACGAAATTGATCAGCAACTTCAGATTCCCGGTCATGTGCTTGGAGCAACCCGAGTCGACGATCCAAAGACATATTTCGATAACCTGCCAATAACAGAAGAAGAAGATTTTGGAAACCGTTTTGATTTTGGTTCCGTTGGGTTAGAGGTAAAATCCGGATCACACTCAAAGAAGTTTTCAACTGGGTATTCTGTTTGGTCACTCATTGTACCATTCTGGAGTGTGAAAGTTCTACCTGTGGGTTTCCAAATGTCATCCCTAAAGTAAACATTATGCTCCCTATCAGTAGTGTAAAGCCTAAGTTTTGCAACTAGTCTTCCTACTTGTTTAGCGTAAGATCTTTTTGGAACATTCTTCTGAACAGGCTTAACAATCTCATTCTTAGAAACACAATCATCATGAACATTAGATAAAGATTTCTTGCAAGTTAAACAAACAGATTCAACAGATTCATTAAACTTAGCAGATTTCATAGGTTCAGTACATTCAGATGAAATGTCTTTCTTATTCAAAGCGGTAAATTCCTAGGGTGTTCTTCTACTTTCTTCTCTTTATTCAAGCTACTACTCCTAGAGGCAGTCGAGACTCTATTGTTCCTTGTATTTCTCTTAGGCTTTAGTCTGCTGCTCCTAGAGGTGCTTTCTAGTCCTGTAGAAGATAAGGCACACGCATTAGGATTCACATTCTTATCTAGAGAAGTGGTTTCAGCTTTCCTAGTCTCTTTAGAGTGCTTTTCTAAACTTATGACGTTTGTTCCATATGGTTTAGATGTGGAGGCAGACGCATTAGTGGTACTCATCTTAAAAGGCCAGGAGCTAAAACTTTTGGTTTCTCGATAACCGCTTTTCCCTTATCAACATTTTGTTTAGGTAGGGCAGGTGGAGTGACTGGTTTTGATGAAACATTTTTCTCATTGACTTTTGGAGGAGGCATAGAAACAGACATTTTTGGTTTGGAAACCGGTTTGGGAACATTTGCTTTCTCCGCAGTCAATGGTTTTTTAATCACAGTATCCACTGCCTTTCCTTTTTGACTTTCCAGATGAGCCCTCAAAAGATCATTTTTCGCTTTCATGTCATTGTAGGCACGCTCATACGACAGTTTGTCATACTTGCATTCCTCAGTTTTTCGATCAAGTTGTTTAAAATATGAGACATTTTCTTTTTCAAGTTTTTCAAGGGCTTTTTCATATTTTGAAACAATTGCGGAGGTCTCATACTGGAGTCTTTCATGATCTTCAACAGAATATGTTTGCAAAATGATGGACATAATATCAGTAGTCAGAACATCTTCGAAGAGAGAATCATTCAAATTTTCCAAAACTTTGATGTGTTCAAAACATTCATTAGCTTGCTTTACCAGGAATTTATGGTCCTTGACAAAGTCAGCTGTTTCTTTCAAAAACGCTTGTTCAAAATGAATTACCCTTGCACTGATGCCAGTTAACGGAGGTTCAATTTGAGTTTCAAAAAACTTTTTCTGTTCATTATCAAAACTAGTGAACCAGATGTTTGTTGTAATGTTGGTTTTAGTTTTAACAATGTCTTGAAGATACCCAATTCTAGTTTTAACGTCATCTAAAATGCTTCTAGCATCACTTGTGTTAAAAGGATTGTTTGAAGACATTTGTTCGATTTTCGAAAGAGATTTGGAAACTACAACTGGTTTTGAAACTGATTTTGAAACAGGTGTTGACACTTTGTTTGAAACACTTGGTTTGGTGGAAAACGTTGATTGAGAAACAAACGAAATACCATTAATTTTGTTCCATGTGTTATAATCAATTGGTTTGATTTCCGGATGTTTTTGTTTCATTTTTGATCTACTCTCCTCAGATAGTTCCAACGTTTCAAGAGAATCATGCACAATTATGGGTTCATGCAAAGGTTTTCCATTATGCAACACATTCTGAGATTTCTGAGCTTTCTTGAGAAACGAAGAAGGGTCATTACCAAGTGCCATCTTATGTGAAGTATGAAAACGTGGATTTACTTGGTTAGAAAACATCTTGTTTGATTTAGCTAAATGACCCGTTGTAAGAAGCAAATTGTCCAATGTTTTGATTTTTTCCGTTTTATCAAGAATTTCATCAAGAAGAGAATCTTCTCGTTTTGAAAAATCAGTGATCAACTTCTTCTTCTCTTTTTCAAGATCAGAATACGTTGCTTTTTGTTTAGAAAGTTGGTCATTTAGATCAGAAATTTCCTTGTTTAAAGATTTTATTTTCAAATTCAGATTCACATCAAGTGTATCGTATTTGAGTTGCATTTTTTTTTCTCTTAAAACAGAATCTCGATAACCAATTTCTAATTCGGACATTTTGTTAGTATGAAATTCAAAAGCTTTGGCGTGCTCCTTGTAACTCTCAAGCTCAGTGGTCAATTTAACATTCGCGGCCTTAACTTCGCGATTGACCTTACTCACTTTTCAATTTCAATGCCACACTGATTGATTAATGATTCAAAATAAGCACGTGTTTCCTCATCAGTCTCAGTATTTTGTGCCACACAACCTCCACTAGGATCCACATCTGGAGTTTCAGAGTTAGTATTGCTACAACTCGGATTGTCCAGGTATGTATCATAAGTAGGTGCTGGCGTCACAGAATGCTGTGTATCATGAGTAAACACATTAAATATGACATTGTTATAGCATGGATCAATGATTGGTACCTCAGATACTGCTTGGCGCATAGACAGGAGGTGCGTTAGAGTCAGTGTCGTACTTAGTCTCCTGAAGATTTTCCATGAATATGCAGTTCGCATTGATTTCCTCGAGGTCTTCCAAATCATCCACAATAGCGAAAAAATCATTTTCCTCAGCACTCAACTGCATCCCTGCTTCTTGCTTCTGTGCTAACAACATAGCTTTCCGAAGAAACTCAGCATTCTTCTTGTGCGGCTTAGTAGGACAGTTTCGTGCCAAGTGACCCATTCCTTGACAGTTATAACACTTAACCTGATTACCCTGATTCACATTTTCATAATTCCCAACGACTGGAGCTGCAACATTCCCATTCTGATTACCCACTGCTCTATTCCCAACATTCTGTCCCATCTGATTTCCAACATTCTGACCCAACTGATTACCCTGATACGGAACCGCCTGTTTACCCATGCGATATCTAGTAGCATATCCCTGCTGATTCCTAATAACTCTAACCATTTGACCTTGATTGCCCATGTTCACACCCGGCTGTGCAATTTGCCTGTTGCGAGTGTTTGATGAAATCCTTTGGTTGTTGTTAGTTGGTGTGGAATAGCGACCTCTGAATGCTTTACCCAAGAATTCAAATGCTTGTGACAAAGCTTCTTCTGGTTCCATTTCAAGATCAGTGATTCCTTGTTCCCGGTAATGTTGTTGTTCAGGTGGATAGTTTTGTTGTTGAGGGATGTATTGCTGCAAGTTGTTGTTAGTGGAAGATGATGAAGCTTGTTGTTGTGTATTCACTGGAGTTTGAGTCTTTGCAATGAGTGCCAATGGATCATGATTCTTTGCTAATCTTTCTTGCCTGACTTCATTCACTTCATTTTGGTTTTGTTTCAGAAAATCGTTGAGTTGATCAAAGTTCACTTGATGTAAGTCCTTTGTTTGGTTGACAATAGTGACATATCGTCCCCATTCTTCTGGTAGATTGTTCAAGAACTTGATGTTGCTCACGATAGTTCTGGGTGTCAACTTGTTTCTGATCAGCTCATTCATTAAAGTACAAAACCTTCCATAGTAGGATTCAATGGATTCTCCTGGTGTAGATGTAAACTTCTCCCATGCAGTTAGCAACTTGTTCTCTGTGTCTTGTTGACCGATTTCTGTTCCATGACAAAGTCGTCTAACACGTTCCCACATGTCGAAATCAGTTTCACAACTGTCTACAGCAGCAAAGATGTCTCTTGGTAAACCCAGTTGTATAATATGAATTGCCATGTCATCTGCTTCGACTTGTTTCTGATCCTCTTCAGAGTATTCAGTGTCTTTTTGAAGACGAAAAAATGGTGGGACGGGAGGTGTTGCATCAGCATTTCCAGGGTCTTGGACTTGTCGAGGTATGAAGGGTCCATCCTGAATGGATTTGATCATCAATTTTCCATTAGGTTTTGTCTTGATGTAACGAAGCATTCGACTTGTCCATTGAAGATAACCACCTTTTTCCAACATAGGAGGACGGTTTTCGGCACCGGCTGCATGAATGTCTTGTTGAGTTTCCATTGATGAAGGTATGTTATGATAAAGTTGATGTAGGATCGATTCAACGATAAAGGAGTTGTGTTGTAGAAGATATTGCCGTTTGAGGTTTTCTGAAAGTCGTACTCGTAACCTTGGTTATTAAAAAATTTCGCCCAAAATTTGAAATTCACTATAAAAATCAATTTTAAGGACGTATGAAAATTTTGAGTTATTACAATTTTGACGCCAAATTTGACCCGAAAAATTTGAATTTAGGCCAAAAAATTTGAATTTTTGACCAAAATTTTCACAATTAAACCAAAATTTGAATTTCGCGTAAAAATTGAACGTTTAGTCTCCTCAAAAATTTAAAAATTGAACCAATTTTTTTTTTTTTTAAACCTTTATGCGTAGAAAGAGCTTAGGCGTAGAAACAGAAGTTACGAGTAGACGAGGCTTAGGCGTAGAGATTGTGCTTATGCGTAGGATCTTATGCGTAGGATCTTAGGCGTAGGATCTTATGCGTCATCAGCTTATGCGTAGACAATAAGTTACTCGTAAACCTTACGCGTAATTGTGAAGTTATGCGTAGAGTTACTCGTAAGCTTTTAGCTTATGCGTAAACTATGGTTAAGAACCAAAAATCCTTTACACTGTCACAGTCTAAGGGATATCCACAAGTCGAAGTGTTCCACACACTTATCCAAGTGAGGGAAGCACTGAGTAACCGTTATAGCTCGAAGATTCTTCACCAAAATGTTATGCGTAGAAAACTAGGGTTTTGACTTTTTGACTTCTACGCGTAAGAAATTTCCAACGATTCAAATGATTTCTTTTGCACAGATAGCCTTAAAAACACTCGAATAACCCAAAAATGTTGACCTTTTTCACCCAAAGTGCTTAGAAAAGTTACGAGTAGAAATGACCAACGAACCAAATACGAGTTCAAAAGTGAAGAAAAACACGTAAAGCTTCGAACTTTTTGCAAAAAACTGAAACTTTAGCACCAAATAAACCTTAAACCACAAGAATCTTGAATTTTTAAGTGCAAAAATTAAAGCTTTAAGCGTGACAAATATCCTACTCGTAAACTATTAAACTTACGCGTAACCCTTCAAAACAAACACAAACACTCCTAAACCATTGTTAGGCGATTGATACCAATTGTAGGACCTTACTTTTATGAACCTTATCACAAACCCAACACAAATAAAAGTATCACCACGTTTACCACACTACGCGTAGAACACGTTCAACCCAAACACAAACATAAAGCTTAAACAAAGAAGGAAAGATTAAGAGAGATGGTGACTTGATGTTTATACAAAACCGTGTATGTGAGAGGATAAAGATAAACACAATAAGTTGTATATTCCTTGAGAGAGAAAATACACACACACACACACACACACACACACACTTTCAAGCACACCCCTCAAATGAGACTTTGAGGGGTATTTATAGTTCCTTACAACAATACCCTAATGGGCTTGGCAAGGGCCACGAATTGGACTTGGATTGGGCTTGGGATACATAAGCTTATAAACGGCTAGCATAGCTTATCTTTTAACCAATTAGCTTAGCCCAATCCACGAGCCCGATGACTATTCTAGCACGATATCTAACACACGTTACAAAGTTCCTAAGTGTGAATGACCATCACTTTTAATAAAAACTATTAAGGCTAACAGAAAGGTTATTTGCTCCGCTGTTCAGTGACGATATTGATGAACGTGCTCCAGGTGTATCCGCTGTTTCCACTGCTCAACCTGATAATACTATTATACCTGATACACCTGCTACAACAACTACTGTTGAAGAAGCACCACCAGTTGACTCCAACACAACAGTTGAACAAACCGCTTCCAACAATGATGAATCGGCTGATGATGTTCTGAATGAAGTACCCCCACCTGCAGATTTTGATCCAAATGCGTTCTTTAACCCGTTTGCTAATGAGACTGCTGCACCAGATGTCGCAGAATCTTCAACAAACCATTTGAATCCTCAGAATCTGCACAATGTATACCAACATCAACCCTCCACACATAGATGGACGAAAGACCATCCTCTGGAAAACATTATTGGCAACCCGAATCAACCAGTCGTTACGAGACAACGTCTTCACACAGACGGTGAACATTGCATTTATGCACTCACTGTCTGCCAATCTGAACCTAAAAACATCAAAGATGCAATGACAAAAGACAACTGGATTGAATCCATGCAAGAAGAACTCAACCAATTCAAACGTCTTGAAGTATGGGAACTGGTTGAAAGACCAACAGGGGTCTACGTCATTGGTCTCAAATGGATTTGGAAAAACAAATTGGATGCTGAAGGAAACGTTATCAGAAATAAGTCACGTCTGGTGGCTAAGGGTTATCATCAGGAAGAGGGAATAGACTTTGAAGAATCTTTTGCTCCGGTCGCTCGTCTTGAGGCTGTTCGGATATTTCTCACGTTCGCGGCTCATATGAATATGACGGTCTATCAGATGGATGTCAAAACTGCGTTTCTCAATGGACAACTTAAAGAAACGGTTTATGTCAGCCAACCAGATGGATTCGTTGATCCTGAGTTTCCGAATCACGTCTACAAACTGAACAAAGCTCTGTATGGTCTCAAACAAGCTCCTCGGGCATGGTACGATAAGCTATCATCTTTCCTCATTGCTAATAATTTCACCAAAGGTTCGGTTGACCCACCTCTTTTTATACAATATCACGGGGCACATATATTAATTGTTCAAATTTACGTGGATGACATCATTTTTGGGTCAACACATAAAAAGTATTCAATCGCTTTTGCAAAACTAATGAAGAAAATTTTTGAAATGTCCATGATGGGTGAACTTACGTTCTTTCTAGGACTGCAAGTTCATCAATCACCCCGTGGTATTTTCTTGAGTCAGTCCAAATATGCCCTTGAATTGTTAAACAAATTTGGAATGAAAACCTGTGACACCTATGCCACACCAATGGCTCATACCAAGAAGCTAGATGCTGATTTACATGGGAAATTGGTGGACCCTACAAAATACCGTAGTATTATTGGGTCTCTCATGTATCTAACAGCTAGCAGACCTGATATTGTCTTTGCCGTATATCTTTGCTCTCGTTATCAGTCGCGACCAACTGAAACCCACCTCTCTGAGGCTAAAAGAATCCTCCGATACATAAAGGGAACCATTAACTTGGGGATCTGGTATCCGAAGGATTCTGGTTTTGAACTAATCGCTTTTTCAGACGCTGACCACGCAGGATGCTTAGACTCACGGAAAAGTACTTCAGGAGCTTTACAATTTCTTGGTGATAAACTGGTGTCATGGCAATCGAAGAAGCAGGATTGTACATCGCTGTCCTCAACCGAAGCAGAATATGTAGCCATGTCGGCGTGTTGTGCTCAAATCATTTGGATGAGAACTCAACTCAAAGACTATGGTTACGTATTTGACAGAATCCCGATGTACTGCGACAATCGGAGTGCCATTGCGATCTCGTGCAACTCAGTTCAGCACTCGAAATCAAAGCACATCGATCTTCGATATCATTTCATCAAGGATCACGTGGAACAGGGTACTGTTGAATTATATTTTGTGGGTACAGAATACCAATTGGCTGATCTTCTCACCAAAGCCTTGCCTCCCGCTAGGTTTAATGAGTTGGTCCACCGGATTGGTATGAGGTGTTTGACTCAAGAGGAATTGGATGATCTCCTAAAACAGTCTTAAAAACCTGTCAAACACCAAAATATCTTTCGTAAATAAATTTTTCAAAAACAAAATACAAAAATATAAAACCTGATAAAAACAAAAATATTCTTCTATATACTTTTCTTTCAACATGGCAAGTACATTTCTTCCGTCAACACTTTAATCTTTCAAAATTCAGTATTTTTCCGATCAAGTGTTGAGGGGGAGAATACAAAGATTTAACTGTTTCAAAACATCTGTGTACTTGCATGTTATCATATCTCGGTTGTTTCTCTTATCAATGGTGGTAAATTTTCTGGTTCAATGACACTCCTCGGACTAAAATTAATAACCTTTCATCATTTTTCTTAAGACGAGGGGGAGTGTCGTCAAATTTCTTTCTTAAAATCTGTGTTTGGAAACCAAAATGGAAGTTAAATGGCTTTGTTTGAAAAAGGAAAAGGTGGAGGGACCAAAATTGTCAAAATCTTAAAGTTATCTTAAATAAAAACACCTCCCACCTACCTTTAACTTCACATTTATTACTCTTAACCTAAAACATCCTACGCATAGAAATCGTTCAAGAAATCCGTGCTTTAGATCATCATTTTGTAAGTTTTTTCATGATCTTAACGATAATACAAGCTAAAGTTTTTGAATTTCAAGCAAATCCTACGGCTAAAACGTTAGTTATGCGTGATTATGTGTTCTACGCATAAGCGTATGAACACACAATCAATGTGAGTGTGTTTTTGGTTGAAAAGTAAGTGTCAAAACGTGTTTTTAACAACAAGGATACTATTTTTACCCTCTAAATCCACCCAGAAACACGAATTGATGGTTTTTGAATATTAGGGTTTATGAGTCGATTTGGGTGTTTACAAATGTGAAGAGTTTTGTTCAAAAAGATTGTTGTGTAATGTTTATATGATGATGAATTGATGATTTCCAAGCTCTATAACCACCCAGAAACTCTAAATGATTAAAATTTGGAATTAGGGTTTAAAGTTCATAAGTTTGGGCATTTTCGATTCTCCACGATTTAGTTGTTATAACTTGGTTTATAGACTCTCACAACATCGTAGAACTACCAGAAATTGTTTGGTGCAAATCCCATGGCTAGAAATTATACGCGTAATTCATAACCCTTAGGGTTTTGACCTACGCGTATGACTTTCTACTCATAACTATTTAACGAATGCTCATGCCATGATTTGTTGTTAAAATGAATTTTTGTGTTAATAATGATGATTTGATGAATTTATTTCAGGCTTGCTACGCTTAAAATTCAGAATCAAGGTCATTTGAATTTCTACGCATAAGGATTACCCTACGCGTAGTCATGTTATGCGTAAGAATAAATCCTACGCATAACTATTACGCGTAAGGTTCTACAATGGGACTACGCGTATCCTGTGAAGGATATGCTTAAACAGTGACCTCTACGCATAAGGTCTACTCTTATGAGTAAGCCTTACGCGTAAGGTATAAATACGCCTACGCGTAAGCTCTACGCATAAGGTCCCCTTTTCCTACGCGTAACATTTCTTACGCGTAAGTTAAGATCCTACGCATAAACTTTCGTCTACGCGTATGTCATTACTGTTTACGCTTAACTTTGCCAATTCTACGCCTATGCCTTGATTGACCTTCATTATGAATTGTTACGTGTACAAACTTGTTAATAAACTTATCATAACGTCACGAATCCAATAATGTCACTAATAAATTTAAACGTTTGATATGTTGTGAACAATAAGTGATAACATAAACTTTAAAACTTAAAGTTAACTAACTCACGAAACATTTCACGACATCATTGGACTGTTGGACAAACAAGTGACTTAGGACTCGTAACAATCATTGACACTGTACATTCAATAACTAGACAATAAGACCTTCTGTTGACTAACATTATGTCTTTCGATATGTTGGTTCTTTTGGCTAATGTTATTTCAGATCACGACATGGCTGAACAAATGAATGTGATGCATCAGAAGTTCTTACAATTGCTGATATCTTTCCAGAGGGCTATCCGAGAAAGATTGGAAAGAACAACCTTAGGGTTGACTTTGACACCCTCACATGCTCAGAATCTTCTTGTCTCATTGCAGTGGATATTCTCAGGAATCATCCCTACCAGAATATGCTCTCACACTCTGCTACAGTACCGAAAATCTACATTCAGCAATTCTGGGACTCTATGCAGAGGATCACTGGTCAAAGTGCAGTGACAGTGACACTTAATCACAAACAAGTCACTATCACTTCTGCAGACTTACGGGCTGTACTTATCATTTCAGACATCGTGCCAACTGACTTCTTTGCCACACCTACTGAAGAGACAGTTCTGCAATTTCTACTTGATATTGGCTATGATGAAGCTTCAGGAATTATTAACAAGCATTCTCATGTGGAGCTTAAGAACATTCCTCAACCGTGGAGAACCCTCTACATCATCATCACTAAGTCTGTCTTTGGTCGTGATAGTGGCTATGAGCATCCCAAGCTCATGGAACTGCAAGTCTTCTGGTCATTGATCAATAAGAAGGACATTGAAATTGAAGCACTGATATGGGATGACATGATGACATTTCACAAGAAACTTGGCTCAAAGATTCCCTATGTCAGATACACGAAGCTTTTGATCCAAAGAGCACTTGGGCTTAATCCTGATATTCCCAAGAGGCTCAATGACCCTGACAATCACGACGTGTTGTCCGAACCTATCCTTTCTATCAGAATCAAGGAATCGACAACAAAGAAACAAGGTGTCGTGCTGCCTGATCACCTCCTGAAAAATGAAATCAAAAAGCTTGAAACGTACAAAAGGTATCAAGTAGCAGTACGTGAAGGCAAAGTTGGTCATCTCGATGAAAAGCCTTCTAGAACTCCTACTCGGAGAACCAGAAGAGGAAGTGCTGGAAGTGCAATAAGCACAGAGAGTCAAAGGAAGGTCCCAAAGAGGAAACCTACTCCAAGGAAGAAAGTTCCCTCCAAAGAAGCTGCTCCTATTCCTACACCTGAACCACAAAGAAAGCTACTGGACGAAAGCTCTGAAGATACACAATCAGACGAGGAGGTCCACTACTCTGAAACTGCAAAGGATGACTCTCCATCAGTACCAAAACCTCCTAGTCCAATCGCTGAACATGACAAAGGAAAGACTCCTGTACTTGTGCCATATGATGAAAGCTCAGAAAGTGATGAAGAACAACTGGATAAATCATACAGGAAGAAGTTCAAATTCGTTCGACTTCAACACATTGCACAACAATTTGCTCAAGAACAAATGGGTGGCCCCGGAGGGTCAAGTGGTGCAGCTCAACCTTCACCAGATCCTGATGCGGTTAATCAACCCGATAAGGGATCTGGTGCCACCACTTTGGTACAACAACAGACACGTGTCGAAGATACTCTTGAGTTTGATTTTGAAGAACCAGAATCTGAGAAGCTGGAGAAGGTTAAAGCTGATGAAGAAGCTGCAGTCAAAGCCAAAGCTGATGAACAAGCTAAGACTGGCAATGAAGAAGATGTTGAGTATGATACGTTTCTTCTAGATAGTCCTGCACGATCAAAGGAAGAAACTTCTGAACCACCAAAGGACCCGGAGCCTCCTCACATCTCATCATCATCAGATTCTTCTTCTCACTCTTCACCACCACCATCAAAAAGATCAACCAAATCATCATCCAGATCAGTGAAGAAGCCACCTCGATCTTGGATTTCTCATACTCATAAAAGAATTGTAAAAGCTGTCCAACAAGTCAAAAAGAAGGACATGCTCTACAGAAAACTGAATTGGTTTGCTGACCAAATGCAGTATCTACATGATGAGAATGACAAGATGCAGAATGAAAGGGAATACATACAGAAGCTCATGCAGGATGATCTACAAGGGAAAATGGACAGAATGATCGAAGGCTACACTTACAAGTACCTTCTGGATATCGTTCCTAAAGTCACAAAGGAGATGTTTACCAGACAACTATATCCGAATCTTATGCAGATAGCCAAGCAAACTATAAGATCAACACCCTTAACCGTCACAATCAATCCATCTGATCCTGTAGTTTTCTCGGATAATGAATTGGTGGCCAAGCTTGTCACACAAATGTCTAAACGATCTGGGACATTTACTTCTAATGAAGGAAAGCTGTTTCAAGCATTGCTGGACTACCAACTCCAAGAAGCATGTAGATTCGAAGCTGAAAAGTCTAAACGTCCTAGAGACGATGAAGATAAGGATCAGGATAAGAATGATGAACCTAAACGACAAAATAAGTCTGGTGAATCATCTTCCATGCCACCTCCTCCCCAACGGCCTCCTGCTCAACAAAGGTCCCCTCCTCGTTCTTCTACCGATAAACCTCATGATTCTGAGACACCACCCCAGACTCAAAAAACCGGTGATTACTTTGAGTATACGGGTGGTGACGATGAAGAACACCATGAGCCCCAACAACAACCTACCTCTCCCAAACAAGTAAAGAAACCAGAACCCTCATCTAGGCCTAAGAAACAGAAGTCCTATCATGGCTAGATGAAGACACCACAGAGGAATTTGAATGGTTTTCTACACTTGTCAACTCCACTCCCTACCCTGAAGAAGGTCAAGATCTGGTAGACGATAATACACTGGAGCATGCTAAGATTATGCAAGAAAAGTTCAATGTGAAGAAGATGATGAAATCCGAGTTGAGGCGATTCAAGAATGAAGCTTTTCAACTGTGGAAAGATAGCTCAGAAAGTGCCATCGAGGTCGAATATCACCTTGAAAACATTGCTCGAGCTATGTCTAACAACATGGATTGGCTCAACCCAGAAGCAAACATCGACTTCACCAAACGGGACAACCCTCCATACTACACCGACTGGTCAAAACCTCTACCAACAATTGGCAAACCAGATGAACCAAGGATTCCATTCATACATTTCTTCAACAAAGACCTGGAATTTCTTCTTTATGGTGGCGATGGTTTAAGGAAGTATGCTACATCTCTGACACTTCCATTCCCAGCAGCCTAATACTCAAACTGTATAGCTTTCGAGGAAAGATCTAATCACTTCTTCTCTAACAAAGTGGAAGCATACGACCGAGATGCACTGTACGGGATTCATCATTGGCCGGAACGCCGAAGAATCTACTACAGAAGCTGCCAGGTTCAGAAGTCTCAACATGCAGTATTCGGTTCTAAAAGTATCGTTGCCATCAAACACGTCGATCTTTCATCTAAGTGGGACTACACCTTCCTAAAGAATATCGTGGTCAAACGACAAGATGAAAGGGATTATGCATTCTCTGAAGCTGACTTTGAGAATTTGTCTATCAACGACATCGAAGACATGTACCTTGCCAAAGTACAGGGTCGTATGAGACAATTCTCCACTGCAGTACAACGTGAATTCATCAAGTCAGAGCTCATCTTCATCAGACGCGTAGTTATCCAAGAACGTGTAGAAGATCTCCAACTGGCAGTTGAATCTTATCAGACTCGTGTCAACTTCACTCCACCGCAGCTTGATCTACCCGACATCAACCAGCTTCCACAATATACGCTTATCAGCAAACCTTTTGGCGTCGTTTACCGAAGTGAACTTCAAAGAAATTGCTTGATGGCGTGCAGAGATCTTCATAAGTTTGGTTATCACACTTTGAAGATGGTTAGGGACGGATTGGCTTACCGTTTGAAGGATATACACCAAAAGATCGAGTCTCCTAAGCGATGGAATTCTCAGGATCGAAGGGACGTGAAGAGGATCATCACCATGATTGATGAACGATTGTATAGAAGGGATCAGTTCAGAAGACTGGAAAGCTATGTTGGTGGTCGACCCAGGAGAAACATCATCGGCTTTCAACGCCCGACTCACACTCCTGGCGACATCTCTAGACTACCTGGTACCCCTTGAACTGCTTCTTTCATTATAAATTTGGATGTATGATCTAATTATGTCAATGGCTTGTGCACACATTACAGTGTACAACCCGTACTTGTAAATAAAGGACCCTGTGGTACGCGTCAGTGCCACAATCCTTATATAAGGAGCGAAAGCTTCTTACTTTTGAGTAAAACCTATCAAACCTTTCATTTTTCAAGGTTTTGCTCAAAAGAACAAGTACTTTCCCTTATGATTTTCAAAACCTCAACCGTTTATATCACTCGTTGAGGGGGAGTACTTGAATTAAAACTTTGTTCAAAAATTGTTCACAGTGGTCATTCTTCCCGCAACACTCGAAATGGTCATATTTATTCTCAACTTTTCAAAAATAACATCATATATGCCATTTTTGAGGGGGAGAAAATACGTGATAAGAAATATGTTGTGTAAATGCAAATGAATCCTTGTGCTATAGACTTAACCCATGAATTGACGAGATCTTAACTGTTAGTAACTCGAAAAGACTTGTCCGGGACGGGTAATAATTTCAAGCTAGTTCGCTAGTGATGTAAACGTGTCTCGCAAAGGACTTGTCTGAGTAGAATGTACCATTCGAGAAACTCTTGGTAGACATGAACTCTGACGGGTTTGACAACCTTTCGAGGATTGTCTACACCTTCAAGGTAGTTATTAGAGCTAATTGTCACCTAAAAGCTGACAATGCAACTCTTTAACTATGCCACGTAACCGTGTCTCGCGGGGGAATGTCTATCTTGAGTTGATCAATTCAAAATGTGCGCGCTCTTTCCTCACTGTGCATTTTAACCGTTAAAACTCTTAAGCACATGTGGAGGGGGAGTATTTATGCAAAATATTATCTCAACAGTGGTACTAAAATGTTTTTCATTCACAAACACTTTGAGAGATTTTTCACAACAATGGTTTTTATGGCAACATAGGTTAGTCATGGAGTTATAAGGTGACTAAGGTTAGGAATAACCGTCCTATGATCCGCCAGAGCCGGAGGGATCTACCCCAGGACACCACAAATAGTTAGTATTTAGAAGTCCTTAGGTATGATTATAAAAAGGAGAATTGAGAATCGGAGAAAGAAGGAGTTGAAGAATTAAAAAGAAATGCAAAGAAAAGGGTGAAAAGAAATAGCCCTCCAGATTATTTAACTTAGGGCATACACCGGGTTCAATTCACATGCTACTGGTTGTCACTTGATGACACCGGTATTGAAGATTAAAAGTCGTCATGGACCCAGTGACGCATGCACTAAACCTTCTTAACCACTCAAGTTTCTCTCAACAAAAGCTTGTTTCATTCTCATAGGGAACCCTACGTAAACTATCGGCTTTCTCTTAGAGATTGCTGGTATTGAAGAAGGAGACCCTCTCCCTAGTCTCCGCTCAGGAAAACCAAAACGCACTATTAAGTCTAGAGCCACGAGATTCATCAAAAGATCTCTTAGGTACGCTTGAAATTTCATCACTTGATATTCAACAATAAGAATTTCAGTGGTACATTATCGAGTCCTTCACAGATCTTAGCAATCTGTCGAGAACATCTATGGGAGGTTCACATTTGTGATCCTCAGTGATTGAATGGAAACTCCTGCCAGGGTCAACATCAAACAGCCCTGACAGCAGGTCGCTTCGGCAACTCCCCATGGATTGCGCTTAGTGGTCTCAAACGGTCTACAGTCGTGAGGTGATGCTTCGGTGTACCTCAGCGACTCATCTGAATCGTAGGTGTACTTCGGTACATCGTGTTATCTCACTTGTGGGACTCCGATTCAGGAACGGCCTTTGTAAGAATTAGAGTTGTGTTTTCACACCATGCTGTTAACACTCTCGAAGTTCAAACTTGTAAGTGCTGGAATCCGCTTATTACTAACCGTTTTAATGTTTTCTTCTTATGGAAGCTCTGGAGCGGAATGATCGTGCAGATTCTTCTCATGCTCACGCCAACATCATCACTAATGGAAGTTCTATCCAAAAGCAACACAACAGTCAGAATGATTCTTCGTCAAATCAAAGAATCTACAAAGTTAAAGACTTAAAGAACTTCATCAGTACTGAATTCAAACGTCAAAAGAGCGTGTGAGCATGTTGAAGAATGACGTGGAGACACTGTAGCAGTGAAGCAGACCTGAGGCAGACTCTATGCAGACAACAACATACTATCACTATCATCACAAGGAACAATGATCAAAGAACAAAGTTAAAGATGACGTCAAAGCATAACTGTTCAAAGAAACCTATCTCGCTACACTGGGGAGATGGTTCAAATCAAGGCAATTCTTCTCACAAGAAAGAAGAATGTCAGAAGACGTCAAAGCTACTATTACATCAACGCCTTCACCGTTTTTCATCACCAACACTTGAGTGTTTGTTACTCATATGTAATAACACTTGAGGGGAGATTGTTGGAATCACTCCTAAACCTTATTCAAGTGTTAGTTACTCATATGTAATAGGTAGCTTATTATGGCCTTTATGTTGTTATTAGCCTTAAGCTTATGTAGAAGGCCTATGAGCTTAGGCCCAAGCCCATAGGAGAAAGGAAGGGACTAGGAGTGTTGCCCTAGCTTCCCTCCTATAAATACTATGTAATAACCCTCACTTGAGGGTTGGTTGTTCAAGTTATTTCTTTCACATACTCCTACGCGTAACCGTCTCACATTATCGTGTGTGTGTGTTTGATTTCTTGTTCAATCGCCTTTATCTCTTTCTATATTACTTGTGTTTGTAAAACTAGTGACCTAACATGACTAGATCTACAAGACACCTTTCACTAATGTCTTGTGTCTTCACTTCTAAGCACCTTTTACTAATGCTTCTTTGTCTTGACTTCTAAGCACCTTTCACTAATGCTTCTTTGTCTTGACTTCTAAGCACCTACCACAAGTGCTTGTGTTATAGATGATAGATACCCTTCACTAATATCTTCGTCTTAACACTTGAGACATCTTTCACTAATGTCTTCAACACTACACTTCTTTGAAGAAAAAAAGGAATCATCAACAAGAAGACTTCAGTAGCCTTGATGATGAGGAAGCATGGCAACTCATGGACTTGAGCTTGCTCGACTTCAAAGGTGGTAATCTTGCCTTTACGAGGAACCTAAAAGATCACACAAAAACAAAACTACAAAGATAGATCTCTTGGATCTAAGGTTAGTGAGATTTAACTCAGGGGGGAAGTGTGTTAGAAAAGGATGATCAATAATGAAGAAATGGCTCACTATTTATAGAGGAAAAATCCTACTGTTCCCCGGATCCCACGGATCCCTTCCACTTAGGATCCGGCTAGCACAAAGCCAGGGATCCATGGAACGCTCCTCTTTACCCATGGGTATTTTGGTTATGGGTCATGGGTCATGGGTTGAACCATGGATCTTTGGCTAGATACAATGTATCTTTGAGTGCAATGCACTTAGTCACTTGGGTATGGGTTGATCCATGGTTTATGGGTATTATCCATATGTGATATAAGCATGATGTCATGCAATGGGTTATGGGTCAAGATCTATGGGTTATGGGCTTTGGGTTGTACCCAACTACATTCAATGTATTTGCCTAATGGGTTGTGATAATTAAGTTTCTACCCATTTGTATTACCCAATATACTACATACTAGTTATGTGTATATTTTATCCAAATATGTAAACACTAGTTGTTGTACATATGTATTACTAAATTATAAAATCACTTATACTTGTTTTAGTGTTTTATGTGAAAATGTGAATATGTTAGAAACTATTAGTTCAAACCATTTACGTTTTTTATTTGTTTCGTTAATATGATTTTACGTTTGTTATCGACAAAACATTAGAAGATCGTAAAATATAAATAAACGTTTTTACGGCTTATTTGTATTAACAATCTCCCCCTTTTTGTTGATGACAAAACATAAAATTATTTTAAGGAAAAGCTAAAATTCGTAAAAGTTTGAATTTGTAGTTTTTACTTTCTTCTCCCCCTTTTTGTCGAAACAAAAAGTGTTTGAAGGAAGGCAACACGTCGTTTTTAAGTAAAACATGTAAAAGAAAAAAATAAGTAAAAAGAAATAGAGAGAAAATAACGGAAAAGGATCTCGTCTTTACTCCCCCTTGACGAGTCCATCCCTATGTAAGGGCGTCAAGTAAATGATACTAATCTAGTTTGTTTGCAAATAAGTTTGCAAAAGATATCGTCTAAGAGACGAATGTGCTCCCCCTTGATGATTGCAATTTTTGCAAAGGGATGTCACGAAATGTAAACCTAGTATTGCAAGTAATTTGCAATGTATTGCTTTGACATAAAGCTCCCCCTAGCTTTAGGATGTCAAAGTCTTCATATGTAAATTGAATAACTACAAAACAAAGGTTAGAAAGCAAGTATAATTCACAATTTCCTGCAAATGTGATTCAAGTTAGTAGAAAGAAAGCTTTCTGTCTTACGGATCCCACGGTTCCCTCCTAGTAGGGATCCGTCTAGGCAATTATGAGGGATCCGTATTAGCTGTTCAATTACAGCCAAGGTGATATAACAAGTAATGTTATCACACAAATCATATGCTCAACAAGTAGCATGTAATTCCATTTAATAAAACTAGAGTTATGATATACATGACTCTAAAAACTAAGAAAATAAGAAAATACATGACTAGGAATTTCTAAACAAACTATCGCTTGATGCTAGGACACCACTAAAATCTTCTAGCTCAAGTTTTGTTTAGGTTTAATCTCGTCGAAACGTTCGAGGAGATGATAGAACATGAAACGTTGGTCTTCTCGTACTTCATGTATCAAACTTTCAACATGTTGACAATGATAGCAATCTTTGTCATGGCTAGGTAGTGGTGGTGGAAGAAGTGAAATGGCTTGATGCGAAGGATCAAGTGAAGCGGCTTGTGGAGCTTCAACGATGGAGGAATTGGTGGAGGTGCATTTGAGAATGACTCAACCAAAAATGATGGTGGTGGTAGAGAAGTGTCAACTTCCATATGGTCGGGTGGTTGACTTTGATGATTTATCATAATCCAAATGGGATTATATGATGGAAATGGCGAAAAGGAAGCCGGAGCAAGTGTTGACTCAACACCTTGATTTTGAGCCATTATTTCTCCTAATGAGAAGAATGTTGTCGGTGGAAGCGGATGAGATGGCCTAGGAGGCAAGTCCTCTAAATTTTAGAGGTGAGGTGATGATAGTGGGGATGTAAATGAAATAGCTCTAGGAACCAATGGTGATGGTTTAGTGGAGATGATATTGTTTGGCCTAGGAGGTATGGTGGTGTTTGGCATAAGTAGTTTTGTAGGTACTATCCTTTTAGGAATTGGTTTTATTGGATGATGAAGAATTCTATCATTTGTTAGTTTGATGGGAGATGATTCGGTTGAAGAAATTTCGTGTATAACACGAGCTCTTTTCATGGGTGGTTCTTTGGTGGATAAGTTACTACTTGGGGTTTTTCTCATGATGAGATGATTTCAAGAGGTTGCAAGAGCTGAAAGTTAGGATGAGAGTGATGACTATGGAGGTCCTAACAAGGTGGTTTATAAACTAAGAGATTTGGCAAGTGCATTTAAGCCTTAAGCCACTAGGATTCATTAGAATGTGATGATTGACATGCACAAGAGTCAACTTCAGAGGTTGCACTGATCTAGGAACTCATTTAAGATGAGATGGAGTGTTTGAGTTAGGAAGATGAGTTGAAATGATTGTTTTTGAAAGATTTGACATAAACTGTCATCCGGATCCCACGGTTCCTTCCTCATAGGGATCCGTCTAGGCGAATCCTAGGGATCCGGCTTTCAGCAGTTATGAAAGGGTGGAAATGATGTTTCTAAGATCTAAGACCTATATCATCTTGAGTGTTTCAGTCCTCCTAAGTGTTTTAAATGAAGGGGTGCTTGAGTACTTGAAGGTAATGAATGATGTAGCTAATGATTATCATTTATGGAAGGATTTGGAACTTTCAAGAGTACCAATGGATGAGCAAGGATGACACTAAAGATTTAGAGTGTCAATTGAAGATAAATGATCCTAGAGATCAGATAGTGTTTTTGAAAATATCCTAGAAGCTTTGAGATGGGAAAAACTAGATTTTGATCAACTTTGATCAATTTTGAAGTGAGAATGATTAATGATTAATTTTGCCATAATCGAAAGAGAATCTGAGTTGATTCCTGGGTCGTTAAGTCCCACGGAGATGAATTGGTGTTTAACAACTTCATGATAGAATGATCACTAAGGATAGTGATCGTTAAGGGTTTGAATGGATAATTACCTAAAGAAAAGATTTACAAATACAGCGATTAAATGAAATTAAGAAAATTAAAAAAAATTAAAATCTATTAAATAAACGCTATCACTATTTTTAAAGGCGATGAACGTTTAACACCTAAACTTAAAACTTCGTTAAAATAAAATTACGTCTACGTACAAAATAAAAGTGAGTTTTAAAGAAAATAAAGACCTACAAATATGAAAATGATATTTTTACAATCCTAATAATAAAGAAAATTATTAGAAAAAGAAAATTATTTTTAAAACTATTTATTTAATTATTATTAATTAAAAACTATTTTTAAGTATTTAAAATGCACTAAAATACAAGAAAATACAAAATTAACCTAGAAAAATGAAATTAAAACTTAGAAAAGTCTAAAATATGATAAAACTTATTTTAAAACTGAAAATATATTTTTAAGACTTATTATGTATTTATTATTAATTTAAAACTATTTTAAACTAATTAAAATGCTAAAAATACTTTTTAAACTAAGAAAATTATGGAAAAATACTTTTTATTACTTTTATATTTATCTTATCTCTAGAAAATAGAAAATATATTTTTCTAAGCTTTTTCTAATTTATTTGTATTAAAGCTATTTAAAAGGATTAAAACTAGCTTAAATTAAGAAAAATAGCAACAGTTATGAAAATTATGAAAATTTCAGGAAAAGTCTATTTTAATATGTAGAATCTAGGTAAAATAGAAAAACATGGGCTTGTGTGGAGAAATAAGCAACTGCAGTGGCAACTGCTTATTTATAAGCACTTGAAAAAGCCAAATGATACCAAAAGACCACAAACCTACAATAAGCTATATTAAGCTAAAATGACTCAAATAGAATAGGTTTCAACAAGTTTGAACCTCTGAATTACAAGTTATCACAGATTTTATGTTTGAGCTTAATGAGCAAAACAGATTTTAGTAGGCTACTTTGAGCTTATGCACAGAACACCAAATAGCTAGAACTAAAAGCAATTATTGAACTTGTATTTGACCTGGTTGGCTACCTAAAAACAAAAGTTGAAATCAAAACAAGCTAAAATGAGCTTTTGAGAAGCTTTTCAAAAACCTTCAAACCCCCTAAGATAAAAATCAGTTAATATTGATTGACTTGGGACAACTTGATAATCACTTGCGGGCTTATCAAATAAGCTGCAACTGCCAATTTAAAACTTGGAACTTGAAAAGGACCAGGTAACTGTCTTAGAACCAAAAATCAAAGTTATGGTTAATTAATAAGCTCTTAGAAGCTTATGATTGAGCTGTTAAAACTGTTTGTGTACAGGGCATATTTGCAACGGTGTGAAAAATAAGCTAAACAAAAAGCTATCAAATAAGCTATAAATGGAAAATAGGAACTTGTAACCTTGAGACAGCTTGGTTGGCTTCTCAAAAACCAAAACAACAGGATAATGATCACTAATAGCTCTCTAGGAGCTTATGAACTTGGCACCAAATGCTGTGCACAGGACGGATTTTGACTATTGACAAGTTATAGAACAGTTGACTTTTATGAGTTTTAAATCAATTCTAAGGACTGACTATGATATATTAGCTACAAAGACGATTAAGCTAAATTATAAGATTCTAAGCTAGTATGGTGAATTTTACCTATCAAATCCTAACAGTGAACTTATGAGTTGGGATTAAAAAAGTATTTTGACTTTCTGTCTAATGAGCACAGGTTTTCTTGCTTGTACTGAGTTCTATAGACCAAGTTTAACTTAGAACAACCAAAAACAAAGGACTGCACAACATTTAATACAGTGAACTAAGTAAAACCAAACACACCTTAACAAGACTGTTTTGGTATTTTACAAAGAGTTTCACTGATTCAGATCATGAGCATGATTTCAAACCTTATATAATCATTTTTAAGACTAATGAACATAAAACACTAGCCATAACAACATTAAACTAGAAATTACCAAATAGGCTAAATTAACTGTTAAAATAAGATTTTATAGTAACTACCAATTTAAAATAACAAGCTACTGATTTTAATTATTAATTATGCTTAACCACACTTAATGAACAGGTAAACACAAGATTTAGCTTATAACTGTCTTGCAAGTTAAAAGCCAAAATGGATCAAAATTGCTTACAAATGGATTTGAGGCACAAACTGTGAACTAGGACCAAATAACACACCTATTGCTTCCCATGAAGCTCTAAACCATCACTTTCCAAAATCAACACCAACCAGCTTTAACCTTCTTCACCATGGACTTTTTTATTTTCAAACTAATTAATTGGTATTTTTGTGAATTTTCTGGTTTTGATTCTAAACGCTTCTTTTAAAGTATCTAAAAGCTTTAATAAGCTTTATAAGGAGCTTATATGACTTACTCAGTCCAAACTAACAGCTTCTAACAACATTTCATTATATTGAGATTTTTTGAATTTTAAAAATTGCATAACATGATATAAGACCTCAAAAGTGAAATTGATGATATCAAAAGTTTTATATTACACTGAAAACATGAAATACAAGATTTAAAAGCTTTAAAATACACTGATAATTAAAGTTTAAGCTAAAACGACAATGAAAATTAAAATTACTCTAGATTTTTTCTCTCTTCACTTCTGCTTCTTTTATGCTTCAAATATCATCCACGTGGCTTTTTGATGCAATCCCACCTCTCAATTGGACCAATGGAAGTGTTTTGAGTGTTAGCTTATTTTTGGCGGGAAGTGCATATTTGACTTATAGGTACTGTAACAGGCAAGTAGGGGGGGTTTGTAGGGGTAATGATGAGTGAGGAGAAAGGTGTTTGGGATAAGGTCTTGGGATGGAGCAGGTAACAGCTGGGAAAGCAGAAGCATGAGGTGGAAGAAGGTGAACAGTGGGGGAGTGGCGCGTTTCTGGATTTTGACTTATTTTGACCAAGGGGTCAAAATGAGTTTTGGCAGGGGTCATTGGCTTGGCAAGGGGTCAATTGTTAATTTTGACAAGGCTTATTAGACAAGGACTAGTTTTGTAATCTTCAAACTTGAGGGCCATTCCTGTAATTTTCTCAAAGTTAACACAAGGACCAATATTGACAAGCTTCAAAAGTACAAGGACTTGTTTTGACATTTTCAAAATCCAGTACCAAACTTGACAATTTCAAAGTTCAGTACTTTTGCCATTTTACAAAATGTTTATTCAAGGACCATTTTTGACAAATTAAAATATTTCAGGGACCTTGAATAACATTTCTCTTTATTTAGATTTACCAGGGACTGTTTTTGACAACTTTTGAAACTTGGGGACTAAAACTGCCAATTATGCAAACTTTATACGTTTTTCACCAGATTTTGATATTTTGCATTTAAAACACATAAAACACTTATTTGTGATATTTTTTATCATTTTGATACATTTCTGAGTGTTTTCAGATGTTTTTGCAGTTTAATTGGTACAAAAATGATGAGTATTTAGACACTCATCAATATCCTAGAAGCTTTGAGATGGGAAAAACTAGATTTTGATCAACTTTGATCAATTTTGAAGTGAGAATGATTAATGATTAATTTTGCCATAATCGAAAGATCTCTAAGGCTAGATGGGAGAGATCAAGAAAAAAAAATGAAGTGTGAGTTTAAGAGAGGAACAGTAATGGACTAAGGACGAAACGGTAGATCTACAATCGTCTTAGAGTGTGATCTAGGTGAGTTATGTATGAGTAGGAAAGATTAACCTATCTTGATAAGGACTTAATTTTTGCCTTAAGACACTATGTTTGGCTTAGTGTGTAAGGTGTTCTAAGGATGTGTTTGAAATATAGTGCTTTGCAATTGCATTTTCTGTTTGCCGGATCTCACAGTTCCCTAAGAGTAGGGAACCGTCTAGTATAATCTTTGGGATCCGCCTATCTGCTCAGCAGGACCTTTACTAAAGATATGCAATGATCTTGACAATGCATTATATCTCAAGGATAGTCTAAAAAGAGTTCTAATACTAAGATGTAAAATGTTTTATTTCATGAAGGAAATTGGATTACATTGATAAAGCACGAGTACAAGAGATTTGATCCTATTTTGGAATACTATTAGTTTTCTTGAGTGTTTTCGCTAGGAGGATCATTATGTGATTGATGAGTGTTGGTGGAATCAAGAATAAAGAAAGTCTTCATGAGAGATATATTAAGCGGTTCCATCATCTTGTTCACAAGTACATATAACGGACTTTGAAATTGAGGATGGAAGTGCATAACATTATGATAGAGGCGTGTCAAGAACATTCCATAAGGGATGAGTTTATTCTTGGAGCCTTGAAGATTTGCAATTCACCTTGCGAAGAAGTAGGCGAGATTATATGGTTGTTGTGTTAGCAAACAGTACAACATGTGAGCACAACAAACGGGAAGAATTTCTCGATTTCCCCTAAGACTCCAAACATTTTCACGTAGGATGAGTGCAAGAGGCTTGTACTCTTCTCGGATATCCCTTGGAAAGATAATGTTTGGATCGGAGTAATATGGTCGAGGTTTGCATATTATGCGATTTAAATCTTTCGGAGAGGGTATGTGTGAACAATATGGACTATTTTCTTCACGAAAGTTGAAGAGAGAATCAAGAGACCAATCTTCGGTGAAAACACATTGTCCATGATTTGGAATCCGAAGGATGTGAGCAAAATGCCCAAGGGTTAGAGTGAACTTTTGGTTTTTGATATAAAACCAAAGAGCTAGAGAGCGATCCTCGTTACGAACGAGTTCGATTTGACGGAAGAATTCCATTATGAACCTTGGACATATCTTCTCGTTGATTTCAAGAAGGCATTCTATTCCTATGGCTCGGAAGGAGGTATTGATACCTTCTTCGAATTGTAGAGAGATGTCTACAATACGTCCTTCGTGGAAGTGACGGTTTTCGAGATTATTGAACCCACTGACATGATTGCCAGGTGTGTTGGGTTCGAGAGAGATGTTCGGAGTGTAGACGCTAGTGAGTGAAAAATCAAACTCATATTCATGCGTCATAGTTGAACCTATAAAAATGATAAGTTAATAAAAAGAGATGTTTGTGTCAACCTATGATAATTTAATGTTTTTTTCTAGATTTTTATTACAAGGTATTTAACACTTTAACATACTCAAGGTTTTGACTTTCTAGTGGATTATTACATTTAGAAAGATATTTGTTTTTAATCTTGCATGAAAACTGTTTCCGTAGGGACGGATCCACGGTTCCTTTACAAAAGGGATCCGGCTATTATATCTTCCGGGATCCGTGGATACTGTAGTAACAGAAAGAATTTGATAAAACATATGTTTTACAATTTTTATACCACGAAATATGTTTTATCCTACATTTTCTTTAGCATGCATACATGACTTCTAATGTTTCACGAAAGAATATAAAACATATAAATCAAAATAAGTGACAAACACATTATGATAAAAATAACCTAGATAAACTAGACTATTAATAATATTGCATTTCAATACTAAGGATGATACAAAGGATTGGGTATATGATCCCAATATAGATTAACAACACAAAGTAAATGTCTCCATATGTGAACTTCATCATAGGGAACACAAGTGCGATGAGTGTTGGTGCGATGAGCACGAGTGCGATGTAAACCATGTTGATGATCGATCTTCTTGGTTTCGGTTGAGATGAAATGAGGAGGAAGATGAAGTTTTTTGAATAAGAGAAAATTTTGAAATTGGAAGATTTGAAAAAGTGAGGGTTTGGTAGAGTGGTCGACGGTGGGGTTATTTATAGGGAAGGAGGAATTTTTGAAATTCGTGTTTTGTTTTATTATTGGATTTAAAAGAGACAAAACATAAGTTTTATATACAATGACTTTAGACGAGAAGTAAAACACGTATGTGAGAAAAAGACTTCCTAATGAAGCTTCATGTAAAACATGTATAAGCACAGAAGATAATCATATAAATACCTAAAAAGAAAATCATACCTCTAGCGCACTTAGGAATGTCTTTACAAATGACACAACAAATGTCACTTAGACGATTCCCGCTCCTTTGCGATTAAGATACCTTCTTAAGGAAGTTATTCTTGTTACCAAGCGACTCCTAAAGCTTGGTGGATATGAGTTTTGACTAATCAACATGACAAAGAAGATTAGTACAAATAAAATAAAAAAAATAAGAAAAATGTTGTTTATCAAATCAACATTCAAACATATAGTTTTAAAAGACATGGTGTTTGTTTTTATGAAAAACCTTCTTGTAGTTTTCAATTAACCATGGATCGTATCAAGTTTTAAAGTACAATATACTTCAAGAAACTTGGTAACGAAGCTCTGATGCCAATTGTGGAAAAATAGAAGGGGGGGGGGGTTGAATAGTTTTACCAATTTAAAACTTCCTTTTAATCTATTTAGATTGACTTATGACAATCTATTTGAATGTGTGTGTTGGATGTTGATAAACAAGCATATAAAGGTAAGTAATGAAGAGATAAGAGTAAGAAGCACAAAACCACAACACGAGTATTTATAGTGGTTCGGCTACAAGGACACCTTCCTTGCCCTACTCCACTCCCCGAGTCACCTACTCAGAGTTCGTATCCTACACCAATCTCCTTATGGCGGAGAAGCTTCACAACGCCCTACCCTTTTTTCCGGTGCTAGGCTAACCACCGGGTTCTTTCCCTCCAAGGTGAACCACACCTACACAACGTCACCTACCCTTTATAAGGTACTAGGCTAAGTACCTAGTTCTTTCACTCCAAGGTGAACTACACCTTCACAACGTCGCCTACCCTTTATTAGGTACTCGGCTAAGCACCTAGTTCCATTGCAATGGAGGAACTACTACCACACTACACCAACGACTAATCCCAAAGGAGATCTACTCCTTTACAACATCATCAAGGATATCAATATCCTTGGATCTAATACTAGTCTATCTTGTACATCGAAACACACCATATCGAATGTACATCTAAGATACCTTTCACTGATGCCTTTGACTAGATCTACAAGACACCTTTTACTAATGTCTTGTGTCTTCACTTCTAAGCACCTTTTACTAATGCTTCTTTGTCTTGACTTCTAAGCACCTTTCACTAATGCTTCTTTGTCTTGACTTCTAAGCACCTACCACAAGTGCTTGTGTTATAGATGATAGATACCCTTCACTAACATCTTCGTCTTAACACTTGAGACATCTTTCACTAATGTCTTCAACACTACACTTCTTTGAAGAAAAAAAGGAATCATCAACAAGAAGACTTCAGTAGCCTTGATGATGAGGAAGCATGGCAACTCATGGACTTGAGCTTGCTCAACTTCAAAGGTGGTGATCTTGCCTTTACGAGGAACCTAAAAGATCACACAAACAAAACTACAAACATAGATCTCTTGGATCTAAGGTTAGTGAGATTTAACTCAGGGGGAAGTGTGTTAGAAAAGGATGATCAATAATGAAGAAATGGCTCACTATTTATAGAGGAAAATTCCTACTGTTCCCCGGATCCCACGATCCCTTCCACTTGGGATCCGCAGCACAAAGCCGGGATCCGTGGAACGCTCCTCTTTGCCCATGGGTATTTTGGTTATGGGTCATGGGTCATGGTTGAACCATGGATCTTTGGCTAGATACAATGTATCTTTGAGTGCAATGCACTTAGTCACTTGGGTATGGTTTGATCCATGGTTTATGGGTATTATCCATATGTGATATAAGCATGATGTCATGCAATGGGTTATGGGTCAAGATCCATGGGTTATGGGCTTTGGGTTGTACCCAACCACATTCAATGTATTTGCCTAATGGGTTGTGATACTTAAGTTTCTACCCATTTGTATTACCCAATATACTACATACTAGTTATGTGTATATTTTATCCAAATATGTAAACACTAGTTGTTGTACATATGTATTACTAAATTATAAAATCACTTATACTTGTTTTAGTGTTTTATGTGTAAATGTGAATATGTTAGAAACTATTAGTTTAAACCATTTACGTTTTTTATTTGTTTCGTTAATATGATTTTACGTTTGTTATCGACAAAACATTAGAAGATCGTAAAATATAAATAAACGTTTTTACGGCTTATTTGTATTAACAAATCACACCGTTCAAATTAGTTACATAAACCAACTTAATTTGTTGTCATCTATATGTGTGTTCTTTCTTGACATTCCAGAATGACCTAGATGGTTATATTCAACACATAGTCATTTCTTAAATATGACAAACCGTTCGATTATTAGCAATATGAGTTATAAAAAGTCCTGACGATTATTCATCCTTCTAGAATAACAAGTAGTTTTATTTATCGCAACAATATTCACAAAAGAATATTTGCAGCATCCAAACTTCCAATACTCGATACAAAATCGAACGACTTGTTTATTCTCATGTTACAAAATTAGCTGCACAAAGTTGCACCAAACAACTTTAAATAGGCACTACTTTGCAATAATATTTTACACCAAATAACACAAACAATATTGTGTTGGACATTGCATAAAACATCACATAATTATGCATTAAAACAACAAGAAAATGTTGTACCAAACAACTCAAATGTATGCACCCAAAAACCCCAAATTTCAAAAACAAGAAAAACTAAACCATTTAAAAAAAACTGTTTTACTAAAACACAAAATGCAATCAAACGATTCTATGCCAAAAAAAACATATTTTATTTCCACGACTACGCAGTTGTGACAATAAAACTGTTCAAGAAGAACTATTGCACCAAATAAAAAATGCGACTAAAAGGTTCACCCATTTAAGTTCAAGTTTTTCATAAATTCTAGTTTAATGTCTTGTCTCACGCAACTGTAAAATTTCGGCTCAAAACGCATTCGTTTTTCTACGCAACAATGCATTTTCTTGCAACGATGCAACTTGAACAACAAGTTGTTCAAAATGAACCGTTGTACCATAATACAAATTGTGTCCAAACGGTTCATCTATATACACTCAAACTTTATAGAAATTAAGTTTAGTGTCTAAGGTACACACGTGGCTGCACCACTGTGACATCACGTACTTTGGAGTCTAAATAACGCCAAAAACGCATTCCAAATGAATGAGTTTATACTCAATATCAGGTCATGAAACAAATACTAGATACTCAAGTCAATATCATAACAAGATATCAAAAGAAAACAAATACAAGTCCACCTGAGAGTAATGTTTTCCAAAATATAAAAACAACTCATTGATTGTTTATCTAATAATGATTAAATAAAACACCTCTCTTTTCTTCTATTGCAAATTATAGGCAAAATCAAAAAAAAAATTAGATGTGATAATCTACAATCTTGTATAACACGTATCACAAAACAGTTCATAGTAATTTATTGGCAATTATTGTCCATACAATTAGATATAAGATCATTTGAGGACAAAAGATAATTTACATACTAAGGGATCAATCTCCACCATCTATTTTTATTTGATTTAATGGATGAGATTAATCCCAACAATTTAAAAAACCCACTTTCATCTTTTTTTTCTTCAAATATTAATATCTTTCAAACCATTAATCGTTGAGCGAAAAAAATAACATTTCGACGAGCATTTAATTATCTTTCTATAGATAGCACTTTGATATGCTCGTTGAAAAAATTTTTTTGTATTTTCACGTTTTTTTTCAAGTTTTTTTCGTTTTTACGTTCTGAAATTTGCTTAAAAAATCATATATGATAAAACCTAATTTGATATTATGTAAAATCACATATGATATGTAATGTCATATATGATATGTAATATCACATGTGATATTAGTGTAAAATCACATATGATATTACATATCATATATGATTTAACACTAATATCACATGTGATATACAATTTAGTGTTTTATCATATATGATTTTTTTCCATGCAAATTTCATAACATAAAATAACGAAAAAACGAAACGTGAAAAAACGTAATTTTTTTTTCTTTTTCCGAAAGTATATCAAAGTGCCCATCTATAGAAAGATAATTAAATGCTCGTCGCGACGGTGTAAATATTTTCGCTTAACGATAAACGTTTAAGAGATATTTAAATTATAAAAAATGGGTGAAATAATAAAATGCTTTTAATCTCAGCCATTGATTTTATTTTAGATGGATGGTGTAGATGAGTCCCTTGATATGTGAGAAAAGTTTGGTATGTAAATAACTTCCTCGTACAATTAAGTTTCATAAAAAAATTTAACTACGAAGGGAGATGATTTAATTTGTTTTTCTTTCAGCCTTTTTTTATTCTTTTTTCCATAAAACAACTTCCTCTAATAAGATTGAGGAGAGTTATTTTCCATATCAAACTTTTCTTACATATCAAGTGACTCATCTCCACCATCCATCTAAAAAGCATTTTATTATCTCACCCATTTTTTATAATTTAAATATCTCTTAAACCGTTAATTGTTAAGCAAAAATAATTACACCATCGCGACGAGCATTTAATTATCTTTCTATAGACGGGCACTTTGATATACTTTCGAAAAAAGAAAAAAAAAAACGTTTTTTCACGTTTTTTCATTGTTTTTCGGTTTTCTTGTCGAACTAGAATTTCATCATATATGATTTAACACGAATTTGAAGATCACATGTGATATTAATGTTAAATCACATATGATATGTAATATCATATGTGATACTAGTGTTAAATCATATATGATAAATCACATATAATATACATATCATATATGATTTAACACTAATATCACATGTGGTATTCAAATTAGTTTTAAATCATATATGATTTTTTCATGTAAATTTCAGTAACGTAAAAAAAAGAAGGAAAAAATAAAAAAAAAAAAAAAGTGAAAAACACGAAAAAATAATTTTTGTCGAAAGTATATCAAAGTGCCTATTTATAGAAAGATAATTAAATGCTCGTCGTAATGGTATATTTTTTTTCGCTTGACGATTAACGGTTTAAAAGATATTTATATTTGAAAAAATGATGAAAGTGGTTTTTTTAGTTGTTGGGATTAATCTCATCCATTAAATCTAATAAAAATGAAGAGTTGAGATTAATTCATGTAAAGAAATTTGTGTGTCTCTAACAAAATAACATGATCTAATCTAGTATGATATTTCTTTACTTTTACCAAATAAAGAAGATTAAAAGAAATCTTTAAAATGACCTCTTCTTATTCCATAAATATTATCATCTCTTCTTCAACCAATATTATTATATACAAGTAAAGAAAGATGCAACAAACCTATCCTTGCTGCTAGGGGTGTTATTCGGGTCGGGTTGGTCGGGTTTGGGTCAAACCGGTCGGGTCCAAGTCGGGTCGACATTAAAAATAATATACCCGAACCCGACCCTATTTGAGGTCGAGTTAGTCGGGTTCATCAACAAGAAGACTTCAGTAGCCTTGATGATGAGGAAGCATGGCAACTCATGGACTTGAGCTTGCTCGACTTCAAAGGTGGTGATCTTGCCTTTACGAGGAACCTAAAAGATCACACAAAAACAAAACTACAAACATAGATCTCTTGGATCTAAGGTTAGTGAGATTTAACTCAGGGGGGAAGTGTGTTAGAAAAGGATGATCAATAATGAAGAAATGGCTCACTATTTATAGAGGAAAAATCCTACTGTTCCCCGGATCCCACGGATCCCTTCCACTTGGGATCCGGCTAGCACAAAGCCAGGGATCCGTGGAACCTCTCTTTACCCATGGGTATTTTGGTTATGGGTCATGGGTCATGGGTTGAACAATGGATCTTTGGCTAGATACAATGTATCTTTGAGTGCAATGCACTTAGTCACTTGGGTATGGGTTGATCCATGGTTTATGGGTATTATCCATATGTGATATAAGCATGATGTCATGCAATGGGTTATGGGTCAAGATCCATGGGTTATGGGCTTGGGTTGTACCAACTACATTCAATGTATTTGCCTAATGGGTTGTGATACTTAAGTTTCTACCCATTTGTATTACCCAATATACTACATACTAGTTATGTGTATATTTTATCCAAATATGTAACCACTAGTTGTTGTACATATGTCTATTACTAAATTATAAATCACTTATACTTGTTTTAGTGTTTTATGTGTAAATGTGAATATGTTAGAAACTATTAGTTTAAACCATTTACGTTTTTTATTTGTTTCGTTAATATGATTTTACGTTTGTTATCGACAAAACATTAGAAGATCGTAAAATATAAATAAACGTTTTTACGGCTTATTTGTATTAACAAATCACACCGTTCAAATTAGTTACATAAACCAACTTAATTTGTTGTCATCTATATGTGGTTCTTTCTTGCCTTCCAGAATGACCTAGATGGTTATATTCAACACATAGTCATTTCTTAAATATGACAAACCGTTCGATTATTAGCAATATGAGTTATAAAAAGTCCTGACGATTATTCATCCTTCTAGAATAACAAGTAGTTTTATTTATCGCAACAATATTCACAAAAGAATATTTGCAGCATCCAAACTTCCAATACTCGATACAAAATCGAACGACTTGTTTATTCTCATGTTACAAAATTAGCTGCACAAAGTTGCACCAAACAACTTTAAATAGGCACTACTTTGCAATAATATTTTACACCAAATAACACAAACAATATTGTGTTGGACATTGCATAAAACATCACATAATTATGCATTAAAACAACAAGAAAATGTTGTACCAAACAACTCAAATGTATGCACCCAAACACCCCAAATTTCAAAAACAAGAAAAACTAAACCATTTAAAAAAAACTGTTTTACTAAAACACAAAATGCAATCAAACGATTCTATGCCAAAAAAAACATATTTTATTTCCACGACTACGCAGTTGTGACAATAAAACTGTTCAAGAAGAACTATTGCACCAAAATAAAAAAATGCGACTAAAAGGTTCACCCATTTAAGTTCAAGTTTTTCATAAATTCTAGTTTAATGTCTTGTCTACGCACGTTAAAATTTGGGCTCAAAACGCATTCGTTTTCTACGCAAACAATGCATTTTCTTGCAACGATGCAACTTGAACAACAAGTTGTTCAAAATGAACCGTTGTACCATAATACAAATTGTGTCCAAACGGTTCATCTATATACACTCAAACTTTATAGAAATTAAGTTTAGTGTCTAAGGTACACACGTGGCTGCACCACTGTGACATCACGTACTTTGGAGTCTAAATAACGCCAAAAACGCATTCCAAATGAATGAGTTTATACTCAATATCAGGTCATGAAACAAATACTAGATACTCAAGTCAATATCATAACAAGATATCAAAAGAAAACAAATACAAGTCCACCTGAGAGTAATGTTTTCCAAAATATAAAAACAACTCATTGATTGTTTATCTAATAATGATTAAATAAAACACCTCTCTTTTCTTCTATTGCAAATTATAGGCAAAATCAAAAAATAAATTAGATGTGATAATCTACAATCTTGTATAACACGTATCACAAAACAGTTCATAGTAATTTATTGGCAATTATTGTCCATACAATTAGATATAAGATCATTTGAGGACAAAAGATAATTTACATACTAAGGGATCAATCTCCACCCTCTATTTTTATTTGATCTAATGGATGAGATTAATCCCAACAATTTAAAAAACCCACTTTCATCTTTTTTTTCTTCAAATATTAATATCTTTCAAACCGTTAATCGTTGAGCGAAAAAAAATATAACATTGCGACGAGCATTTAATTATCTTTCTATAGATAGGCACTTTGATATGCTTTCGACAAAAAAATTTTTTTTGTATTTTTCACGTTTTTTTTTTCAAGTTTTTTCGTTTTTTTTACGTTACTGAAATTTGCTTAAAAAATCATATATGATAAAACACTAATTTGATATTAGTGTAAAATCACATATGATATGTAATGTCATATATGATATGTAATATCACATGTGATATTAGTGTAAAATCACATATGATATTACATATCATATATGATTTAACACTAATATCACATGTGATATACAATTTAGTGTTTTATCATATATGATTTTTTTCCATGCAAATTTCAGTAACATAAAATAACCGAAAAAAACGAAAAAACGTGAAAAAAACGAATTTTTTTTCTTTTTTCGAAAGTATATCAAAGTGCCCATCTATAGAAAGATAATTAAATGCTCGTCGCGACGGTGTAAATATTTTCGCTTAACGATAAACGGTTCAAGAGATATTTAAATTATAAAAAATGGGTGAAATAATAAAATGTTTTTAATCTCAGCCATTGATTTTATTTTAGATGGATGGTGTAGATGAGTCCCTTGATATGTGAGAAAAGTTTGGTATGTAAAATAACTCTCCTCATACAATTAAGTTTCATAAAAAAATTTAACTACGAAGGGAGATGATTTAATTTGTTTTTCTTTCAGCCTTTTTTTATTCTTTTTTCCATAAAACAACTTCCTCTAATAAGATTGAGGAGAGTTATTTTCCATATCAAACTTTTCTTACATATCAAGTGACTCATCTCCACCATCCATCTAAAAAGCATTTTATTATCTCACCCATTTTTTATAATTTAAATATCTCTTAAACCGTTAATTGTTAAGCAAAAATAATTACACCATCGCGACGAGCATTTAATTATCTTTCTATAGACGGGCACTTTGATATACTTTCGAAAAAAAGAAGAAAAAAAAAACATTTTTTTCACGTTTTTTCATTGTTTTTTTCGTTTTTCTTCGAAACTAGAATTTGCATCATATATGATTTATCACTAATTTGAAGATCACATGTGATATTAATGTTAAATCACATATGATATGTAATATCATATGTGATACTAGTGTTAAATCATATATGATAAATCACATATAATATACATATCATATATGATTTAACACTAATATCACATGTGGTATTCAAATTAGTTTTAAATCATATATGATTTTTTCATGTAAATTTCAGTAACGTTAAAAAACGAAAAAAAAAAAAAAAAAAAAAAAAAAAGTGAAAAACACGAAAAAATTTCTTTTTGTCGAAAGTATATCAAAGTGCCTATTTATAGAAAGATAATTAAATGCTCGTCGTAATGGTATATTTTTTTTCGCTTGACGATTAACGGTTTAAAAGATATTTATATTTGAAAAAATGATGAAAGTGGTTTTTTTAGTTGTTGGGATTAATCTCATCCATTAAATCTAATAAAAATGAAGAGTTGAGATTAATTCATGTAAAGAAATTTGTGTGTCTCTAACAAAATAACATTATCTAATCTAGTATGATATTTCTTTACTTTTACCAAATAAAGAAGATTAAAAGAAATCTTTAAAATGACCTCTTCTTATTCCATAAATATTATCATCTCTTCTTCAACCAATATTATTATATACAAGTAAAGAAAGATGCAACAAACCTATCCTTGCTGCTAGGGGTGTTATTCGGGTCGGGTTGGTCGGGTTCGGGTCAAACCGGTCGGGTCCAAGTCGGGTCGACATTAAAAATAATATACCCGAACCCGACCCTATTTGAGGTCGAGTTAGTCGGGTTCGGGTCGGGTCAAGTCGGGTTCGGGTCTGTACCATTTACAAAATCACATAATTTGATTTTTTTTAATTTAGTAGTTAAAATACATATGAGATACGCCAACTAGCCTAATTATAACCATAACTAGAAATTTGATACCATGAGTGCTAAGAATGTTATTTTTTTCATTTGAGGAGTTTACATTTATTTATATTAATTATTACATAGTGGTATTGTTAGTGTGGTTTGGAAGTGATAATTGTAAAAATGTCAAAACTAGTATTTTTTAAAATCAGTGATATATATGTGTAAGCATTGTTTGTTGCAATATACGTCAGAGATTTTTTTCTTGTATATGATATTGTATCTCAAATTGTGTAAACTAATTTATTTCCATTTCGATTTCTGTAAACTAATTTACTTTCATTTTGATGATTCACACTAGATTGAGAAAAATTATAAAATGGCCAAGATTACTACATGAACGATGGACTAACTTGAGCCTTAAAATTAGATTTGAAAAAAAAAAAAAAAAATCTAACTCGGGTTAGTCGGGTCGACCCGAACCCGAATAAGCAAGGTAGATTGAACCCGATACCCGACCCTAGTTCGTACTCGGGTTAAACGGGTTGACCCGATTTACCCGAGTTAGATGTTGGACCCGAGTAACCCAACCCGAGTATCCTTATTCGGGTTCGGGTCCGGGTCCGGGTCGGGTCGGGATTTTTGACACCCCTACTTGCTGCTATATATTTTTTTTTGAACGGAAATTGTGGCTACATGGCTCCTAGCCCAGAAGGCGTAGCGTCCAATAACAATATTTTCAAGGTTGATAGAGATATGCATGTATTGATAGGAAGAGGATCCTCTCAAGTTGAGGATAACTTGATTGATCAAGTTACAATTATCAACCATTTGATCAAATCTAATGGCTCAAATAATTTTCTATTCTTTTAATTTGAGCCATTGAATTTGATCCAATGGTTGATATTTGTCTAACTTGATCAATCAAGTTATCCTCAACTTGAGAGGATCATTTCCCGTATTGATAACAATCAATCAAATAGTAATAAAGCTCATTTAACATATAAAACAAGCCTCATTATTTCCTTATTCATTACCTCTTATTATACAATTAAGCCCATAATATGTGTTTAATTCAAACGTGAAGTTGAACACTTTTAGTCAACCATAAAATTACATGCTTTATATGAACATAAACTAATAAACACCAAGGCTTAGTACATGTACGTCACTTTCAATACACTTGATAAACAAACAAGTTTGGGGTTATCAATCAAAATTTTGTTTATGAAACACTAGAAGATACCAAGTATGTTATTTCTCAAAACAAATATACATATTTTATTTTCTTTGCTTATGCCAACAACCCAATCGAGGAGGCATAAACCAAAAAAGTAATTAAAACCTACTGCGATGCGGCGGGGGCAGTTGATATTGCTTTTGGGACAGGTAGGTGCGCAAAGTTTTACCAACTCTCCCATGATTGTGTGACCTTGTTACAGTCACCTCGTCTGTAGGTGACCTATGGTCAGCACTCGAGTATGGCTTACCTGAGTGACATTAACACAAACGGGTAAATAACCATTCATTTGGCATTGGCGGCAAAATTCGGTACTGTAAAGCTATAACCCTCGTATAATTGCATCTATCTTACCCTAATGTTAATACCTAGTTTCTTGTTGTTGGTTGGCATCTTTTTTATCAAGTCTTTTGAAATGGTAAGCAGTAACAATTTTTTCTAAAAAAAATATATGCTAAACTTCAACATTTTTTATAAAATCGCACGTATGTCAAAAGTATTTCAATATTGAACTTGTTTTGTTTGTAATGCAGAGGCTTTTCTGGCCGTATATTTTTTCTTAATGAAATAGCCAAATATTTGTCAGATATTCAGTAAATAAACATTGTTATATATAAAAAAAATTATATATAAACTTTTATAAAAAGTTTTACTTATTTGGCCCTTGTAGTTTTAAAAAACCTTAGAATAATTTTGAAAGTATTTGATACGCTAAGCGTCTATTTTAAAATTTTCTTTTATTTAAAACCTATATATATATATATATATATATATATATATATATATATATATATATATATATATATATATATATATATATATATATATATATATTAAACTTCAACAATTTTTATAAAATCGTATGTATGCCAAAATCATATCAATAATGGACGTGTTTTGTTCGTTATAAAGAGACTCTTTTGTTAGTATTTTTTTATTCAAAAAACCAAGATATATCTGTTAGATAATTGATATATACATTTTGTTGTATAAAAAAGTCGTTAATAGTCAAAAGTTCATTGTGTATTTCGAAATTTCCCTTTCTTTTTTTTTCTTTTTTTTTTTTAATAATTTCGTTTTGGGCAGCTTGGTTTTATAATTTGGGTCAAACCTCCTTATATTTAATAATGATAGGATTTGAGCCAAACCTCCTTATAATTAATAATGATAAGATGAATTATATATAGTATGAATAAAATATTATAGAATTTGGTCCTTCCGTCTATAACACACACACATACACACACACACACACACACACACACACACACACACATATATATATATAGGGAAGGGATCGGGTGCGTTCCAGCTTTTAAGTACGGATGGTACGGATGAATGTCAGCCGCACGATCAAGTGTCCATCTGATCTACGTTAAAAAAACGCGGTGGCATTTTCGTAATTATTCTATACTATTATAATATCAGTGTAGATCTGAATAACAAAACATACAAAAACATAAAATAAAAAAAAATCAAAAAAAAAAAAAAAAAAAAAAAAACTAAAAACAATGATTTCATCAAGTTTAAGATTTGCAGAACTAAACGAACGTAAGTTTCTTAATTTCGAATTTAAGAATTTTTTTATGATAGTTAGTCTGATATTAGGGATATCTGATGATAGATAATCTGATATTAAGAATATTGCTATTCTGATATAATTCAAACTGAAGATAGCTATTCTGATATTAAAATAATTAATTTTTTTCTTAAGATACTTATTCTGATATTAATTTTAACTGAAGATTTCTAATATGATATTAAGATATTTCCATTCTTATTAACATTTTTATTAAATGAATATAGCTAATGTAACATTAACACAACAAAAAATTCTTAAAAATTTTATTCATATATTAATTGTAACTTAAGATTGCCAATATGATATTAAGATATTTTCGTTTCCGTTTTCATTTTTATTCTGATATTAACGGTATCTGAAACTGAAATTAATAAACTTCTGTTGGATCGATATACTTTAATCAAACTATCTTAACTAGCTTGTTAAGGTTTAATAACCTCGGATAAATCCTAAGTTATTAACAAAGAAACACTGAGCAATCTTTATTAAGTACGCGGAATTTACTTAACAAAGCTAAGAAGAATAACCTTTTATTATAAACTCTAAATCTGCTTATTATGCAGATACTCTAATACAACTCTAAGATAATCGAACTTCTCTCTAAAAACACTAATTAACTTGTGAATTCGTAAACTCTAAAACTCATAGACTCATAAGCAATCGTACATCTAATGCCAATCTAGGAGTCCTTTTATAGGCTCAAGGATATCCTAGTCGGTTTAAAATTGATAACCTTGTACGACAAGTAATCTAAACATAGAATACAATACTTTCCATAAACGAATAACAGTTCTTTAGTTCTTTGCAGTACTTTGACTTTTAGGTGCAGTACTTTGACTTTGTCTTTAGCAGTACTTTGTCTCTTTGACTTTTCCCAGTACTTTGCAGCTTACAGTACTTTCATATCTTCAGTACTTTCATGTCTTCAGCACTTTCATATCCCAACAATCCTCCCCTAACTTGAATTCTACTTGCTTGACTTCAAGTTCCTTTGTGAATATATCTTTAACAGCTTCATCTTTAAGATCAGATTGTTTCTTAGTCTTTTCAATATATCTCTGTAGTGTCTGTGCTTGTCAAAGTATCTCTTAGAATTTTTCTTTCTCAGCAGCATCCAGCAAGCTCCATCTTTTCAGCAACACAGCAACATATGACAATTTGTACATTAATTCAGGTTAAGTTGCATACTATTCTCATCACTTCCAGGTGTGTTAACTCCTGTGAGAGGTGAATCATTGAAAATTTAATGGATTTAGATCTCTTTACCAAAGCCATTATCTTTGGAGTAGCCAAATGTTTTGGTGTGTAAGACCATGGTACATTGATAACCATATGATTTTTAGCAAATCATCAGCTATCAACAGATTTGATTTGTCTTTACCAAAAGCTGTACCCTTCTGGACTAGTTAGTTCTTCTATCTAATGGTGAACTAATTACCAATAATGGTTTTTCCACTGCCTTTACCACAAGCCATTTTCTTGTGGGCTAGCCAACTCTTCACATTACTGATATGGTGAGTTGATTACCATCCAACTTATTAGCAAGTTGTCAACTAAAAACGGATTTGATATATCTTTACCAGAGCCGTTTGCTCATGGATTAGTCAATCCTTTTGTAACCATGGTGGATTGATAACCTATTGATGTTATCATCACAAAAACCATTTATTGAACCTTTAGTTCAAAATATTTATTAATTAGCAAAAGGTTTCTTCTAAAATTCATTTAACTGGTTTATTTCTGTAAACAGTACTTTGATGAAAGTACTGTCTTGATCAGCAGTACTTTGAATAAAAGTACTGATATATCAAAAAGTATTTTATTCAAATAAAATTCATACCAGTTATTGATCATCTTCAGCAATAGTAGTCCAGTTGATAAATAAGTTGATAACCATGCAAGCAGTTTCATTATCCTCTTCTACTTCCAATCCATGCTCTAGCATTCTTCTCATGAGCTCAACTGTGAGAGGGTATCTTCTTTCTGCAAACATGTGTATCATCGTTCCATTTTCCAGCTCTAAAACATGAACTCCAGACTCTTCAAAGAATCTCCAGCAAACAATTTCCCAGCTTTCTTGATTCTTCCAAACATCATCAGTGCTCTCTTCTTCAGTTTCCCATGCAGTTATGAGATCACCATGTAAAACTAAACCAATCCCTTCTAATGGATTTTGTTCAAAGTAAGCTTTCACCACATGATATAAATAGAATAGATCTACTCTATCTATAATGTGCAGTAAGTCCCATAGCCTTTTGAAAACTTTGAAGCTTTCATCTTCTTTATGAAAAATCATGTAATCTCCTTCCTTGGATTTCACAACTTCAAAAACACTAATCTTTGATCTGTTCATCTTCATGTCATTATCTTCTTTTGAATAATCAAAATCTACTATTCTGAGATAATTCCTTAATTCATCACTAGTCTCAGATCTTAATTCAACTTTTTCTTTCTTTGAGAACTGAATATCTGTAACTTCAGTTTTCCTTTTTCTTTTCAAACTCTTCTTTCTTTTAGCTTCAGTCCAGGTAACTTCTTCTCTAAAATCTTTGATACCTGCAACATTCTTCTTATAATCCTCCCTAGCAGCATCATATAATCTTTTCATCTCAAAATAATTAAACTTCTGCAATCCTTTATACCCTTGACTTTTCAGATAAGCCATCATAGCATTTCTGTCTTTAGCTTTATTAAGTCTTCGTGGCATAAATCTAACAGGAACAGGTGACTGTAATGGTTCAGCAGCTTCAGCATCTAATTCATCTTGTACCTTTTGAGCTGCTTCTCTATTCTGAGCTTCTTGAGCTTCCTGATCTTTTCTATCTTTAGCATTTAACTCTTCTTGAACTTTTCTAGCTGCAGCTTCATTCCTAGCAACTTCAATTTCTCTAAGTTCTGCCAAAGTTAGTTTCTTTTTCTTAGTTTCAACCAGAACACCTTTCCCTTTATCCTTAGGATCAATTGCAGGTTGAGAAGTTCTTTGTTGTTCTTCTTCTTGTACATCTCTAATAGTAACACCACCTCTAGGTTGTGATAAATCTCCTAAAATCGTAGTAATGAATTCATCATCACTTGCAGAATAAATAGGTTTGAATGTAGCTTCCTCCTCTTCTTGTATAACAGTTGTAGAAGGACCAGCTTCTTCTTGATCATCAATACCTTGAACTTGAACTTGTTCTTGTTGTTCCTCAGTATCTGAAATAATCTTTTCTTCAGTACCTTCAGGTTCTTTCTTCTTTGTAACATCTTCTTTCAAATTTTCTTTTTCTAAATTCCTCCCCAATTGGACAGAAGATGGTTGATGAACCTGTTGGCGTTTGTGTTTCCTAGACTGCTTGTGCGCCTTCTTTTTGTTTTTGACCCATACACGAAATTCTTGAACTAATGGCCACACAAAAATCTTTAGCCTTCGAAACTTTAGTTTTAATTTCTTTATCTTTTTGGCTTGGACCTCTGTAGTCTTTTTTAACTTTACCAGCTCCCTTGTCAAAACATAGTTATCCAATGTGATATCATCATGAGGGATGGTATGTGAAGCCTTTCCTTGAATAGGTGAATGTTCCTCTGATTGAGAAGCAGGAACAGATCCTTGTGGAGATGGAGAAGATGATCTTAAAACTTCTTCTTGAACCTCAGGGCTTGACAAAACAGTACCCTGTAGAGATGCAGTACCTTCTTGTGATGCAGTACTTGCAGATGCAGTACCTTCATGTGAAACAGTATCTGCAGGTACAGTTCCTTCAGATGCAGTACTTTCACTAGCTGTATCAGCTTCATCATCTGCTCTAACAGCCTGAACAACATCCATCATGGAAGTTGTTAAAGGAGTATCTTGACCCTTGAATAAAACACTCCTTTTTGCCATAAAAGTAAAAATCTTGGATTGTTGAACAATAACAGGCAATAAAGCTGTAGGTTTTGGCACATCAGAAAGTTGCTTGTTTAAGAAAACCTGTATAAACCGTGGGTACATTAGCCAAGTAGACCCATGTGAAATATGCGAGAGCATCCCATCCAGTATTAGCCTTGAGAAGTTAAAAACTCGATCCGTAGCTAACCCAACCATAGCAGATGCTATATTGGACCCGAACTGCTCCCAAGAAGTACTCTTAGCACTTATGCAATGTAGCAACTCATGAACCAAAAATTTCCATTGAGGACAAAACAACTGTTTTCTGAATGTCTGTTCCGTTAAAGAACCTTCATAACCAATATGCCCAAAAGTTTCCCAAATCAATTCCTTGGCAAAACGAATAGCACCATCATTATCATTAAACGGCAAATCCTCTCTAATAGATGCTTCAGTAATCTTCACAGTGCGTCCAACAACTGTAGCCCTAATATAAAATTCTTCATTCTCCATGTTCTCTCTTGCAGTAGCCCAAAATTCTTGAATCCAAGGCTCAATAATATCCGGCTCCACTAAAAGAGCATAACTGATTTGCGACCCAGTTAAAAAATCAATAATATCGTGAAACGCCGCATTATCTTCAGTCTTGTCTAAATTTGCTACCATATTGTGCTTTGAAACAGTAGGTCGATTCGCCATTGGTGATTATGTAAGCACAAATTGAAATTGAATAAGAATGAGAGAAAGATGGAAACGATGCTAATGTAATAATATGAGAGGGAAAATCGGAAAGTAGTTATTTATAGGAGAGATTTGAAAAATCACTGCCCAAAATAAAATAACCGTTAGCATTAATTACCCCTCAATATAACCGTTGGAACAGTACTTTAATACGACAAACAGTACTTTCCACGTATGCAGTACTTTCCCAAAGCAGTACTTTCCAAGCAGTACTTTCAGGAAAAACAGTACTTTGCCAAATTCCTCCATAGAAACTAAGTATATACAAGCATCCTTATAGTCCTCCCCTCAAACAATACACAGGACTATACTAACACCTTATAGTCCTCCCCTCAAACATAGCTTAGTAGTTAATCATGCCAATACTCACCACCAAGTGATTGAATCTTGAAACATCAAAGCCTTTGGTGAGTAAATCAGCTACATTGTCATCTGTGTGAACTTTAACAACATTAATGAGTCTGTGCTCATAACAATCTCTGATAAAGTGATGCCTAATCTGAATATGCTTGGTCTTGGAATGATAAACTGGATTCTTCACAATACAAATGGTACTCTCATTATCAATATTGATAGGAGTATTTTTGAAATTGAACCCATAGTCCAAGAGTTGATTCTGCATCCACAAAACTTGTCCACAACAGCTTGCAGCAGCTACATATTCAGCTTCAGTAGATGATGTTGCTGCAATTGTCTGCTTCTTGCATTGCCAGGAGACTAACCTTCTTCCAAGATATTGGCATCCTCCAGTGGTTGATCTTCTATCATAGTTATCACCTGCATAATCACTATCTGAAAAAGCCTCCAAGTGAAAAGGTGACTCTTTAGGATACCACAACCCCAACTTTGGTTGTTGCTTCAAATAACAGAAGATTCTCTTTACTGCATTCATGTGAGAGATCTTTGGTGAGACTTGATATCTAGCACATAGACAAACTGCAAACATAATATCAGGCCTTGATGCAGTGAGATACATAAGAGAGCCAATCATTGATCTATAAAGCTTGACTTCAACAGGGTGTCCATCTTCATCTTTGCCCAATGAATTGATAGATTTAATGGGTGTAGTAACAGCCTTCATATCATCAAAATTGAATTTCTTAAGTATGTCAGTAACATACTTGTCTTGACTGATAAAAATACCTTCCTTTGACTGCTTAACCTGAAGTCCTAAAAAGAAAGTCAACTCTCCCATTGAACTCATTTGAAATTCTTTCTGCATCAGCTGCTCAAACTCCTTAACCATGGACTGTTTGGTAGCCCCAAAAATGATATCATCAACATAAACTTGAACTAACATGATATCTTTCTTGTCTCTCTTGATAAACAAAGTCTTGTCAATAGCTCCCCTTCTATATCCATGTTGCAATAAGAATGTGGAGAGTCTCTCATACCAAGCTCTAGGTGCCTGATGAAGGCCAAAAAGAGCCTTAACAACCTTGTAGACTTTGTTTGGATATTTAGGATCTTCAAAACCAGGAGGTTGTTTGACATAAACTTCCTCTGTAATCTTGCCATATAAAAAGGCACTTTTGACATCCATCTGGTAAACTTGAAAGCCCATATAAGAAGCAAAAGCAAGAAATATTCTAATAGCTTCTATTCTTGCTACAGGAGCAAACACTTCATCATAATCTACTCCTTCTTCTTGTCTATATCCTTGTGCTACTAACCTTGCCTTATTCTTGATAACATTACCTCTTTCATCTCTTTTGACCCTAAAACCCATCTGGTTCCAATAACTCTCTTACCATCTGGAAGATCACATAAAACCCAAACCTCTTGAAGTTTAAATTGAAGAAGTTCTTCCTGCATAGCTTCAACCCAGCTTTCTTTAGTCAAAGCTTGAGCAATATTCTTGGGTTCTTCTTGAGAGATAAAACAAGTAAATAGACAGGTTTGATGGTCCTTATGATTCAGCCTGTTTTGTTTATACACAAAGCTAAGTAAAGCATTGTGAGGTGTAGAGAAAGTCTTAGCTCTGTGTCTAGTCAGCACTCCAGAAGTAGAAGGACCAATGATTTGATCAGAAGGATGATCCTTATGAGTTCTTAAGTTTGGAGACTGTGGAACTTCATAATTATCATCTAAATTAGTAACATCAGCACCTTCATTGGAATTTGGGAAAATACCTTCATCTTCAAATTCATCATCAGTATCTTCTAATCCAGGCATGGTATGATCATCCAGATCAGCTAAAGTACTGTCAACAGGTGCAGCAGTACTTTGTACAAAAGTACTGTCCAAAGTACTGTGAGAGTACTCTGCAGTCTTGTTCTTCTTCTTTGCCTCTTCATAAGCTCTCCTTTGTTCATCAGTGTAAGAATGTGCTAAAACATCTTGAAGAAGCATCTGATTAAGTTCCTCTTGAATAGATTGATCCTCAGCAGATAAAGAAGATTCTGGAGCAGCAGTACTTTGCGGTGAGGCAACAGTACTTTGTTTTGGAACTTCAGTACTTTGTTTTGAACTAACAGGATCTTCATCAGGAACAGCATCAGGTCTAATATGAACTCCATGAACCACATATTGTAAATCTTCTCCACTGTGCACTGGTTGATTTTCTTCTCTAACAGGTACATAGTTCATAGATGGAGTTAAAACCTCAAGATCAAACATCCAATCAGGACCTTTACCTTTCTCATTGTCTTGATCTTCTAAAAACTCAACATGAAGACAATCTTGAACCTTCTTAGTAACTTTGTTGTATACTCTAAAGCCCTTACTGTTAGTGCAATAACCCAATAAGTATCCTTCTTCTGACTTGCCATCAAACTTCCCCAGATTATCAATAGTGTTTAAAATAGTAAGAGGGCATTCAAAAGGTTTCATAAAACGAATGTTGGGTTTAGTGCCCATCAGCAATTCATAGGGTGTCTTCATCTGTGGTTTAGTGACTGAGACTCTGTTAAGTACATAACAAGCAGTACTTACAGCTTCTGCCCAGAACTGAATAGGTAGGTGAGAATCTGCTAACATTGTTCTTGCTGCTTCAATCAAAGTCCTATTCTTCCTTTCTGCAACACCATTCTGTTGTGGTGTTCTTGCAATACTAAACTCCCTTTTTATGCCTTTGTTTGCACAAAATTCATCCATAAGTTTGTTCTTGAATTCAGTCCCATTGTCACATCTAATACTTCTAACCTTGAGTCTCAATTGGTTTTCAAGAGCAATAATCAGTGTCTGGATAGCATCAAAAGTATCATCTTTAAAACCCAAGAAAAATACCCAACTGAATCTACTACAATCATCTGTTACAACTAAGCAGTACTTTTTCTTGTTTAAACTTGCCACAGAAACAGGTCCAAACAAATCCATATGTAATAGCTCCAAAGGTTCTCTAATAGTTCTCTCCTCAAGCTTCTTGCAGGAAGCTTTGTGTTGTTTACCCTTCTTGCATGCCAAGCATGATTGATCATTCTTGTAAGTCTTTGAAGGTAAACCTCTAACTAGATTGCCTTTCACCAGTTTATTGATATTCTTGAAGTTAACATGACCCAATCTTCTATGCCATTGATGTGCCTCTTCAGATGTTGCTTTAGCCACCAAACATGTGGCTCTTCCATAGGAATGTAGACTCTTCATGTCTAAACTATACACATCATTTGTCCTTGGTACTCTAAGAACTACTAATTCATCATCAACAGGCTTAAAGTCAGAGGAAAGGATAAGACATTCTGTGTCAGTGAATAACACATGATGCTTTTTATCACAGATTTGTGATACTGACAATAGATTGAACTTTAACTCCTTTACATATCTAACATTCTCAAAATCTATAAGCCCTGCTTTGATAGTCCCTTTACCAGTAATCTTTCCTCCATTGGGATCATTCCCAAATGCAACTCTTCCTCCACTAATCTTCCTAAAATCAGACAGGATCTCTTTGTCTCCTGTCATACTTCCAGAGCAACCACTATCCACAATAAGATGATCTTTAAGCTCCTCTTCTGGGTTGCCCTGCACATAAAGAAAAGAGTTAGAAACTTTTAGGAACCCAAGCCATTACTGACTTGTGTTCCCCTTGTGGAGTTACAAACTCAAATTCTTTGAGTATGTAATTACCACTATCTTTCAAATGATGATCCAGAATTATCTTTTGATCTTTAGCATGTGGATTTTCAAAACTTTCTGGTTTTTCAACACAAATCTCTTTTTCTGTCATCACAAAAACATCTGATTCACTTTTGGTTGAAAGTACTGTCTGTCCCTCTGCAGTACTTTCCCTCTTAACCCATTCTTTTTTAACACTTGGTTCCTCTGATCTAAATCTCCTATGTGAATTGTAATACCTTCTAGGTTGATAGTGAGATTTCCTAGAATTTCTATACCAAGTATTGTGATCAGTACCTTGTTTTGTCTGAGCAGTACTTTGTGAAAGTACTGGGCCAGAGTTAACAGTACTTTGGAAAGTACTGTGAGATACTGAAGGTTTTGAAAAAGGTTTTCGCTGGTGTGGGTATCTATGATCTGGTGAGAAATTTCTGTGATTGACCCTATTTGAATTATTACAAACTGGTTTGTACTCTCTAGGTTTCTGGTTGGCAGTCCTGTTCTTTGGAAATTTTCTAAGGTATTTTGAGTGATGTTCACAATCCTTAATTAGATGAGTAGGACTGAAACACACAAAACATAGTTTCTGACCCATACTGTCAAAGTGACATCTTCTATGTCTATGCCCAAAATTATTTTGCCTTCTTGGTGAGTGATTAAACCTGTTTTGACCAAAATTATCCCAAAAAGGTTTAGCAGTACTGTTTTGAAAAGGTTTTGAAGAAGGTACTGCTTGTGGAGCAGTACTTTGATTTAAAGGTACTGCTTGATTTTGAACATCGTTTTCAACAGATTCTTTGGGTTTTTTCAGACTTAGATTGAGCAACTAGCTTTTTCCTAAACTCTAGACTGTCTACTCCAAAACGAGAAACATCAGGCCTAAGGGGTTGATGAATGCCAGTGGGATGGGGAACAACATGATAATCATTAGCTTTCTTATATTCAGGAGGTGAGTCACTTATTGAACCATCATTACTAGATGTATCTACATAATTAATGAGTTCTTCATCACTAGTGGTTATATCCTCATACTCACCTTCATCCTGATTACTAGATTGGTTTTCTTCTATCTTACTAAAATCCATTCCAAAACCTAATCCAGTTTTAAGGTAGGCTCTTTGCTGTTTTTGAATATAAGAAACATGTGACAGACCAGCTTCACCCCAAGCATCAAACTTAGCTAACAAATCATCTCTTTCCTTAGTTAATTTCTCAATTTCAGCAATTTTACAGTTTAATTTCCATTCACTAAGCTTTAAATGGTAATCCTGTTGTGCATATTTTTCAGCCCAAGCTACTTCATTAGTTTCATGTGCTAAAATTTTGGCTTCCATAGATTCTAAGGTTATTTGATAACCTGCTACCTCAGACCTAGCCTTAACACAATTATCTCTCTCAATCACATAACTGCTAAGTAATTTATGATAAAAATCATAGCAATTTGAGCATACCTCAGAGATAGGAGATTGATTTGGTGAAGTAGCCACCAATGCTAGTTGAACAGGATCATCTTCACTTTCCTTGCTCCAGTCAAATCCTCCAAAGCCATCATCAGATTCCAAAACAGCATGTTCAGGTTCTTCAGCAAAAACAGTGCTCCAATCCAATGCTTCTACTGAATCTTCAATTTCTTCTTCCACTGCTATCATGCAATAAGTTACTGGTTCATCATCAAACTCTTCACTCCAGTCAACTTCTGATAACTTCTCTTGAGCAACCAAAGCCTTTGTTTCAGTAATGGGAATTTCCTTAAGCTCAAGTTTTGGCTTTTCAGATGTCCTGTTTGCTTGATCCTTAAGCTCAATTTTAGATTTGTCAAAAGTTATGCCCTGTTTTGGTTTGAAATCAATGCTTTTGCCTGTCTTCTTCATGTACTTTTTGATTCTTGCAGTGATCATAGCAACTTGCCACCTGATATCAATTTCTTCAAGTGCATCTTCTTCAATCTGTGCTAGATCTTCTTCATAAGTGACAGGTAAACTAGCTTGTTGTGCAAAGAAGGAGCACATAACTTCATCTGAGGCCATAGTGGTAGTTGGTGGGGCCTGTGGAACATATGAGGGGGGTGTATAGACAGCAGCACTTTGAGAAACAGTACTTTGAGGAGAAGCAGTACTTTTAATGGAAGTACTGGCCTTCTTTTCAGATGATAGAAAAGCAATACTGTGAGACTTAGAACTTGTTTGACCACTCATCTCATGCTCATACACCTTAAGTTGATGATATAGATCATCAAAGTCCATGACATCCAAACCTTGTTGTCCTCTGATCATTGTAGCAATCACATGCCATGAAGATGGCAAACTCCTTAGAAACTTCAAATTAGCATCTTCAACTGATACTTCTGCCTTGTATAGCTCCAACATGTTGAGTAGATTCTGAAACCTATCATATGCAGCATCAAGACTCTCTCTTTCACCAACTGTGAAAGTTTCAAACTGTTGCTTTAGCAAATTTCTGTGCATCTTTTTAGAGGCTTCATTCCCTCCAAATCTGGTCTTGAGAGCAGCCCAGAGCTGCTTAGCATCTTTAGCATCATGAAATTTGAGAAGATGACCATCTGGAATGGCAGATAAGAGAATGTTGAGTGCCTTCTCTTGATTCCTTAAGGTTGCTGCTGGTAATACTGGTTTAGGTGCCTTTGGTTGTCCAGGATTATCAATGGGGTCTGCTACAACTTCATTCCCATTCACAATAACATTCCAAAGAGCATGGTCTGTAATGGCAATGTACTGCCTCATCTTCATGCACCAGAGATCATATTCTCCCTTCTTGATTATTGGAATTCTGAGTGAGGTGATTGAGGGTGGTGGAACAGCTTCAGTCGACATCTTGAATATTGTTGAAGTAGGGTTTCTTCCTAGTCAGAGTTTCCACACAAGCTCTGATACCACTTGTTGGATCGATATACTTTAATCAAACTATCTTAACTAGCTTGTTAAGGTTTAATAACCTCGGATAAATCCTAAGTTATTAACAAAGAAACACTGAGCAATCTTTATTAAGTACGCGGAATTTACTTAACAAAGCTAAGAAGAATAACCTTTTATTATAAACTCTAAATCTGCTTATTATGCAGATACTCTAATACAACTCTAAGATAATCGAACTTCTCTCTAAAAACACTAATTAACTTGTGAATTCGTAAACTCTAAAACTCATAGACTCATAAGCAATCGTACATCTAATGCCAATCTAGGAGTCCTTTTATAGGCTCAAGGATATCCTAGTCGGTTTACAATTGATAACCTTGTACGACAAGTAATCTAAACATAGAATACAATACTTTCCATAAACGAATAACAGTTCTTTAGTTCTTTGCAGTACTTTGACTTTTAGGTGCAGTACTTTGACTTTGTCTTTAGCAGTACTTTGACTCTTTGACTTTTCCCAGTACTTTGCAGCTTACAGTACTTTCATATCTTCAGTACTTTCATGTCTTCAGTACTTTCATATCCCAACAACTTCTGATATAAATATACTGATAAAAAATTTCTTAACATCAATTGTAAACTGAAGATTGCTTATATGATATTAATAAATTTACGTTTTTGTTAATATTTTTATTCTGATATTAAAGGTGTCTGATGAGAGTTAATCTGATATTAACGAATTCCCTTTTTCTTAACATTGTCATTCTGATAATAACTATAAGAAAATTCTTTTTTTCTTTATGTGCTTATTCTGATATTCATTGTAAACTCAAGATTGCTTATATCATATTAAGATCTTTAATTTTTTTCGTTATAATGTTTATTCTGATATTAATGGCGTCTGATGATACCTATTCTGATATTAACGAACTTTCGATTTTCTTATCATTGTTATTCTATTAATAATTATAAACTGAAAAACTTAATACTAGTAGCTGATAGTTAATCTGATATTAAAAAATCTTAACTATCGGCTTGTTATATTCAACAGAAGGAGAAGAAAGATTAGTTGATGATGAAGAAAGTTCAGCAATGGATGATTTTTTGTCTGATTATAAGCAACAAATGCGAAAATGCTTGAGTCAAGTTAAACAAGAAATTAAGGCTGCAAATTCTTTATTAACTGAAACATTAAAGTATTTGACATGCGGCAATTATCCTTATGACACAACAAATATATGTGTGCTACGCTACCATCTCAAAAAGCTGGACAAAAGAATGGAATTAGTTGAAGATTTTTCTATTTGTGACAGTCACATTTACTTTGATTTGCTAGAATACGATAAGGATCAGGTATTATTGCTTTATATAATCATAATAAAGTTTTGCATATGCTATTACAGTTTATAAAAAATTTGATATATTATCTATTTCTTGTATAGATTCATGAAACTTGTCTAGACAAAGTAAGAGTGATAGTTGATGATGCTGCTTTGATGATTGTAAATGCTGTTAAAGAATTTGATTTGCCACCTTTGAAAGATGAAATACATCCAGCTATATGGGAAGCTCTCTGCAAGATAAGCAATGAAATTAAACATATTAGAGATCCAAATTTTTTTACATTTGAAGATGTAGAAATATTTGATAAGTGTGCAGAAGAGGCAACAGGAAAAAAAAATGGTCAATGATGTTTTGAGAGAAAAGGTACTGATTTGTGATATTAAGAAATGTTGTTAGTCAGATTTTAATTGTCCTTATTCTTATGTGATATTAAGAAATTTTGATATTATTTCTGATGATTTAGAAAGATATTAAGAAATTTCTGATTTTTGTAATATAGATTTTATTATTCAGAAAGGAAGACTGTCTGATGATAGTAAACTGTATGGTACTCCCAGTTTTAATATCAGAATAAGTTTGGTGTAACTAAATACTACTGCTGCTGCAACAAATTTTTGTGCTGCTGCAAACAAATTTTTCTAGTGCTAATAAAAATTAAATATTACTGTTCTACTGCTGCAGAGAATATTTTTATTGGTAATTCTATCATTTAGAAATATTTGATAAGTATACAGAAATGGCAACAGGAAAAAAAATGGTCAATGATGTTTTGAGAGAAAAAGGTACTGTTTTTTTATATTAAATATTATTGTTAGTCAGATTTTAATTATCCTTATTCTTATGTGATATTAAGAAATTTTGATATTATTTTTGATGATTTAGAAAGATATTAAGAAATTTCTGATCTTTATAATATAGATTTTATTATTCAGAAAGGAAGACTGTCGGATGATAGTAAACTATATGTTAATCCCAGTTTTAATATCAGAATAAGTTTGGTGTAACTAAATATTACTGCTGCTGCAACAAAATTTTCTACTGCTGCAACAAATTTTTCTACTGCTAATAAAAACTGTATGGTACTCCCAGTTTTAATATCAGAATAAGTTTTAGTGTAACTAAATATAGAATTTAAATGTGACAATGATATTAAAATACGAATACGTCTTTTATAAATTTAAGTTATCATTGATTTTCATAGCATAAAATGTAAAAAAATATATTAATATCAGAATTACTATGACCTGTTGAAATAGATATATGCATAATTGCATCTTACATTACACAGCAGTTGTTTTTCATACTGAAAGTCATACATAAAAAGACATCAAAAAATAAAAAAACGTTAGCAACTACTTGATTGTCATCTTCACCGTAATTTTAAACTCATTCCTTGATCGCACTTCTTTCACGCCAAACCTCTTCTGCTTGATTAATTCCCAAGTCAACATATTTGCAAGCCATAAAACTTAAATCCTTTTTTGCAGGGGTAACTTGTACAAAAGTAGCTTAAGGGTTTAGGATTTAGGGTTTTGGGGAAAACTTAGTGAGACAACTTGATGATTTGTAAGAAAAATTGTTTACTTGTAAGTTGTTTCACTTTCAATATTCGGTAAAATATCTAGATTTCATATATAAACGAAGCAAAAAAAATAAAATTATATAGCAAAATGATCATCAATCTTTTTGAATATAGATTGAAATTTTTTGTGATTTGATTGCTTGGTCTGTTTTTTTGTGAGATCCGAAATGGTCATATTTATAGAGGAAAAATAATAAATTTTATTTGTACTATATAGAGTAATGATTGGATACCAAATATTTTTATTGGTATAAATCACACAAAATTTACTTAAAGAAAATATTATATTAAAGAATCAACTATAATATTCTTCATAACCTATCTTGAGTACATTACATACTTGTCTCATACGCTCATTCATTTGTATGACAAAACACATTACAAAATTTGAAACACCAACAAACCAAAAATATTCTTCATAACCTATCTTCACTACGTTACGTCCTCGTCTCGAACGCTCGTTCATTTTTTTCTCGAAGAACCAAGCATATTCGAGAATTGAGAGACTGATGCTCCTTTCAATGATTATCAAATCTAAACAGTAAGGAATTAAAGAATGCACATCAGTTGACATTCCAGCTGCTTAGATTTGATAAAATTCGGTAAAATATTTAGGTTTCATTGAAAATTTAAATAAAATAACAACTCCTGCATAATCAAAATAAAATGTTGTTAGGTCACAAGTTTTACCACACAAGCTTATAAGAAAGATAGAGAGGCGATTGAACAAGATTCCAAACACACATACACGATAATATGGAACGGTTAGGCGTAGAGGTGAGTGAAAGAGAATAACTTGAACAACCAACCTTCAAATGAAGGTTTACAAGGGGTATTTATAGGAGGGAAGCTAGGGCAACACTCCTAGTTCCCTTCCTTTCCTTATTGGGCTAGGCCTAGGCTTATGGGCCTTCTTCATAAGCCTAAGGCTAATAACAAACATAAAGGCCATAATAAGCTAACTATTACATATGAGTAATTAACACTTGAATAAGGTTTAGGAGTGATTCCAACAATCTCCCCCTCAAGTGTTATTACATATGAGTAACCAACACTCAAGCGTTGGTGATGAAAACGGTGAAGGCGTTGATGTAATAGTAGCTTTGACGTCTTCTGACATTCTTCTTTCTTGTGAGAAGAATTGCCTTGATTTGAACAATCTCCCCAGTGTAGAGAGATAGTTTACTTAGAACGGTTATGCTTTGACGTCATCATTAACTTTGTTCTTTGATCATTGTTCTTTGTGGTGAAAGTGATAGTATGTTGTTGTCTGCATCAATTCTGCCTCAGGTCTGCTTCGCTGCTACAGTGTCTCCACGTCGTTCTTCAATATGCTCACACGCTCTTTGACGTTGGAATTCGGTACTGATGGAGTTCTTTAAGTCTTTAACTTTGTAGATTCTCTGTATTGACGAAGAATCATTCTGACTGTTGTGTTGCTTTTGGATAGAACTTCCATTAGTGATGATGTTGGCGTGAGCATGAGAAGAATCTGCACGATCATTCCGCTCCAGAGCTTCCATAAGAAGAAAACATTTAAACGGTTAGTAATAAGCGGATTCCGGCACTTACAAGTTTGAACTTCGAGAGTGTTGACAGCATAGTGTGAAAACACAACTCTAATTCTTACAAAGGCCGTTCCTGAATCGGAGTCCCACAAGTGAGATAACACGATGTACCGAAGTACACCTACGATTCAGATGAGTCGCTGAGGTACACCGAAGCATCACCTCACGACTGTAGACCGTTTGAGACCACTAAGCGCAATCCACGGGGAGTTGCCGAAGCGACCTGCTGTCAGGGCTGTTTGATGTTGACCCTGGCAGGAGTTTCCATTCAATCACTGAGGATCACAAATGTGAACCTCTCATAAATGTTCTCGACAGATTGCTAAGATCTGTGAAGGACTCGATATGAACCACTGATAACCTTATTGTTGATCATCAAGTGATTAAATGTCAAGTGTACCTAAGAGATCTTTTGATGAATCTCGTGGCTCTAGACTCAATAGTGCGTTTTGGTTTTCCTGAGCGGAGACTAGGGAGAGGGTCTCCTTCTTCAATACCAGCAATCTCTAAGAGAAAGCCGATAGTTTATGTAGGGTTCCCAGTGAGAATGAAACAAGCTTCTGTTGAGAGAAACTTGAGTGGATAAGAAGGTTTAGTGCATGCGTCACTGGGTCCATGACGACTTTTAATCTTCAATACCGGCGTCACTAAGTGACAACCAGTAGCATATGAATTGAACCCGGTGTCTGCCCTAAGTTGAATAATCTGGAGGGCTATTTCTTTTCACCCTTTTCTTTGCATTTCTTTTTAATTCTTCAACTCCTTCTTTCTCCGATTCTCATTTTCTCCTTTTTACAATCATACCTAAGGACTTCTAAATACTAACTATTTGTGGTGTCCTTGGGTAGATCCATCCGGCTCTGGCGGATCATAGGACGGTTATTCCTAACCTTAGTCACCTTATAACTCCATGACTAACCTATGTTGCCATAAAAACCACTGATGTGAAAAATCTCTCACAGTGTTTATGAATGAAAAACATTTTAGTACCACTGTTGAGATAAGATTTTGCATAAATACTCCCCCTCCACATGTGCTTAATAGTTTTTACGGTTAAAATGCACAGTGAGGAAAGAGCGCGCACTTTTTGAATTGATTAACTCAAGATAGACATTCCCCCGCGAGACACGGTTACGTGGCATAGTTAAAGAGTTGCATTGTCAGCTTTTAGGTGACAACTAGCTCTAATAACTACCTTGAAGGTGTAGACAATCCTCGAAAGGTCGTCAAACCCGTCAGAGTTCATGTTTATCAAGAGTTTCTCGAATGGTACATTCTACTCAGACAAGTCCTTTGCGAGACACGTTTACATCACTAGCGAACTAGCTTGAAATTATTACCCGTCCAGGACAAGTCTTTTCGAGTTACTAACAGTTAAGCATCGTCAATTCGTTGGTTAAGTCTGAATCACACAAATTCATTTGCATTTTACACAACATATTTCTTATCACATATTTTCTCCCCCTCAAAAATGGCATATTAAAGTGTTATTTTTGAAACGTTTGAGAATAAATATGACCATTTCGAGTGTTGCGGGAAGAATGACCACTGTGAACAATTTTTGAACAAAGTTTTGATTCAAGTACTCCCCCTCAACGAGTGATATAAACGGTTGAGGTTTTGAAAATCATAAGGGAAAGTACTTGTTCTTTTGAGCAAAACCTTGAAAAGTGAAAGGTTTGATAGGTTTTACTCAAAAGTAAGAAGCTTTCGCTCCTTTTATAAGGATTGTGGCACTGAAGCGTACCACAGGGTCCTTTATTTACAAGTACGGGTTGTACACTGTAATGTGTGCACAAGCCATTGACATAATCAATCAAACATCCAAAATGATATGAAGAAAACAATTCAAGGGGTACCAGGAAGTGCAGTGATGTTCCCAGGAGTGTGCACAGGGCGTTGAAATCCGGTTATGTTTCTCATGGGTCGACCACCGACATAACTCTCCAATCGTCTGAACTGATCCCTTCGAAACAACCGTTCATCAATCATTGTGATGATCCGTCTCACATCCCTCCTTTCCTGAGAATTCCAGCGCTTAGGAGACCCAATTTTCTGGCGTATATCCTTCAACCTGTATGCCAATCCATCCCTAACCAGCTTCAAAGTATGATCCCCGAATTTGTGGAGTTCGCTACACGCCATTAAGCAGTTTCTTTGAAGTTCACTACGGTAAACAACGCCGAAAGGTTTGCTGATGAGTGTATATTGAGATAGCTGGTTGAGATCGGGAAGAGTAAGCGTTGGAGGAGTGAAGTTGACACGCGTCTGATAAGATTCAACAGCAATCTGGAGGTCTTCAGCACGTTCTTTTATGACTATGCGTCTGATGAAGATGAGCAGTGACTTGATGAATTCTCGTTGAATTTCGGTTGAAAATTGTCTCATGCGACCCTGTACTTTGGCAAGGTACATGTCTTCAATATCGTTGAGAGACAAATTCTCAAAGTCAGCTTCACAGAATGCATACTCCCTTTCATCCTGTCTTTTGACCACAATCTTCTTAAGAAAAGAGTAGTCCCATTTGGATGAAAGACCAACATGTTGGATGGCAACGATGTCTTTAGTACTAAACACTGCATGTTGAGACTTCTGAACCTGACAGCTTTTGTAGTAGATTCGTCGGCGTTCTGTCCAGTGATGAATCCCATACAATGCATCTCGGTCATATGCTTCCACTGTGTTGGAGAACAAGTGATTGGCACGTTCCTCAATGGCAATGCAGTTGGAGTAGATAGCTGCAGGGAATGGAAGTGTCAAGGATGTAGCATATTTCCTTGAACCATCGCCACCATGGAGAAGAAATTCCAGGTCTTTGTTGAAGAAATATCTGAAGGGAATCCGTGGTTCATCTGGTTGGCCAATGGTCGGTAAGGGTTTGGTCCAATCGGTGTAATATGGAGGGTTGTCCCTTTTTGTGAAGTCAATGTTTGCTTCCGGGTTGAGCCAATCCATGTTGTTAGACATGGCTCTAGCAATGTTCTCAAGGTGATATTCAACCTCGATGGCACTTTCGGAGCTGTCTTTTAGAAGTTGAAACGCTTCATTCTTGATTCGTCTCAATTCAGATTTCATCATTTTCTTCACATGGAACTTTTCTTGCAAGATTTTTGCATGCTCCAATGTAGAACCTTCGACCAGATCTTGACCTTCATCAGGGTAGGGAGTTTGATTGACAAGTGTAGAGAACCATGCAAAGTCTTCGGTTTTATCGTCATCTAGCCATGATACGACTCCAGACTGAGTCGTCTTCTTCTTCTTTTTAGAAGGCCTTGATGATGATTCTGGTTTCTTCACTTGTTTGGGAGAGGTGGGTTGTTGTAGGGGCTCAAGGACCTCTTCATCATCACTGCCCGTATAATCAAAGTGATCGTCGGTTTTCTGAGTCGGGGGTGGTAACTCGGAATCGTCCTGAGGTTTATCAGTAGAAGAGCGAGGAGGAGATGTTTGTTGAACAGGAGCCCGTTGTGGAGGAGGTTGCATCAAAGAAGATTCACCAGACTGCTTCTGACGTTTAGGTGCAGAGTCTTTATCCTTATCCTTGTCTTCATCGTCTCTAGGACGTTTAGACTTTTCAGCTTCAAATCTACAAGCTTCTTGAAGTTGGTAGTCCAGCAATGCTTGAAACAGCTTTCCTTCATCAAAAGTAAATGTCCCAGATCGTGCAGACATCTGTGTGACAAGCTTGGCCACCAATTCATTATCCGAGAAAACAACCGAATCGGTTGGATTGATTGTGACGGTTAAGGGCGTCGATCGAATAGTTTGCTTGGCGATCTGCATAAGATTTGGATAAAGTTGTTTGGTGAACAACTCCTTTGTGACTTTAGGAACGTACTCCAGAAGGTACTTTTTCGTGTAGCCTTCGATCATTTCGTTCAGTTCCTCTTGACGGTGATTTTTCATGAACTCCTGAACAAACTTCCTTTCTCCTTTCATCTTTTCATGCTCGTCATACAGATGCTGTATGTGATCAGCAAAGAAATTCAGCTTTTTGTTGAGCACGTTTTTCTTTCTGACTTGTTTGACAGCTTTGGTAATCCGTTTATGAGCTTGAGAAATCCAAGATCGAGGTGGATTCTTCACAGATTTGGATGATGATTTTGTTGATCCTTTTGATGGTGGTGGTGATGAGTGAGATGAAGAATCTGATGAGGAGGGGACATGAGGAGATTCGGGGTCCTTTGGAGGTGCAGAAGTATCCTCCTTGGAACGAGTTGGACTGTTGAGAAGAAAGTCATCATAATCTTCTTCGTCATCATGTCCAGTTTTAGCCTTTTCTTCCGTCTGTTCCTTAGCTTCTTCATCAGTTTTCTCTTTCTCAGTCTTATTCTTTTCTGGTTCCTCAATGTTAAGATCAGTAGACTCCTTCACAAGCGTTTGTTGTTGCACAAGAGTGGTGGCACCAGATCCCTTATCGGGTTGATTAACCGCATCAGGACCTGGTGAAGAGTGGACAGCACCACTCGATCCTCCGGGGCCACCCATTTGATCTTTTGCAAATTCTTCAGCTTTTTGAATTTGTCTAACTAATTTAAACTTCTTCCTGTAGGATTGATCCAGTAGCTCTTCTTCTTCTTCAGAGCTTTCATCATATGACTCAAGTACAGGAGTCTTTCCTTTGCCATGTTCAGCTATTGGACTTGGAGGTTTAGCTGCTGGAGGAGGTGTTACGGTTGCAGATTCAGAGTAGGTAATCTCGTCATCTGTTTCAGTACCTTCAGAGCTTTCGTCCACAAGCTTTCTTTGCGGTTCGGGTTTGGGAATTGGGATGGGAGCAGCTTCCTTAGATGGAACAAACCTCTTTGAAGGAGGGTTCCTCTTGGGGAACTTCCTTTGACTCACAGTACTTGCCGTACTTCCTGCACTTCCTCTTCTGGTTCTCCTTACAGGTGTACCAGAAGACTTGTCGTCGAGATGACCAACTTTGCCTTTTCTAACTGCTTCCAGATACCTTTTGTACGTGTGGAGCTTTCTGACATCTTCAGTTAGAAGGTAATCTGGCAACACAGCACCTTGTTTCTTTGTTGAGGAATCCTTGATTCTTACAGTTAGAGTGGGTTCAGTCAACATGTCATGATTGTTGGGGTCACTGAGTCTCTTGGGAATATCTGGATTAAGCCCAAGTGCTCTTTGAATCAACAGTTTAGTGTATCTGATGTAAGGGATCTTTGAGCCAAGCTTTTTGAGGAATGACATCATGTCGTCCCATATCAGAGCTTCAATTTCGATGTGCTTCATGTTGATCAATGCCCAAAAGATTTGCAGTTCCATGAGCTTGGGATGCTCATAGCCACTGTCACGACCAGAAACAGACTTGGTGATGATGATGTAGAGAGTTCTCCAAGGTTGAGGAATATTTTTAAGCTCTACGTGAGAATGCTTAGTGATTACTCCTGTAGCCTCGTCATAACCGATATTGATTAAGAATTGGAGAACGAGCTCTTCAGCAGGTGTGGCATAGAGTTTGGTTGGCTCGACGTGAGGAATGAGAAGAACAGCCCGTAAATCTGCAGGTGTGATGGTGACTTGTTTGTCATTCAGAGTCACTATCACAGCATTGCTTCCTTTGACCTTTTCCGTAGTATTCCAGAATTGTTGTATGTAGATCTCAGGCACAGAAGCAGAGTTGGTGAGCATGTTCTGATACGGATGAGTCAATATCAATAGCAATCAAGCACGAAGATTCAGAGCAGGTAAGAGTATCAAAGTCAACACGAAGGTTATTCTTCCCTATCTTCATTGGATAGCCATAAGGGTAGATATCAGCAATGGAGAGAACATTTGGTGCATCCACATTCATTTGTTCAGCCATGTCGTGATCTGAAATAACATTAGCCAAAAGAACCAACATATCGAAAGACATAATGTTAGTCAATAGAAGGTTTTATTGTCTAGATATTGAATGTACAGTGATAATGATTGTTACGAGTCCTAAGTCACTTGTTTGTCTAATAGTCTAATGACGTCGTGAATTGTTTCGTGAGTTAGTTAACTTTAAGTTTTAAAGTTTATGTTATCACTTATTGTTCACAACATATCAAACGATTAAGTTTATTAGTGACATTATTGGATTCGTGACGTTATGATTAGTTTATTTACAAGTTTGTAGACGTAACAATTCATCATGAAGGTCAATCCAGGGTTAAGCGTAGTATTGGCAAAGTTAAGCGTAAACAGTATTTATATATGCGTAGACGAAAGCTTACGCGTAGGATCCTAACTTACGCGTAAGAAATGTTACGCGTAGGAAAAGGGCACCTTATGCGTAGAGCTTACGCGTAGGCGTATATATACCTTACGCGTAAGGCTTACTCGTAAGAGTAGACCTTATGCGTAGAGGTCACTGTTTACGCATATCCTTCACAGGATACGCGTAGTCCATTGTAGAACCTTACGCGTAACTGTTATGCGTAGGAATAATCTTACGCGTAACATGACTACGCGTAGGGTAATCCTTATGCGTAGAGTTGCAATAACCTTGATTCTGAGAATTACGAGTAGCAAACCTGAAATAACATCATCATAAGATCAATATTAACACTAACACTCATTCTATATCAGATCATGGCATGACGGCATATCAAACAATTATGCGTAGAAAACCTTACGCGTAAGCTAAAACCCTAATAGTTCATAGTTTACGCATAAGAATTTTAGCCATAGGATTTGCACCAAAGCGTTTCTGGGAGGTCTAAGAAGCATACAGAGTATGTTTATCCAAGTTTTAACATCAAATAAGCCATGAATCAAAAATTACCCAATTCGTATGAACTAGAACCCTAATTTTCAATTAATGATTCCTTAGTGTTTCTGGGTGATTTCTGTGTTTAAATATGCTCAATTCAACTTGAAAACAACCTCATATAACAATCTTTATTACCAAAAACGTTCTTATTTGAAAACACCCAATTTAACGCATAAACCCTAATTAATCAATTCGTGTTTCTGGGTATGTTTAAGCGATGAAAATGTATTCATTGATGTAATAAAAACATTTTGGCACTATCATTTCACTCATAAACACACAAATATGATCATGTGTTCATGCTTTACGCGTAGAACACATAATCCCTTCTAGGCGAAAATCTATCCGTTAGTTTGAAATAAAATTCAAAACCCATGCTTAGATTGTTGCAATGAAGGTATTAACACTTACAAATTGATGATCGAAAGCACGGATTTGTTAAACGATTATGGATCGTGGATGATATAGGTTATGAGTAATAAATGTGAAGAAGAAAAGTTAGGTGGGGAGGTGTTTTTGTTAAAAATAACTTTAACATTTTGACAGTTTTAGTCCCTCCACCTTTTTCTATTTTTCAAACAAAGCCATTTAACTTCCATTTTGGTTACCAAACAAAGTTTTCAGGAAAGAAACATGACGACACTCCCCCTTGACTCTAGAAAATAATGAATGGTTATAAATTTAGTCCGAGGAGTGTCATTGTACCATAAAAGTTACCACCATTTGTTAAAAGAAACAACCGAGATAAGATAACATGCAAGTACACAGATGTTTTGAAACAGTGAAAGTGTATTTTCTCCCCCTCAACACTTGATCGGAAAAATATTGAATTTTGAAAGAATAAAGTGTTGATGGAAGAAATGTACTTGCAATTTTGAAAGAAAATAGATAGAAGAATATTTTTGTTGTTTTATCAGATTTATAATTTTGTATTTTGTTTTTGAAAGAATTATTTACAAAAGAGATTTTGGTGTTTGACAGGTTTTTAAGACTGTTTTAGGAGGTCATCCAATTCCTCTTGAGTCAAACACCTCATACCAATCCGGTGGACCAACTCATTAAACCTAGCGGTAGGCAAGGCTTTGGTGAGAAGATCTGCCAATTGGTATTCTGTACCCACAAAATATAATTCAACAGTACCCTGTTCCACGTGATCCTTGATGAAATGATATCGAAGATCGATGTGCTTTGATTTCGAGTGCTGAACTGAGTTGCACGAGATTGCAATGGCACTCCGATTGTCGCAGTACATCGGGATTCTGTCAAATACGTAACCATAGTCTTTGAGTTGTGTTCTCATCCATATGACTTGAGCACAACATGCGGACATGGCTACATATTCTGCTTCGGTTGAGGACAGCGATGTACAATCCTGCTTCTTCGATTGCCATGACACCAGTTTATCACCAAGAAATTGTAAAGCTCCTGAAGTGCTTTTCCGTGAGTCTAAGCATCCTGCGTGGTCAGCGTCTGAAAAAGCGATTAGTTCAAAACCAGAATCCTTCGGATACCAGATCCCCAAGTTAATGGTTCCCTTTATGTATCGGAGGATTCTTTTAGCCTCAGAGAGGTGGGTTTCAGTTGGTCGCGACTGATAACGAGATCAAAGATATACGGCAAAGACAATATCAGGTCTGCTAGCTGTTAGATACATGAGAGACCCAATAATACTACGGTATTTTGTAGGGTCCACCAATTTCCCATGTAAATCAGCGTCTAGCTTCTTGGTATGAGCCATTGGTGTGGCATAGGTGTCACAAGTTTTCATTCCAAATTTGTTTAACAATTCAAGGGCATATTTGGACTGACTCAAGAAAATACCACGGGGTGATTGATGAACTTGCAGTCCGAGAAAGAATGTAAGTTCACCCATCATGGACATTTCAAAATTTTTCTTCATTAGTTTTGCAAAAGCGATTGAAAACTTTTTATGTGTAGACCCAAAAATGATGTCATCCACGTAAATTTGAACAATTAAGATATGTTCCCCGTGATATTGTATAAAAAGAGTTGGGTCAACCGAACCTTTGGTGAAATTATTAGCAATGAGGAAGGATGATAGCTTATCGTACCATGCCCGAGGAGCTTGTTTGAGACCATACAGAGCTTTGTTCAGTTTGTAGACGTGATTCGGGAACTCAGGATCAACGAATCCATCTGGTTGGCTGACATAAACCGTTTCTTTCAGTTGTCCGTTGAGAAACGCAGTTTTGACATCCATCTGATAGACCGTCATATTCATATGAGCCGCGAACGCTAGAAATATCCGAACAGCCTCAAGACGAGCAACCGGAGCAAAAGATTCTTCAAAGTCAATACCCTCTTCCTGACGATAACCCTTAGCCACCAGACGTGACTTATTTCTGATAACATTTCCTTCAGCATCCAATTTGTTTTTCCAAATCCATTTTAGACCAATGACGTAGACTCCTGTTGGTCTTTCAACCAATTCCCATACTTCAAGACGTTTGAATTGGTTGAGTTCTTCTTGCATGGATTCAATCCAGTTGTCTTTTGTCATTGCGTCTTTGATGTTTTTAGGTTCAGATTGGCAGACAGTGAGTGCATAAATGCAATGTTCACCGTCTGTGTGAAGACGTTGTCTCGTAACGACTGGTTGATTCGGGTTGCCAATAATGTTTTCCAGAGGATGGTCTTTCGTCCATCTATGTGTGGAGGGTTGATGTTGGTATACATTGTGCAGATTCTGAGGATTCAAATGGTTTGTTGAAGATTCCGCGACATCTGGTGCAGCAGTCTCATTAGCAAACGGGTTGAAGAACGCATTTGGATCAAAATCTGCAGGTGGGGGTACAACATTCAGAATATCATCAGCAGTTTCATCATTGTTGGAAGCGGTTTGTTCAACTGTTGTGGTGGAGTCAACTGGTGTAGGTGCATCTGCAACAGTAGTTGTTGTAGCAGGTGTATCAGGTAAAAGAGTATGATCAGGTTGAGCAGCGGAAACAGCGGATACACCTGGAGCACGTTCATCAATATCGTCACTGAACAGCGGAGCAAATAACCTTTCCATTTGTTGACGAGTAAGCAGGGGGCTTTGTTCAACTGATGATGGGGTTTGGGGGAAGTTTAAGCCGTTGTGACCGGGTTCTAAGCTGTTATACTCAGAAGCCATTTCTGTAAGTTCATCGAAATGAGCATGAATCGTTTCCATCACCTGTTTTGTACGACGATTCCAGATTCGGAAACCTTTGGAATTATCACAGTATCCGATAAAGACTCCAATGTCAGCTTTGGCTTTGAGCTTTCCAAAGTCATCACGATCATTATTCGGATAGCAAAGAGATCCAAATACATGAAAGTGTTTTAGATTCGGTTTTCTGTTATGGACGAGCTCGAAAGGTGTTTTGTTGTGGCGTTTTGTAATCATAGAACGGTTTTGAGTATAGCATGCAGTGGATACAGCTTCTGCCCATAAGTAATCTGGAAGTTTAGCATTGATTAACATTGTTCTTGCAGCTTCCACTAACGTTCGGTTTCGTCTTTCGACAACTCCGTTTTGTTCTGGTGTACGTGCAATAGATGTCTGATGCTGAATTCCCACTTTCTCATAGAATTCACGAAGAGTTTGATTAACAAATTCAGTGCCTTTATCTGTTCTGATTAGTCGAACGGTGTTTCGTAGCTGAACTTGTATTTTCGTGAGAAAGGTGATGATCATTTGTGGAGCTTGATCTTTGCTTCGAAGAAAGTAGACCCAAGTCCAGCGTGAATAGTCATCAACAATTACTAAGATGTAGCGTTTGCCATTGATGAAGATGAAGCACATGCTGAGAGCTGTGTTCCACCTTTGAAGGAAAATGAGCACGAGTGCTTTTGCCTTGTTCACAAGCTGAGCAAAGATGATCTTTAGAATACCGAAACCGTGGAGTCCTTCAACTAGTTTGTGTCGAGCAAGGTTGGTGATGGTTTGAAAGTTTAGATGTGAGAGACGACGGTGCCATAGCCAGGATTTTGTTGATGTTGCCTTTGAAAGTAAACATATGGGAGATGAAGCAACCATGTCTTTCATAGAGATAGTGTAGAGACTAGAATTACGCGATCCAGACATAAGGTCATTTCCTTGTAGATCACGAATGAAACAAGTTTTCTCCCGGAAAGCAACCTCCAAATCTCCATCACAAAACTGACCTACTGAAAACAGATTATGACCGAGGCCTTCCACATAGTAAACCCTGCTAATTTCGATGTTCCCATTGACATAGTCTCCGTAGCCCATGATAGCTGCGAAGTGATCATTCCCGAACCTGACAGTGCCAATGAACTTTGCAACAAAGTTTGATAACAGTTTAAGATTGCCTGTCATGTGTCGGGAACATCCGCTATCAACAATCCAGAGAATGATCTGTATCACCTGCATTACACACAGACGACACAGATGGAATAGAAGTAGATGTGGAACCCGAAATGTTAGAGGGTTCCGTAGCAGTTAGAGTAGATATACACACATCAATAGCTTTAGGTATCCACTTAAATCCTAGTGTGTTATATATCCATTTCTGCCATCTATAACTACTCTTTGCTTTAGTCTTAGTGAATGCACTAGGTGGTACTACATTCCTAGGAGGTGACACTGGAGCTACAGGGACAGCAATGCGTTTCTTAGAATCTAAAGATGGCGGTCTACCAAGCACAGACTTAGAAAGATTAGTGGGCCTAGAGGTATTCCGGTTCTTAGGATTCCTTAAACGAGAGATGATAGCTTTAGCAACACATTTATCATGGCAATCAGAATTCATACTTTTACGACAAATATCACAAGGTGCATCAGACTGAATATCAAAAGTACTTAACGGTTTAGTATTCGTTACATCACTATTTCTATTACATTTGCCAGACGCAATATCTATAGTGGAGGCAACGTGAGTCTTATTCATAGTCCTAGGGTGTTCTTCTACTTTAGCATTCTTGATTGATCTTTTCTTAGGTCGCAACTTCCTATTCTTCGATTGAGTGCTCTTAGGCTGTGAAGTGCGGACGTTTGGAAAAGGCTCAACTATTCCTGTTTCAGTAGAAGGAAGCACGTTAGCTACTTGTGATTTGGGAGTAGAAATTCTAGGTTCATGATTACTAAGTGTTACTGGGGCTAATCTCTTAATGATGGTTGGTGGAAGTTGTTCATACTTTCCTAACATTTCTCTTAACATGATGATAGTGTGAATCAGATCTTGATTTTCAGACCGAACATTTCCAGCAAAATGCATAACTTCTTTAGTGTGTGCAAGATAATGATCAAGTTCATTTGATGCTTCATCACGAGTCTTTTTGAGTAAATCAAATATGACACCATATTCCTTTTTAACTTTTAAAAGTTCTTGTTCATATTTTGAGATTTGACACTTAAAAGACACGTTTTGATCATCCAGTTGCTCAATTTTAGGATCAGAAGGTTTTGCACGCAACTGGGCGATTTTGTGTTGAAAAGCAAGTTGTTGAGCGTGAATATCTTTTTGACACCAATTAAGACGACGAATTGCATTTGAAAGTTCGTTTGACAATCGTTTGTTTTCAACTTTTAAGGACTCGATCTGAAGCACATTATCAGTGTTTGCAACATTTACCACAGAATTAACAGTATCAGCAGAGATATAATCAAATGCATATGACAAAGAATTCGATAGCACAACATTATGGACATCAGCACAGATGACATCTTCCAAGAGTCGATCAACATCTTTTCTCAACACTTTCTTTTTACGTTTAGTATTAGAAATAGATGTTTCTGTTTTCTCGAAAACGTTTTTCATCACCCCAAGTTCCTTATGAAAATCCTTTTCCCAGGCAATTGCACAACTTTTCAAGTTTTTAACATTAGGTAAAAGATTTTTCTGAAAGATGTCTCTTTGTTCTCGCGCCAGAGGCGATTGAAAATGTTCAATTTTGATTTCAGAACGATATTCTATCTCATGTTGTAAAATTTTGAGGTCAGCCATGAAAATGTCAAAATATCGAAGAATTTTTCGATCTTCAGGTTTTGAGTTTACTTCACTAATTGAAGGTAAAGGACCATAAGTTTGTGCATAATCTGGTTGGGGATTAACATTAGAAGACTCAGGTGTTTTGATGATAACCCTTGGTGTGTTAGAAGAATCCGTTGGTGTGACGAAAGTGACCGCTTTAGAATAGTTAAAAGGTTTGTTGTAAACAACTTTTTCTAATTTTGATCGACTCTCGTCTTCTGCATCTAATTCCTCTTGACGATGATATTCAACAACATTCATAACAGAATTATCAACTTTATATTCTGCACTGGAAACTTCAGGATTGGTTTGAATGCTTTTGTTGAAAGCTTAGGTTTGTAATCAGCAAGATTCGGTCCATATCCATTTGGATTGGGTTTTAAAGTAAACTTTTCAATGGCTGTGACCGACTCGCCATGTTTGTAAACAACAGTTTTAAACTCTTTAAGTTTGTTTTGCAAGCCGATGATTTCTTCAAGATGATCATCTATTCGTTTCGTTGAATGCTTTTTGTATGCAGAGAACTGTTTTTGACAAGTTAACAACTCAGCCTTAGCTTTTTGATTTTCCAAGGTGAGAGCGTTAATTTGCTTTTTATGTTCATGTTTCAGTTGTTCTATTTCAGACAACAAAGCATTCTTCGAAGCGGCTAGATCACGCATCTGTCTTTCTAAATATTTTTCATTTTGATAAGATTTGGCAAAGGCTGCTTCAAAACCGTTTTCACGTTTTTCTTGAGTTTTGAAAAAGTTGAGTTGCTTTTGTAAACATTCAAAATCCTTGGTTAACAGTGCATTTTTGCATTTCAAGTCCTGATTAATGGCACGACATTCTTCCACTATGGTTTGTTGGTCTTGTATTAAACGAGCAAAATCTGGATGAGGCAAAAGTTCGGCGTGTTCAACGTGAGTCTCAACATGATCATTACGGAGATCCTCAAGTATGACCACGGAGTCAATTTGATTATCAAGGGAAACCGGTTGGTCATCTTGATCGTCAAATATAACTACGGGGTCTAGTTGAAAATCGTCGGAATGAGATGTGGATGACTCATTTTGAACATTCTGAGCCTTGCCGGATGCAGATGTTGGCGGAGATATGAGATCAGAGATAAATATGGTTTGTTCGGGTACCTGAGACAAGCCATCAGTGTCATACACTGGGCCTGTGTCACGCATGTGTAACTCCTGCATATTAGCCATCAACATAACAGCTGCATTGGCCTGCAAGTCCTCCATATCATCATCTGAGTCAGCATTCGCCATAAAGCTCTGCTCTTTGTCTGTTAGAGTTCCACCAGCTTCATCCTTAAGAGCCAAAAGAAGAGCCTCTTTGAAATAAGCACTGCCCTTAGTCCTTGGCTTTGGGCATGCATTAGCCAGGTGTCCCTTCTCATTGCAGTTGTAGCATCGAAGACCATTCAACCCATGCTGAGCATTTCCCTGTTCCACCACTTGAGCTCTGTTGTTATTCCTACCCACAGCATTAAACCCTTGACCACCGCCCATCTGACGACCATAACCACGATTCTGAACTTCAACGCGTCCATTGTTCACAACAGCTTGATTCCTGGTATTAGATGAGGAACGAATACGGTTGTTGGATTTGTTGGTATAACGGCTAAAGGCATTAGCAATCATAGCAAATCCTTGTTGCAATGCTTTGAACGGATCGGATTCCTCATTATGAAGTGCTTGATCATTGTTGTTGTAAGGAACCAACTGATTTTGTTGAGGTTGATGTGATTGATCGTTTGGTGGGTTTGAAGCAGTTGGTTGAGTTGCTGGTTGAGGAGAATAATTTTGTTGAGCATATAAGGCAAGTTGTTGATTTTCCGGATGTGTGGGTGGAGCAATTTGAGCACGGAGAATCCTTTCCCTATCAACTTCCTTTTCATGAGGCTTCAAGTAATCGTACAACAATCCGTAGGTAGACTGATGCATGTTTTTAGCTTGATGGAGAAAAATGACATACTTCTCCCATTCAGGACCAAGACTACTTAGGAACTTAGTATTCACTGCAATTCTTGGCATGTGGATGTTGTGTTTATCCAAATCATTGATGATGTCTGAAAATCGGTGATGATAGGACTCGAGTGTCTCTCCAGTTTCAATCATGAAGTGTTCATAAGCCAAGTAAATTTTGGATTCCAAATCTTCCTGATTGAGTACTGATCCTTCCATAAGAAGACGAATATGATCCCACATTTTCTTTGCAGTCTTTTGAGCATCAACACTACGAAGAATTAGGTTTGGTAATCCTAGGAGGATATATTCCATTGCAAGCTCATCTGCTTCATAGTGTAGAAGTTCTTGAGGATTCAAGTCTGCAACAGTAGCAATGTTCGTTTGTTCATCTCTTGGTGGAATGACATTAGGATCTCCGGGTACAATGACAGTAGGCATCTCAAAAGGACCTTCCAAGATAACCTTCTTTAAGAACTTTCCATGTGGCTTCTTTAGATCACAAAATCTAAAGAACCTTATCACCCATTGATCGTAGTTTCCTGGAGTGAGCATTGGAGGTCTATCAAGTGATCCAGCCTCATGAATTGATTGTTGGCTGCTTAAAGTTTCAAACATCTTTGCAAACCAAGTGGGTTCCCTCATAGTGATCCTTGATGGATGTTGATTAAAGTCATTTGTGTATGGTTGAGCTTGAAGACTTTGTGGTGGTTGAACCATTTGAGGTTGTGGATTTGCAGCAAGTTGTGGAGTATGTTGTTGGTTAAATTGTTGTTGATAAATTGCTTGTTGTTGATTCCATTGTTGATGTTGTGGAGTTAGTTGTTGTTGACGTTGAGGATGAGGATAAGTGTAAGGGAAATAGTTAGAGTATGGTGGTTGTGACATGTTGATAAACTTGTGTTGGTAAAAATGGATCTTTGTAGTCGAATGAACCTTTGTTGATGAAGTATCCTTAGGCGTAGAAATAACCAAATAACACTTAAGCGTAAAAACACCAAAAATTACGCGTAACAATAAGGAGTTACGCGTAGGTTTTAGCTTACGCGTAAGCAGGGACAAAAAGGCTAAAGTTATGCGTAGACAACAAAGTTAGGCGTAGGATTTAGCTTATGCGTAAGACAAGGCTTAGGCGTAAGAAAATCTTAGGCGTAGGATTTCTACGCGTAAAGTTGAGCTTACGCGTAATTTTAGGGTTTTATCCCAAATGATCTTTTACACTATCACAGTGCAAAAGATATCCAAAGTCGACGTATTTTCAGACTTATCCAAGTAAGAAAACACGGAATAAACCACGAAAATGAAGATCAAACCAAGGATAATCTTACGCGTAATTTTAGGGTTTCAATACGCGTAGGATTACTCGTAATTTTGATTTTGCCCAAAGATGTTTCTAAACCAGTTTTTGTGTGATGAGATAGCTTCAATAACACCAAAATAACACAAAAGTGTGAGACTTGATGATCCAAAGCACTCAAAACAGTTATGCGTAGAATGACACCCACGAATAAAAACTAGTTCAAAAACAATGATCCACGCATAAAGTTTGAAACTTTTTGCCAAAAACAAGTATTTTAACACCTTAAAACGTTGAAAGTACAAGAATCTTGGATTAAAAAATGTAAAAAACAAGTTTTGAAGCGTACCAAAGATCACGTTATCTTTACGCGTATAACCAAACCAAAAACTTCAAAAACAAAAGTGTGCACCCAACTATTTGGCGATTGATACCACTGTTAGGTCACAAGTTTTACCACACAAGCTTATAAGAAAGATAGAGAGGCGATTGAACAAGATTCCAAACACACACACACGATAATATGGAACGGTTAGGCGTAGAGGTGAGTGAAAGAGAATAACTTGAACAACCAACCTTCAAATGAAGGTTTACAAGGGGTATTTATAGGAGGGAAGCTAGGGCAACACTCCTAGTTCCCTTCCTTTCCTTATTGGGCTAGGCCTAGGCTTATGGGCCTTCTTCATAAGCCTAAGGCTAATAACAAACATAAAGGCCATAATAAGCTAACTATTACATATGAGTAATTAACACTTGAATAAGGTTTAGGAGTGATTCCAACAAATGTCATAAAAAGCATCCATTTCTGGGGAAAAAAATATATAATCAGTCTAAAGAATTAATAAACGTAAATTATAAGTTATTAAAGGAAAACACTAACCTTTTTGTAAAAAAGAGCTTTCTTACATAAAGACTTCAAAAAAAAATAAAAAAAAATAAAAAACCCCTTTTGTTAAAAAAGATGAAATATTCCTTTTTTTTTACACTTTTTTTTTATTACATTATTGAAATGGGAATGATCAAATTTATATTGCAAATTAAGGATAAGGTTGTGGTTGAAATTTATTTCAAAACTAATAAATATAAACTGACATTTGGTAGGTACGTTTTTTCTGACATTATATATTAGGTAGTAAAAAAACAAAATTAAAATCAAACATGTATATTAATACAATAAACGATACTATTTTTTTTTAATTAACAAATTACTATGATATTAATGTCATATTAAGTTACTGTGATACATCTTTATTAAAATAAAAAAATACAAAAATTAATATCAATTTTTTTATTTAATTAAATTAAAATTATCATCAGATATACTTTATTATTTAATTATAATCATTAATGTCTTGTGTATTGTCAAAATCAACTTTAAAGATTAAAACAGACAGAGTGATATTTTGTGTCTCGAGGAGATATCTTTAACCATCCAATATATGTATGTCAGATAGTAAATTTAATTTTATTTTAGCTCTTATTGAATATAGATTGAAATTACTTAATAAATATATACGTCAAAGGCAAAACTAAGTCTGATATTAAGACAATATTATAAAAAAAATTGATTTTATTTTTAAATAGGGATGTGAATATTAATATTTTGTTTTAGAAACTGTGATATTAAAACAAAGTCATATATTAAGACAACTAACTCTGATATTAAGGAAATATCATATATTAAAAAATGTGAAATTTAAGTAAAACATTTTTATTAAAATAAAAATACAAAAATTAATATCAATTTTTTTTATCTAAATAAATTAAAATTATATTCATTAATGTCTTGTGTGTTGTCAAAATCAACTTTAAAGATTAGAACAGACAGAGTGATATTTTGTGTCTCGAGGAGATATCTTTAACCACTATAAAAATAGTATCCGACAATGTCAGTTGGAAATTACTTAATAAATGTATAAAGATACTAAAATATATATGCATATTCAAACAAACTATGATATTAAGACAATTTTATTATGTATATGTCTTAGAAGATTCAATTATAAAATTTTCTCTGATTTTTTTTTTTTTTTTAGTTTCAAAGACTCTGATATTAAGGCAATATCATATATTAAAGACAACTAACTTTGATATTAAGACAAATATCATATATTAATTATGTAATTTAAACACACTGTGATATTAAATAAAAAAAAGAACAATTAACTCTGATATTTGAGTATCTGTTTGACTAAAGAAACTATAATAAAAATACAAGTATGTCAGTGTGATATTAAATAAAACTATTAAGACAACTAACTTTGATATTAAGACAAATATCATATATTAAAAAATATGAAATTTAAATAAAAATTTATCTTCAAACACAGTGTGATATTAAATAAAAAATGGAAACAACTAACTATCACATTATAATATGCTATTATAAAATTTTCTTTGATTTTGTTTTTAAATAGGATGTGAAGATTAATATTTTGTTTCAAAACTCTGATATTAAGACAATATCATATATTAAGAGAACTAACTCTGATATTAAGACAATATCATATATTAAAGAATGTGAAATGAAAAAAAAAAAAATCAATAGTATCAAATGTGATAATCATACTTCAAAAAAAAATGTATTAAAATTAAATGTAAACCTTTTACATAAATTGATATTTTGAGTCGGTGTATAATGCATCTATCTTTTCAGGATATAATTTATTGTGATATTAATAGATAGAAAAAAAAATCTAAGTGTTATTTACTAGTGCTCATTCAAGTTTTTATATGCTTTTTTGATATGATATTATTGACAGTTTAATATCACTGTACAAGTGTACATCAACACTTTGTTTATATAGTGTTTCAAATTCAACCCTTATCCAGAAACGATGTACTAAATATCAAAAACCTAACGTAAATCCTCATTTCCATAACTCAAAAAGACAAATCCAACTTCCAATAATACCATGTTGATAAATCGTATTAGCAACATGCCCGATATAGTGATCACTAATATTTTGAATCGATTGCCTTTGTTAGAAGCGGTGAGAACGTCTAGTTTAGCGCGAAACTGGAGGTATAAGTGGACATTGCTCACCGATGTCATAATTGATGAGGATTTCTTTTATTATTTAATATATGATTTTGATGGGAGGCTTGTTACTAGACTCTTAAAACGGCTTATAGGTCCAATAAGAAAGTTTGTCTTCTCTGTAGAGCCAAGATCAATGATTGGAAGACACAACTTTCATTATGAAGAGATTCGTGACTGGCTCTTCTTTTTGGCTGAACATGGAACTGAGGAGTTGATTATTACAAACTGGTATGGTGACCCAGTTACGATCCCAACCCAATTTTACTCTCGTATCGAATTGAAACATATGGTACTTCATCTTTGTGCTATGGCTACTTTGGAATATTTTCATGGCTTCCCAAATCTACTGAGCTTAGAATTAATTCATGTAAATTTCCTTAGCGGTACAGTTTGGAACTTTATTGCTGGTTGTCCCTCACTTGAGTCTCTTAAAATGAATCGTCCTAGTACAAACGAGATGAGACTATGGGATATTGCAAAACTTAGGAATTTGAAGAAGTTGGATTTGAGATTCTGTCTTTATAATGTTGTGACGACAATCACAACATCCGATATCTTTCAACTGACAAGACTACAAAATCTTGAGACTCTTTCTTTGGAATTTGGTGATTGCACGGTAAGAACAATCTGAGTTTTACAACTTATAATTACAATGTTAAAGAAATGTGTACACACTAATGAAATTTAATTTTTAAAACTTGTTGTAGTTGATACATGAAGCTAATTCTAGGATGAATGATCCTTTTGTATCCCTGATTAACCTTAAGCTGTCCGATGTCGATTTTGGGAATAGTCTTATGGTAGCGTTCACCATTGTAATGATTTGGGCATCTCCAAATTTGAAAATGCTGGATACCAGAGTAAGTGTAATGTTGTATTGCATATGTATCAAATAAACATTTCTAAATTGCCATGTTTCGTATCTCAACACTATTTCATTTTTTCAGGCTACAAACACGCTTAGTGTTTTACCTTTGGAAAAAATTTCTAATGTTGTAGATAGAAACACATTCAGCCATGGCCAGCTACAGACCGTGGTATTTTGAATTTTTCCTAGAACAGAGCATGAATTAACTTTAATAAAGTGTATACTTGCGTGTTCCCGGACGCTAAAGACAATCAATATCAGGAAAAGCGATAGGAGTCATGATAGGAATGAAAATATCAAGAACAACTGGGAGTTGGCTAGGAAGCTGTTGAAACTCGAACGAGCTTCCCCCACAGCCATCGTAGATTTCTTTGAGTGATTTTAGTTTATTTGTCGGTTGAACAGGCTATGACAATTCATATTGTAATAATAATTGATTTTAAACTTTATGTTCTTCTTCATCTTAAATTCTTCCATTGAATTTGAATTTTAAATAGTATGATAATATCATAATATATGAATTTATTAATCTTTGAAATTTTACTAACTCTGATATTAATTGAAATTTTACTAACTCTGATATTAAGACACTCTGATAGTAATACAATATCATATATCTATATATAGATAATCTGATAATTAATTGAAATTAGTACTAGTAGCAAAAATAGTAACTTAGTACTAGTAGCTGATAGTTAATCTGATATTAAAAAATCTTAACTATCGGCTTGTTATATTCAACAGAAGGAGAAGAAAGATTAGTTGATGAAGAAGAAAGTTCAGCAATGGATGATTTTTTGTCTGATTATAAGCAACAAATGCGAAAATGTTTGAGTCAAGTTAAACAAGAAATTAAGGCTGCAAATTCTTTATTAACTGAAACATTAAAGTATTTAACATGCGGAAATTATCCTTATGACACAACAAATATATGTGTGCTACGCTACCATCTCAAAAAGCTGGACAAAAGAATGGAATTAGATGAAGATTTTTCTATTTGTGACAGTCACATTTACTTTGATTTGCTAGAATACGATAAGGATCAGGTATTATTGCTTTATATAATCATAATAAAGTTTTGCATATGCTATTACAGTTTATAAAAAATTTGATATATTATCTATTTCTTGTATAGATTCATGAAACTTGTCTAGACAAAGTAAAAGTGATAGTTGATGATGCTGCTTTGATGATTGTAAATGCTGTTAAAGAATTTGATTTGCCACCTTTGAAAGATGAAATACATCCAGCTATATGGGAAGCTCTCTGCAAGATAAGCAATGAAATTAAACATATTAGAGATCCAAATTTTTTTACATTTGAATATGTAGAAATATTTGATAAGTGTGCAGAAGAGGCAACAGGAAAAAAAATGGTCAATGATGTTTTGAGAGAAATGGTACTGATTTGTGATATTAAGAAATGTTGTTAGTCAGATTTTAATTGTCCTTATTCTTATGTGATATTAAGAAATTTTGATATTATTTCTGATGATTTAGAAAGATATTAAGAAATTTCTGATTTTTGTAATATAGATTTTATTATTCAGAAAGGAAAACTGTCTGATGATAGTAAACTGTAAGGTACTCCCAGTTTTAATATCAGAATAATTTTGGTGTAACTACAAAATACTGCTGCTGCAACAAATTTTTCTGCTGCTGCAAACAAATTTTTCTAGTGTTAATAAAAATTAAATGGTACTCCCAGTTTTAATATCAGAATAAGTTTTAGTGTAACTAAATATTACTGTTGCTGCAACAAATTGTTCTACTGCTGCAGAGAATATTTTTATTTGTAATTCTATTTGTCTAGAGAAATGTAAAAAAATTTTGGATCTTTAATATCATTTAGATATATTTGATTAGTATGCAGAAGAGGCAAAAGGAAAAAAAATTGTCAATGATGTTTTGAGAGAAAAAGTACTGTTTTGTGATATTAAATATTGTTGTTACTCAGATTTTAATTGTCCTTATTCTTATGTGATATTAAGAAATTTTGATATTATTTCTGATGATTTAGAAATTTCTGATTTTTGTAATATAGATTTTATTATTCAGAAAGGAAGACTCTCGGATGATAGTAAACTATATGTTACTCCCAATTTTAATATCAGAATAAGTTTGGTGTAACTAAATATTACTGCTGCTGCAACAAATTTTTCTACTGCTGCAATAAATTTTTCTACTGCTAATAAAAATTGTATGGTACTCCCAGTTTTAATATCAGAGTGTAACTTACATTACATGTACTTTTTTGTGATATTAAATATTGTTGTTAGTCAGATTTTAATTGTCCTTATTCTTATGTGATATTAAGAAATTTTGATATTATTTCTGATGATTTAGAAAGATATTAAGAAATTTTTCATTTTTGTAATATAGATTTTATTATTCAAAAGAAATAATAGTAAACTATATGTTACTCCCAGTTTTAATATCAGAATAAGTTTGGTGTAACTAAATATTACTGCTGCTGCAACAAATTTTTCTACTGCTGCAACAAATTTTTCTACTGCTAATAAAAATTGTATGGTAAAACTAAGTCTGATATTAAGACAATAAGTTTGTAAAATATGTATGTGTCAGATAGTAAATTTAATTTTATTTTAGCTCTTATTGAATATAGATTGAAATTAATTAATAAATATATACGTCAAAGGCAAAACTAAGTCTGATATTAAGACAATATTAATATACATAGCTCATTAGAACATGCAATTATAAAAAAAAAATTGATTTTATTTTTTTAAATAGGAATGTGAATATTAATATTTTATTTTAGAAACTCTGATATTAAAACAAAGTCATATATTAAGACAACTAACTCTGATATTAAGGAAATATCATATATTAAAAAATGTGAAATTTAAGTAAAACATTTTTATTAAAATAAAAATACAAAAATTAATATCAATTTTTTTATCTAATTAAATTAAAATTATATTCATTAATGTCTTGTGTATTGTCAAAATCGACTTTAAAGATTAGAACAGACAGAGTGATATTTTGTGTCTCGAGGAGATATCTTTAACCACTATAAAAATAGTATCCGACATATATGTCAGTTGGAAATTAATTAATAAATGTATAAAGATACTAAAATATATATGCATAGTCAAACAAGCTATGATATTAAGACAATTTTATTATGTATACGTCATAGAAGATTCAATTATAAAATTTTCTCTGATTTTTTTTTTTTTTAATATTTAGTTTCAAAGACTCTGATATTAAATAAAAATTATGTAATTTAAACACACTGTGATAAAAAAAAAAGAACAATTAATTCTGATATTTGAGTATCTGTTTGACTAAAGAAACTATAATAAAAATAGAAGTATGTCAGTGTGATATTAAATAAACTATTAAGACAATTAACTTTAATATTAAGACAAATTTCAATGGTAATTATTTTGATAGTTTATCTTCAAACACAGTGTGATATTAAATAAAAAATGGAAACAACTAACTATCACATTAGAATATGCAATTATAAAATTTTATTTTATTTTGTTTTTAAATAGGATGTGAAGATTAATATTTTGTTTCAGAACATTGATATTAAGACAATATCATATATTAAGAAAACTAACTCTGATATTAAAGCAATATGATATATTAAAAAAAAAAAAAAAAAAAAAAAAAAAAAAAAAAAAAAAAAAAAAAAAAAAAAACAATGGTATAAAATGTGATAATCTTAGTTCAAAATCAAAATATATTAAAATTACATGTAAACCTTTTACATAAATTTATATTAAGACAACTAACTCTGATATTAAGTCAATATCATATATTAAAAAATGTGAAATTTAAATGTAAACAGATATGCAAATATGTTAATTAATACATCATAGAACATCCAAAATATTAAATTTATTTGATTTTGTTTCAAAACTATGATATCAACAAAATATAATATATTAAGACAACTAACTCTGATATAGAGACAACTAACTTTGATATTAAATCTGATATTAAAAAAATATCTTTATAAAGTAAAGTAATTATGATATTAAGACAATATTAATTTAAAATAGTATGATAATATCATAATATATGAATTGATTAATATTTGAAATTTTACTAACTCTGATATTAAGAAACTCTGATAGTAATACAATATCATATATCTATGCAACTAACTTTGATAGTAATACAATATCTTGAATTTCAAAAAATATTGAAACTTACTCATTAAAAATATTGAAACTTACTATGTCATAGGCCAACTAACTCTGATATTAATAGAATATCAATATGTATATGTCATAGAACATCAAAAAATATTAAATTTGTTTTATTTTGATTTTAAATATTAACATAATATTAAGATAACTAATTTAACATAATATTAATTTAAATACAATATTAAAACTATGATATTAATAGAATATCATATATTATGTGTTATATTTAATATTTTAAATAACTATATTTATGAAATATGATAGTTATATTCATTAATTTTTATTTATAGTCAAAATCAACTTTAAAGATTATGTATCATATATGTAAGTTGGAAATTACTTTAATTTCTTTGACTTTCTATGACATACAGTATATGTCAGTTGGACATAAAAGTAAATATTTTGAGTTTCGGGAAGATATTTTTCATGATTATTAATTGACATGTATGTATACGTAATAGGCCATAAAAATATTAAATTTTACAAAAATATTAAATTTGAATAAAATATTAATATATATAAATCTTAGATTTTACAAAAATATTAAATTTGTTTGATTTTGATTATAAATATTTTGTTTAAAAACTATGATATTAACAGAATATCATATATTAAGACAACTAACTCTAATATTAAAAAATTTATTTTGTTTTTAAATAGAAAATAATAATTAATATTTTTTCTCATAAAATATCTTTATTAAGAAAAGTAACTCTGATATTAAGACAATAATAATTTAAAAATAATATGTGTTATATTTAATATTTTAAATAACTATATTTATGAAATATGATAACTAAATTCATTAATTTCTTGTGTATAGTCAAAATCAACTTTAAAGATTATCTGACATATATGTCAGTTGGATATAAAAAGTAATATTTTGTGTCTTGAGGAGGTATTTTTCATCATTATAAAATCACAACTAAAAAATAACCCCCAATCACAACTTTCCAAACACAATTAAATTCTTTTTCATTCACTTAAATAAAAATAAACCATACGAAAAAAATAAAAAAAAAAAAACATACGAAAAAAATACATAAATCCTTACGAATTAAAATAAAAATACATAAATCGAAAACTCCTCGTCCGGAGGATCATACGTGGGAGGTATATAATCCTCGAGGCGAGACAAAGCTTCCTCGTCTACCGGAGATTCCTCACCGGAGACTCCTGGATCATCATCTTTGTTCACCCGATAGCTCCAATTGACTTTGGTGTTGATGTTGTTCGTAACCCGTTGAACACACTTCCACAACTTGCCAATAATTTCGTCATCTCTGCGAGCTTCCTCCTTCAAAAATTTCTCGATAACACCTTTTCGTTCAGTGCTGATGTCGTTGCAAGTCTTGTAGTTGTCTCTCATCTGCAGCTTCTCATTCCTCCCCTTCTCAAAGAATTGGATGACGCGTATAATAGCGTCTTTTCTAGCCTCATCATCGTTATTGCATTGCTTTTCAACGTACGTTCGCATATCAGTAGCGGAATGCGGGAGACGACAAGCCATATGTTGCGTAAATAGAATGTGAATTTTCAAGTTTAATTGTGTTTGAGAAATGTAAATTTTTTTGTGTAGATGGTGGTTTTATATTTATAGAGTTGTTGAAATGTTTTTGAATTTGAAATGTAAATGTTTTTGAAAAGAAAAGTAACCGTTGTAATCAAACGGTATGTATATGCATAATGCATCTATGATACTTTAATATTTAACGTCGAAATTTAACACAATAAAAACACAAATAATATATTAAAGATTGTCAAAGTTAAACACCAAACTTAAAAAAGGTTTTGATATAAACACAATATAAAGATTAATAAATTTAAAGTTTATTTTAAAATAAAGTTTATTTTCAAAATATAAATATTAAAATTTTGAGATTATTTCTGATGGCAAAATAAAAATATATATTAAAATAAAGTTTATTTTAAAGTTTATTTTAGAATAAAGTTTATTTTAAAAGTTACATGCCGTGAATAAGTCTATATATAACATTGATATTGAAAGTAATGTTTCATTTTTCTAGTTGTCTTGTTAACAAATAATAAACTTTTTTCAAAATGAGTAATGGTTCGTGCCATTTACAGACGTACCTCCATCAATTATTATTCATATCTTACAATCTATGCACAATTCAAGTCGTGATAAGAACCATTTCCAGGAGACATTAGAAAGTATACCTAGTATACCATCATATTTAGTTCATTTTATCATGGGAAGGTACCGCGAAGATGTTCTCCAACTAGAAGAACAAGATATAGTTGAAATAATTGGTGTTTCAGAACAAAATAAGATTTTTGATGGTTCGGGTTTGACTAAAGAAACTATAAGAAAAAATCTTCATGAGAATATAATGCTTGACAAGGTTGAAGGCGTTTGTGCGATTTGTTTAGAAGAATACAAAGAAAATGAAAGCATAAGCACATTGATTTGCAGCCATGAGTTTCATGCAGATTGTATTAGACGTTGGATGCTACACAAGAACATTTGTCCATTATGTAAAAGTATCGGACTGAATATCTAATACGAGTAGTATTATTTAATATCACAGTAATGTTAATTCTTATGTAATGTTAATTCTTTTTTTGAAATCTTAATTCTATGTATATTTTTCTTCACTTATTCTTATAGTAAAATTAATAATGTAATGTACTGTTAAAAGTTTATCTTAAAAGGAATAACAAATATTACAAGAACAGACAACTAATGTTGTAAAATATCTTCAAACATGAAATTACAAATTAATATCTTCAGTTAATACACCGATAATTATAAATATTCATATAAATCTTCAACGACTTTCTATATGCCTGATTTGGTCGGTTTTGATGAGAATATACACCTTCAAAAAAATATCGTCTTGATCATGATAGATAATATGAGTAAACCATTTCTTATAGAAATGAAACATTACATCATTTCTTGCACCCCAAAATGAAATGAATGTTATCAACAAATGCTTTGTTAGAAAAAGCAAAGTTGAAAAGTTAGTTGAAGAAAAACTTACAGGGTCCTGAAATATAATGATTGATAAACATTTTCTTCTTCAAGAACAAATACTTTCGGTAGAATATCTAGATTTCGATTTAAAAAATATAGAAATAAAAAAATCTTACAAAGATAATAAATTATCGATGATACGAAAAAATAGATTTTTAATATAAAAACATTCATTATATTAAAAAAATTTTATGAAGAATTTTTTTTTTATGTTTTTCTATGTGTGATTGATGGAATATTTATAGGCAAAAAACACAGTGATTTGTACAAACGAAAATAGAGAGCCCTTAAAAAATAAATAATATTTAAAGTACAACTGCTTACTTTATTCCATCATATTAAAATGTTTTTATGTTTTTCATATTAAAGGCTATGTACGTTATTTTTAAAGTACAAGTGCTCAGATGTAGTGGTATTTTTTATTTTTAACTTTTTATTTTGGACTGTTTTTTCGTGAATAATATTTTTAACAATAAAAGAAAACAATTAATACTAGCTGCATAATTAATAATATTCTTAATAGTATTTTAAGAATAAAAATACTATTTTTAGTTAGTATTAATTTTTCTTTACAAAATACAAAAAGTTAATATGATATTTTTTTTTATCTAAATCAATTTGAATTATCGTTAGAGTATACTTTATTAATTAACTACGTGAATTACACTATTTTAATTTAGTGTGATATTAACTTACTATGATATTAAGTTACAGAAATATTAAGAAATAAAATATATTTTTCTTAATATCAGATTTTCTAAAAAAAATATATAGAATATCACTTTATATTTAAAAAAAATCAAATTTTAATATCAGAGTTAGTTGTCTTAAGAAATTTAATATTTTTGGTTGTTCTATGACAAAATATTAATATTCTTTTAATATCAGACTTAGTTGGCCTATGACGTATACATATTTGCGTATCCGTTTACATTCATTAAGAAATTTGACTATCTGTGAAAACATACATGCATAACACGCTATCATACATGTCAAATTTTATAATGTTGAAAAATATCTTCTCGAGACTCAAAATATTTAATTTTATAATAGAAAGTCAAAGAAATTAAAGTAATTTCCAACTTACATATATTTCAGATAATCTTTAAAGTTGATTTTGACTATACACAAGAAATTAATGAATATAACTATCATATTTCATAAATATAGTTATTTAAAATTTTATTTTTAACTTAATATTGTCTTAATATCAGAGTTATTTTTTCTTAATAAAGATATTTTCTTTAATATCAGATTTTCTGAAAAAAAATATTTTCACTATCTATTTATAAAACAAAATTAAATTTAATATCGAGTTTGGTTGTCTTAATATCAAATATCGTCTTAATTTGGATATTATTCAAATCATGTTTTGAAATAAAAATAAAAAAAAATTAATATTTGGATGCTCTATGACATATACATATTAATATTCTCTTAATATCAGAGTTAGTTGATCTATAACATGTATATTTGAGTAAAAGATAGATGCATAACACAGTGACATACATGTCAAATAGTGATGAAAAATTGCTCATCGAGACTTAAAATATCAATTTAAGTTAAAGTTTTACATTTAATTTTAATATATTTTTTTAAATAATGTTCCTTTTTTAATTCATGTTGTTTTAAAGTTTAACTCTGATATTAATATATGATATTATTAATTAAATGTCATAATTTTAATTGATTTTTATAAAATTTAAATGATCTATATGTTTTCAATAAAATTTGTTATTTTTATAATTTTTATAATTTGTTATTTTTATAATTTTTATAAGAAAGTCTTTTACTTTCTTTAGTCAAACACATACTCAAATTTCAGACTTAGTTATTCTATTTTTATATGTCATAGAAAATTAAAGAAATTAAATATTTAATTTCTTTAAAGTTGATAATCTTTAAAATTGATTTTGACTAAATATTTAAATTATTAAATATAACACATTATTTTTAAATTAATGTTTCCTTAATATCAGAATTACTTTTCTTTATAATGTTGGCTTAATATCATTATAAAGAAAGTTGATAATCTTTAAAATTGATTTTGACTAAATATTTAAATTATTAAATATAACACATTATTTTTAAATTAATGTTGCCTTAATATCAGAATTACTTTTCTTTATAATGATATTTTTTAATATCAGATTTTTTGAAAAAAAAATATAAATTATCACTTTCTATTTAAAATCAAAATCAAATTTTAATATCAGAGTTAGTTTTGTAAATATCAGATTTAGTTGTCTTAATATACGATTTTCTGTTAATATCATAATTTTGAATCAAAATATTTAAAATCAAAATCAAAGAAATTTAATATTTTTTAGATGTTTTATGACAAAATATTAATATTCTCTTAATTTCACAGTTAGTTGGCCTATGACGTATACATATTTGCGTATCTGTTTACATTCATTAAGTAATTTGACTATCTGTGAAAACATACATGGATAACACGCTATCATACATGTCAGATTTTATAATGTTGAAAATTATCTTCTCGAGACTCAAAATATTTACTTTTATGTCCCACTGACATATATGTCATAGAAAGTCAAAGAAATTAAAGTCTTTTCCAACTGACATATATTGTCAGATAATCTTTAAAGATGATTTTGACTATACACAAGAAATTAATGAATATAACTATCGTATTTCAGAAATATAGTTATTTCAAATATTAAATATAATACATATTATTTTTAACATTGTCTTAATATCAGAGTTAGTTGTCTTAATTTTGATTTTAACATATATTGATTTCAAAACTATAATATTAACAGAAATTTAATATTTTTGGATGTTCTATGACATATACATATTAATATTCTCTTAATATCAGAGTTAGTTGACCTATGAAATATTAATTAACATATTTATTAAGTAATTTGCAACTGACATATATATGATATGTTAATTATAGTGATTATTTATATTTGGGGTTTATAGACAAAGAAGTTACTAAAGTTTGCGAAAAAGTTCACCTAAGTTACTATAGTTTTTTTGGTTACAAAGAGGTAACTTAAGTAAACGGGTTTGTCATTTGGGTTACTCAAAGATTAAAAATGTTACATAAATGTTACTGCGAGGGTGGGCAACCGGCTGATTACCGGTTCCCCTTGTCCACGTCAGAACCATAGTTTAAAATGTTACAAGGAAGTTACTATAGTTTACGGGTTTATGAAATAGGTTACTGAACCTTAACAAAAAGTAACTATGCGTTTTTTTTTGTTTTTTTACATTTTTCTCCTTCGCATATCTTTGTATATTTTCGTACATTTCTATCCGTTTTTATACGTTTATGAATGTTTTTCTCTCTTGTCGTACTTTCTTTACATTGTTTTACGTTTATGTACGTTTTTCTCTCTTGTCGTACGTTTTTCTCCAGTTTCGTACGTTTTTGTCCATTTTTGTACGTTTTCATCTATTTTTCGTTTATTTTCATACGTTTTCATAGGTTTTCATAATTTTTTTATTACATTTGTGTGCGAATTTATATGCTTGTGTACGTTTCTTACGTCTTTTTACGTTTTCATACTAGTTTTATGTTTTTCTACACCTTTTTATGTTTTATACGTTTGTATGTTTTATACTTGTTATGTTTTATACGTATGTAAAAATGTGTATAAAAAGTGTATAAAATTGTGTGAAAACGTGTAAAAATAAACAAAATCGTATGAAAACGGAAAAAACGGAAAAAACGTAAGAAAAACAGAAAAAATGTCTGAAAACGAAAAAAAGTAAGAAAAGCAGATAAAAACGTAAGAAAAACATACAAAACGTAAGAAAAACGGATGAAAGTGTAAGAAAATAGGCGAAAACGTATAAAAACGTATGAAAACAGAAAACCCGTAAAAAAAGGGTCAAAAAACGTAAGAAAAACGGACAAAAATGTATAAAAACCAAATTTTGAGTTAAGTATAAACGGTCGTTAGGATATGTAGGATCATTATTTTATTGTGTTTGATGATTCGGGTGGTCTTGGAAGATCAAAATACATGTTTGCCATTAGAGAGAGAAAGTTAGAGAGAGAGGGTGTTCTTGCTAGAGAGTTGGTTTACAAAAAGTGAAAGATTAGATTAGAAGCACCACCCCTTCCATGGATGGAAGGGGTATTTATAGTTACAAATACACGACCTCCTATCGGCCTGTGGATCAGGGATACAGTGGGTAAAGACCCGTCCTTCCTCCACGGTGTTGCACTAAACTATTCTACGCTACAAACTAATAAATAAACTACTAAATAACGAAACTAACGACAAGTCTACGAGCTAACTTAAGCTAGATAACATTTGGGGTGACCGACACTTTAACATGGAATTTTCTAATTCCTAACAATCTCCCCCTAAGGGAGGTCACCCCATGTTTTAAATTTCGAATCCTAGCATTCTATTCTTGACTTTGTTCTTGAGCTCGTAGACTTCAATTCTTCAAATCTGCAATCTTTGTGCTTTTGTAGTGCAACTTCAAAGTCCGTGTGCTTTGTACTTTCAGTGGAGGTCATTGAACTGATCCATATCTTTGATGATCTTTGAGCTTTCATAGAGATCATCAGCCACAGTAAATCTCTGGATCACCCTTTACTGTGTTGCCAACATGTGAAGTTGTGACTTTTGGACCGACATGCTCACACTTTTGAATCATGACATCTTTCCATCAGAGTAGCGGAAGCCTTACTGGTTTATGATATTTGCAGCAGCGTAGCAGAAGCATAGTATAAAAATATCAGAACCAGGTTATGTAGATATGCACCAGTCATGATTTCTTCAATTAAGTGTGGATGCTGAACATGTGGCTTTGGATTGACTCTCAATTCTGATCAGCTGCAATCGTCGGGGTGTACCTGCCACGACAGTTAGAATAAAGCGCACGAAAAGTGTCTTTGATCACTTTTGTTGAATTGAGGTACACGGCCCACGGTTCCCTGTTGATCAATACAAGTACTGCGCTCGTGATCAGTAGGATTCCTAAGAATCTCCTTGACAGGGTTTCTCGCAATGTGTTCTAGCTGTTCTCATGCCGGAACGTCTCAAAGAAGACAACACGGAGTGAGTGAACCAGCAAATTGAGATTCACTGATTGATGAAAAATGATTTGAAAAACAATCGCGTATTGCTTAGAAGAAAGAGTTTTGCAATACAACGAAGGTTTTATGAGAAAGATCAAATTTCAATCAAAAATACTTTTTGTATTTGAAAAGAGTACACATTCGACGTGCTAGAGAAAAGAAGAATTTTCGCACATCGAACGGTTTTTCCAAAAGTATTTTTTCAATCAGAGATACTTTTTGTGTTTGAAATATGAATACACATTCGACGTGCTAGAGAAAAGATGGTTTGCACATCGAACGGTTTTTCCAAAAGTATTCGTCAATTCCATTCCTGGACCAAGGTTGATTCAAGTTTGAATCTCCCCATCGTTTCTATCCAGTTGTCACAAGCTTGATCTTACGAGAAGATCTCACATGTCACCCACCAAGAGCTTGTTTGATGTTGGCTCTAGAGGGATTTCCATCTTCATAGTGAATACTTTTACATACCACTCAGATGTTCTGGCAATACCACAAGGATAATGCGTAGGACTCTCAATATATACTTACTTTCCACATTGTGTGAAACAGCAAGTCTTCATTAATTTAGTGTCCTAATGAGATATTGTGGATGATCTCTTGGCTCTAGACTCAATAGTGCATTTTGGTTTCCTATGCCGGAGACTAGGGAGAGGGTCTCCTTCTTCAATATCAACAATCTCTAAGAGAAAGTCGATAGATAATGTCGGTTCCCCGTGAGAAATGAAACAAGCCCTTTTAAGAGGAACTTGAGTAGCTTGGGAAGTTTAGTGCAGTGCGTCACTGGGTCCATGACGTCTTGTCTTCAATACCAGTGTTACCTTAGTAACAACTAGTAGCATATGTATTGAACCCGGTTTCTGCCCTAAGGTTGAATTGATGGAGGGCTATTTCTTTTCACCCTTTTTCACATTCAGTTTTTTTCATTCTTCAACCCCGCTGCTTACCGAGACTTCATAACTAGAACCTTGTTGGGTTTATTCCAGTACTAGCTCGTCTCAGTCCGCACTCTTCCCATATTCTCATTTTTCTCCTTTTTTCAATATTCCTAAGGACTCTACACTATCTAGTGGATTGTCCCCTGGAAGATCCTCCGGTTCTGCTGGATCGTGGGAACAAATACCTAACCTAACCATCCTTATAACTCCATGCAAAAATAAATTGGTCGGTCTTTTGGTATTGTTCTTTCCTTCATGAAACCAATTGAAAAATCATTTGGAAAAACAATCAAGGTACTTGTGATACGAGATCAAAGCATTTTGCACCTTAATAGTTTTGATCATTTAGAAAATGCTCCCCCTCAACATGTGCATATGATTTAAAATTGTTTGGCACATGGAGGCAAGAGTTCTTTGAAATAATTTCTTTGAAATAATTTCTTGATCACATTTTCCTTAGAAAAAGCCATTTGAATTTCTTTGGTAAATTCTCCCCCTCAATATGTGCATAGGATAAGAGAAATCATTTTAACACATAGAGGCAAGAGTTCTTTTGAAGCACATCCACGAATCACAAAAGCCATTTAGAAAACCATTTGAAAACTCAATCAAGGTACTCTATGTTAAAACATAAAAGCTTTTGTACCTCGATAGTTTATTTTCCTTTAAAATGCTCCCCTCAATATGTGCTTAAGATTCGAAAGCAAGCGTTTAGCACATAAGAGAGAGCAGCCTGCACAATTAAATCAAAACGATCACCTTTTATCAAATTTCATAATTAAATCACAAATTCTCCCCCTATCAAAAATATCAAACCCTTTGAGATTTTGGATCCCAAGTGATTTAATTAGGTTTAGAAAACATGGGAGAAAATGTGGCCTTGTTTAAATACTCATCTGTTTTTGGATAAATCCTCCTCCTCAACATGTGCATTGTGTATTTGAACTCGTTTGGCACATGGAGGCAGGAGTGCCTTTAAAGGACTAAAACCAATTCGATTTAAAACAGATTTGAGATTTAAAACACGATCTCTACCCCGATCAAAATTTCAAACCTTTTGAGATTTGTGATCCCAATTGATTTAAATCATTTAAAAGATTTTGGGAAAAGACGTGGCAAGATTTAATTTTGAAAAATGACAGATAAGGACCATTTTAAGACATTAAAGATTGTTAGTGTCAGTATGATTGTTTTAAGCGATCTTTTAAGTAAAACAAAACAATTTCACAATCAAACAAGAACAGAAAAAATTTCATTTTGAAAGACCTTGATTCAAAAGAAAAATCATACCATGACATAACATTAAATCTTTAGATCACCACATTTTAACGTACAAACCGGAACTTTTGTGAAGAAATATCGTTTGAAAATATTTTATTTAAAATCACTCTCCCCTCAATCCATGACAGAAGTCGATGATTGAGTGACTTAAGTTTTGATAAAATGAAGTCCGGTGATTTTCAAAGATTAGCTCAATAAATTTTCAAAACAATATTTTCCATTTTCAAAACAATTTATTCAATTTTTTTTAAAATTGTTTAAAAATGGTATCCTGCACAAAGATACGTTAGTGGTTGAGAAGCTTCCGTTGTTGTTGCTGTAGGGTTTGGAAGAAAAACCATCTGCTGATGCAGTGAGACTTCTTCTTACGTTGCATTTTGAATGCCAACTGAGGTCAAATTAAGCTCCGTTTCTTCAATCACTTAGAAGAAAACCATCTGCTGATGCAGTGAGACCTCTTATGTTGCATTTATGCCAACTCTCCATAGAAGTCCAATTAAGCTCCATTTCTTCATTTGTCAACCCAAGATATTGTTACCCTTTCCTTTCGGCATCCAATCATCTTCAATTGTGGGATCCGGATCGGGAACATTCTTTTATACCAATATACCTGCATACGTTAGTGAACACACATACAAATATATGGTGGTCGACATCACCCATAACAGCAATCGACTAATTAAAGTCAATTCAACATAACAATCAGTTCATATAAGGCATGGGAAAAATGTTCATCAATTTATAATCATCTAAACCTAACAGTCACATCCTAGGAACCTAGTCCTTCAACATAGGCAATTATATTTTTCAAATAAGCACGTAGGATGATTAAGAAAGCCCATTAGATGATGTAAATTTGAAAAATATTCTCCCCCTCAATCAATGACTCTTTTTCTTGAAAAGTTTAAAAGCGCTGAAGTCATTGATTAAGTTTTCAATTTTACAAAGACTCTGAATCTGATTGTTCTTAAAGCAACTCATTTTCCACTATTTTGAAAACAACAAATATTTTTCTGAAGAATTTTAGACGGAAAAACATTTGTGTAGGAACAGCAGTCCTTCGACATACTTTCCTCATTTTTGTATTTAGGATAAGTGCACGAAATATTTGAAAAATTGGTTTAGCGCATCACTTTCCTTTCTTGAAGAGCGGGTTGCTATCTGAAATAATAGCAAGCCATGGTTTAAGCACGGGTTACAGTCAGAAATAACTGCAAGCCATCATTTGAAATCCGTTACAGGTCTAAAATAACGTGAAGCCATCATTTGAAGCCCGGTTACAATCGAAATAACTGTAGCCATATTTTGAGACATGTTTAGAAAAGAATATTTACACCTCCTGCGCGAACTTCATCTATGGTCCCGTGCCATTATTGAATGACATTTCTAAGACCAGATGTTATCGATACCAGAAGACATGTCTTGAGAAAACATATTTTTGGTATTTTTCAAAATTTTCAAATTTTTATGGATTTTTGTTGGTTTTATATTTTTCTATTTTTTTTTTGTTGGTTTTATATTTTTGTATTTTGTTTTTCGATAAATATATACAAAGATAGAGAAGATGATATAGTTAAAGAAGATGATGATACGAGTACCGAGATAAGGATATCGAAAAGCACGTCGTAGAAGATAGAAGTCATCATCTCTTAAACTTTCACCACCAAAGCTTCCGAGGCTCTTGAATCGAAGAAAGAAATTGAACCATCTGAAAGTGAGACTTTGGCAGCTTCCCCAAACCGAAAATCCTTTAGCCGAGCAGATTCGAAGCTCTATTTCAAGCTTGCCTTAGCCAGGTGCACAGAGAAGCACACCATTATCATAAATCCCGCTGCTCCTTTCAAGAATAATCACCGTGATTCTTCGTTCGAGGTTATATCATCAACAAGAAGAACAACACCGTATCATCCCACACATAAAACAATCTTCTCAAATTTCATTACCACTGAAGTCTGAAGCAATCCATTCCAAAAGGTGTCAAGAGAACAATTCCCCTAGTAGTAGAATTGATGCAGTCAGTCTCTTAGACTAGAGCTCACAAACCCGAATACACACATACCCGAAGAAAAAGAAACTTATACCATCGAAGTAGCAGATTAAGTCCAATAGCCAAAGAATAACCCGATGTATACTTTTCTCTCCTCCCAAGAAAGTGTATGAAGCTCAAGAACCCGAAGTACACCAATGCCCAAAGAGAGAATAACCGATAACATTGAAGAAGCAGGCCGAATCACTGATTATCTCTGCGGGTGACAATCTCTGCGGATGTCAACACCGAATAAGTGATTATATCTAGAATCACTGATTAAGCCCTCAGTAAAACAAATGAGCATCCCCAATGTATACAATCTCTATCCCCTGATGATTGTGATAAAATCAAAATCATCACACACTTGTGTACCTCTTTCATCTTCAGAAACTAACTCTTCCATCTCTTCCCCCACATAGTTGGAATAAAAAACACTGAACGCCATGAGTCAAATCTTGAGTTTCTCTGCGGTAATGACAATAGTCTTCCCGGGATATCTTCAATCACTTAGAAGTATTAAGCTCGTCAAGATTACTCGCGTATAGATGTGTGTCTCCTTCCCCTTGCTGGTTTTGATACTTCAGAATCAACAACTCTTTGAATGCCCAAATACTTGAAATTTGTTGAGAAGATCGCTTGAACTCTTGTGGGAATCAACTTGTCAAGAATATGAGCAAGTCTAATTGGGGCTTAAATTCGACATATCACTCTCCCCCAATTAGTGCTCTCCCCTAAACTTACAATCTGTATGATGAATGACCAGATTAAGAAGAAGTCTTTTGATAATCAACTGCAACTCGTCTTTTAGTCTTCTAGCATGTAGCATAAAATGTAGAATAGACTGTAGACTCGACCTTCTTCAAGATTGTCCATTTGGGGAATAGATAGTTAACATCTTCAACTCACAAAACAAGAACATCACCAAAAAGCATCCCAATCAACTTACATCTTGCAAATCTCCTTAACTAAAATCCCTCCCAATCAAACAAGAACAGAAAGATGTTCATAAAGGAAATCAGCAATCAGGCCGCAACGAACACACAAGATGGTAACACCAAACTACCAATCACATCAAACAAGAACAGAGAGATTGTTCGAATCATCATGTTGATGTATACGTGAAGCATTAACCAGAAGCACTTTGTCGATAAGCTCATCAATCCGAGTGAAGATGTCAACCAACGGCTCTTAGAAGAGAAACAAAACTCCATGTGAAGATGACCCGATAAGAAGAAGCTCGGTTCTTACATGAGTTTAGAGGCGTATGACCATTTTTATTCTCAAATATCAATCAACAATGCAAAAAATTCACACTTCTTCTCCCCCTCAAGAATTGCATACGGAGATGCCATTCTTGACTAAATTAGTGAAATCCATCCAAATGTTCTATTCACACTTCTCTCCCGCAAAAAATAAGCACATGATGTCGCCATCTTCATTATAATCGAGCAAGTGGAATGAGAAAACAATCGGTGGTAGCCCGGTTCACTTGATAATTGAAGCGCATGGAAAAAGTATGAAGCATGTTGATGAGAATGGTCATAAATAAGAAGATTTCTCTTCTTCAGAAGATAAAGCGCACTGAAGCGTACACTTTTCTTTTCTTTGAGGTACGAGGCTTGAACTGAAGTATTCAAACGTCATAAGAAGATTTATCTTCTTTTGAAGATAAACCGCACTGAAACGTACACTTTTCTTTTCTTTAGAGTACGAGGCATGAACTGATGTGTTCATACGTCATAATCTTTCTCTTTTCTGCTCTCTTAGCAAAACATGTAATCATCCCCATTATCATTCTGTAGGCTCTTTGTAGTGACAACTGATGGAGAAAACCCAATATGATGAATTTGACCCTGAAGAAAACTAACCCGAACTCGTGACTTAAACTTGCACATATGTAACAAAGAGCGGTGCCGAGAATTCATGCTCCATTGAATCTCTATGTACTCTATACTCTTCAACCAACCAACCATCAAGTAATAGACGTACATTACCTCTTGAAAATCCACAATTGAATGTGACACTGAGCACTACAACGTAACTCCTTTAAGTGATAGTTATTTTGTAGTGGTAAGAGCCCAATTCCCCCAAGTGGTAAAAGAAAAGGTAAAAGACACCCAACAATAACTAGATTTCCAAGTCTTCGTTTTTGAAAATAAGCTCGAACAAGGATCATGAAGAATCTTCATCCAACCATCCCCTGATATCTTCAGATACTAAGTACACTCGCCCGTGATATTTCACTTCAACCTCAAATAAATAATACTGAATTAACGCCGTTGTCACATCTTTTGATTAAACGCTCCAATCAAGCCTCCTTTGACGTTTTAAGTGAACTATGATAATGGTTTCCATCCCCGACCATGGTTAGAAGCACAAAACCCCGTAAAACTTTGAAATAGCCAAACTGCCATAACGAATATCCAAACACACATCCAATTCATGAAGTACACCCTTTTATCCCTTCTTCAAAGTAGAAACCGTAGTACCAAAGATCGATAAGATCCAGAAATACACTTTCCTTTCTCCAGGATGGTCCATCAATACGGGATTTTACAGTTCTATGGTTTAAACCGAGAAATAGTTTCTTTTTTCGGGGATTTTACAAAACCAAGAATAAACCGCAAGATAGATCCGAAATGCTCATTACTTTAACCAAGATGTTTCCATTGTTACGGGATTTTACAAGTCTATGATTTAAACCGAGAAATAATTTCTTTCGATTTTTACAAAATCAAGACAAAACCGTAAACAATGCCAGCTTGAATGTCTTAAGACAACTTTGGTTTCGGAGAATATCTGTTTTAGGGGAACATGCCTTGGTTCTTCAACGATTCTTCTTCACCATGAACAATTCTATACCCAAATGTAGACAACTTCACAAACCATACTAAGTCAAGTAGTATACACTACTTCCCCTGGAGGTTGACCGTAACACATCAAAGTACACGTTTCTCCCCCATGATGGTTTCGAACTTTCGGAAACATCATAATGTGTACGACCATTTGCACGAAAAGTTCTTGTCATAAGTAAACATCTTGAAAAATCATAACTGACGCTGAAGATTCTTGAAAGATTTTGCTTAGACTGTGAAGTATCATTGACATTCTGTGGCTTCGAATATCTCATGGGAATTGCAGAAATTGAACCTCCTTTGATTCTCCGGCTAATAGTAATGACCACATATGGGATAACATTTCGCGTTAATAATACCGTACAAAACCCCGTAGTCATTTTCCACTTTTTCGTACAAGCCGTGAATTTGTATCCTTTCGTGAAATATACCATACCAAAATAGCAATGACTTAAAAAAAATTTGCATCCAATATTCACATTCGGATAACAAATTTTTTCTAAGTAACCCGTAAGCTCAGTAGTCGGTCTAATGCCAATTACTCATCAATCCCACGTTTAGATCCAAGATTGTGAAGCCCAAATGCAATGGAGAAGCCGAAGACCAGATGAGAAGCCCACGTGCTTAAGTTGGATTACCCGATCCATTAGCCACAACCTCATCCGGTTATAAGAGATGAATACTACTTTAACCTAAACCTAAAATAACACATTACACCACATCTGTTAAAAATGCGCCCCCCTCCTCTTCTCACCTACCCTTATCTCTTCTCCACAAAACAAAACGCCTCTTTCATTTTTATACCAGATCACATCGCGTATGAAACTTAAAGCATCAAATAACATCATTACAATCTCGTCTCACATCAAAACCTTTGATAACAAGCGTATCATCAAAATACCCTTCTCACAATTCCTTCGCCACAGGGATGGTATGGTGTACGTGATATGAGATAGCCACAGGGATGGCCTAAAGTTAGAAACAAGGTTCTAAGAGCCTCCTTAAGTTCTCAGGTAGGTAAACGATTGCATTTAGTATCTTGTGTTTAAATTTGAACGACACCTCAATGGATTGTAACACTTTTGTTATAAATCCGATTGACAAGTTTCGAAAATTAAAGAAGCATATGCTTTCACAAAAATAACGGATCGATGAGGTAATTATTCTAATTCGTGTCTAAGACTTGTAATAGTCTTGATGTAAACTTGTGAGTGCCACGAATTAGAACAAACTGAGATCATTCATTTTATCAGATTCATGTCTCATTGGCATTCAAGGGTTTGAGTCTAATATTGATCTGTGATGAGGAACACTAGAGAGATATGACCATCAATAAGCACTAGAACTCTGAGATTGTTTGATGTAGATATCATGTGTTGCTTTTTGGTTCAAATGTATTATCAGGTAGTTGCAACTGTGGTTTACTCTTAATTTCACTTTCTTTTCTTATTTATGGATCGAATGCACTTTTGGACTAGTGATGATAAGAGTCTGAAGTCCACATAGAGTAGTATTATAACGAAGGGTATAGTGGCACTTGACTGATGAGGTTGACATAAACTGAGGTCGAGATGTTGGTAGATTGAATTTGGTAAAATGGTATATGTTCAGATCTGTTATGAGTCTTTTGTGTGGTCATGGTCAATTCTTCTTCTACCTTTCTGTCACTAAACCATCTTTTACACAAGTCGCCACGGCCAAGTCGCCACGGCTAAGTCGCTAGGCTAACTCGCCACGGCTAAGTCGCTAGGCTAACTCGCCACGACCAAGTCGCTAGGCTAACTCGCCACGACCAAGTCGCTAGGCCAAGTCGTAGCGACTTGTAAAGACAAGTCGCTATAAGAGGTGCAATGCATCTGGTCAGTTTTGTGTCAAATCGCTAGCAAGATTTTTTATGTTTTCCGATGAGTTTTCCGGTTACTTTTCCGTTCATCTTCATGATATACCCAGAAAATTGCAAAAAAAAATGATACTTTTTGACCCAAAAAGACAGCATACCAATAAGCATGTGATCCATTTGACCACGATTTACCCAGAAAATACCATGTTATGAAAAACGACCCATGAGAACAGCATGTGGACTACATACATGACCTGTTTGACTACAGTAGAACACGGTTTGGTGCAAGAAAGATCTGTAAAAGATATGACATAAAACTGTTTGGACAACACATGACACACCACAGATATGACAAAGATAACAAAACCATAAGATTTTCTTGACCAAAACAAGGATACAACTAAAACTGTTTTGCCAAACAAGATACGATACCACACAAATCAACAAAACACCATAACCTTGGCTCTGGTACCAATTGTAGGATCATTATTTTATTGTGTTTGATGATTCGGGTGGTCTTGGAAGATCAAAATACATGTTTGCCATTAGAGAGAGAAAGTTAGAGAGAGAGGGTGTTCTTGCTAGAGAGTTGGTTTACAAAAAGTGAAAGATTAGATTAGAAGCACCACCCCTTCCATGGATGGAAGGGGTATTTATAGTTACAAATACACGACCTCCTATCGGCCTGTGGATCAGGGATACAGTGGGTAAAGACCCGTCCTTCCTCCACGGTGTTGCACTAAACTATTTTACGCTACAAACTAATAAATAAACTACTAAATAACGAAACTAACGACAAGTCTACGAGCTAACTTAAGCTAGATAACATTTGGGGTGACCGACACTTTAACATGGAATTTTCTAATTCCTAACAGGATAAAGGACTAACAGTGCAAATGTTTTTTGCAAATGGCCGTTAGCTAACTGAAAAAACTAACGACAGTTAGTCTGAGGGACCATTTTTGAAATTAACGAAAAAAAAAAAAAAACCTATAGTAGAAGGTTAAAACATACAGAGTAACTTATATAACCGGTGACCAAACTTAAGTAACTTCTTTGTAACCAAAAAAACTATAGTAACTTAGGTGAACTTTTTCGCAAACTTTAGTAACTTCTTTGTCTATAAACCCTTATATTTGTTACCATTGATTTTTTTTTTTAAATTTCACATTTTTTAATATATGATATTGCTTTAATATCAGAGTTAGTCGTTTTAATATATGTCTTTGTTTTAATTTCAGAGTGTCTTAAACAAAATATTAATATTCACATCCTATTTTTTAATTTTTTTGTTTTTTTATATAATTACATGTTATAATGAGATATATATATTAATATTGTCTTAATATCAGACTTTGTTTCGCCTTGACATACATGTCAAATAGTGATGAAAAATTCCTCCTCGAGACTTAAAATATCAATTTAAGTCAAAGTTTTACATTTAATTTTAATATAGTTTTTCAATAATGTTTTTCATTTTTTTAATTCATGTTGTTTTTAAGTATATTTTAATTAAATTTTTTTTAATTCTGACAGTTAGTTGGTCTATTTTTATTTAATATCACAGTGTGTTTGTTAATGAGCACGTTTCAATATTTTTTGACATTAAAGATATTCTATTACTATCAGATTTAGTTGTATAGATATATGATATTGTATTACTACAAGATTTTCTTAATATCAGAGTTAGTAAAAATTCAATTAATATCAGAGTTATATTGATAGTATCTCACATTGATAACTCTGATATTAATTGAATTTTTAATATCAGAGTTAGTTTAAAAGCTTTTAATATTTTGACATTAAAGAAATTTTAATATATACATGTTCTAATTTAATATATTTTTGAGTAGTTTTTGACGTTACTATTATTTTTTTAAACTGATATTTGAGCTATATTATTTAAAAAAATGTTATATTAATTTTGGAACATTTATTTTAATAAATATGTTTAAGTTAGAAGTTTATTTTCAAATATTTTACTATATAAATTATTTTTATGTTCTATGATATTAAATTTAATATCTCAGTAACTTAATATCACAGTAACTTAATATCACACTAAAATAAAAATAGTGTAATTCTTTCGAAAATCCTAGTAGCATTTTTTCAAACTGATATATGAGCTATCAATGTCAGATACTATTTAAAATGATTTGACAATACAATATCACTTTATCTGTAATAATAAAAATATTAATTATATTATATAAGAAAATAAATTTTATTTCTTAATATCATATTAAAATTTATTTTCCACGTAAAATTTAACAAGAACAGACAACTAATCTTGAAAAATATCTTCAAACAAGAAATTACAAATTAATATCTTCAGTTAAGACACCGATAATTATAATCTTCATATAAAATCTTCAACGACTTCATATATGGCTGAATTTGGTAGTTTTTGATGAAGAACATACACCTTCAAAAAAATATCGTCTTCAATCTGATCATGATACATAATGTCGTTTCACAATATAAAAGTTGTACAATTGCGAGTAACCAAAACTGGATAATAACTCATCACCTTCAAAATAACCAAAAGTCGATTATAATGTTATCGACAAATGCTTTGTTAAAGTGCATTTGATACGTATGTTATCAACAAATGCTTTGTTAGAAAAAGCAAAGTTGAAAAGTTACAAATACTTTCGGTAGAATATCTAGATTTCGATTTAAAAAATATAAAAATAAAAAAATCTTTCAAAGATAATAAATTATCGATGATACGAATAAATAGATTTTTAATATAAAAACAATCATTATATTAAAGTTCCAAAAAAACATTAAATGAAAATGAACAAAATTTTTGTTATGTTTTTCTATGTGTGATTGATGAAATATTTATAGGCAAAAAAGACAGTCATTTGTACAAACGAATATAGAGAGCAAAGAATAATATTTAAAATAAATAATATTTAAAGTACAACAGCTTACTTTATTTGTTCATATTAAAACACTTTTATGTTTTTCATATTAAAGTGTATGTACGTTATCAATGGCGATGGTAGATGAGCAAAGAATGACATTTCTTTTCGTGTTCGTCTTTCTTCAAAACAACCATATCCGAGAATGCCAAAAGAAATTTAAGTTACTGTGATATTAAATTATTTTTAAATACGATTCGAAATTTACATACTATTATAATATTTAAACTATGACATTTACATACTCTGATAATTATATAGAATAGTTATTATAAATAATTTTTATAATACTCTGATAATTATATAGAATAGTTATTATAATATTATCTGAAATTTGAATACTATGATATCATTTAAAAGTGTGAAATTTGCCGGTTCTAAAAAAAAGATGAAATGTAAATTATTTAAATTTGTAGCTAAAAAATATTTAAAAAAGTCTAATATCACAATAAATCAAGTAAAACATTTTTACTAAAATAAAAAAACAAAAAATTAATTTGATAATTATATTCATTAATGTCTTGTGTATTGTCAAAATCAACTTTAAAGATTATCACAGATAAAGTGATATTTTGTGTCTCGAGGAGGTATCTTTTACCACTATAAATGTAAACAGATATTCAAATATGTATACGTAATAAGCCAACTAAAAGTCTGATATTTAAGACATTATTAATACGTATACGTCATAGAACATGGAAATATTAATTTTTCTTTGATTTTGGTTTTAAATATAACAACTAACTCTGATATTAAGATAATATCATAAATTAAGATAACTAAGTGTGATATTAAGATAATATCATAAATTAAACAAAGAAAATTTGATATTAAATACAATATTAATATCTTGTTTCAGTCATTCATTTTATAACAAATAACTCTCATATGGTTTAGAGTAATCTTTTTAATACTACTAATCGATATTATTGTAGTATATATAACTATTTTCCTATCTAATATAATTAATATTATTATGATTATAGATAAAGTGATATTGTATTGTCAAATCATTTTGAATAGTATCTGACATAGATAGCTCATATATCAGTTTGAAAAAATGCTGCTAGGAATTAAGTCAATATTAAACAAGTTAATTTCATATTGAATAAATTATATCTAAAATATAAAAATAAAATTTATCATTTTATGTTAATTTCAAACATGCTGCTGGGAATTTAGAAAGAATTACATTTCAAAAAAATAAAATAAAAATAAAAATAAAATATTAATTGTAGAATTTTTCTACAATAACAATTGATCTTCATATTCTTCATCTTCATTTCTTTTTTAAAATCTTCATCTTCATCTTCCATAATTGATCTTCAACTTCACGTTCTTCAGTTTCTTACATTATAAGAGTAATAATTTTTCAAAATGTATAAATTCATGTAGTCTTCACATTCAGAATCTGAATCTGAAGAGATTAATACACTTATAATTATAAGAAAAGAATAAATTAAAAGAATATACTCAATATTCCTATAATTTTTTCTTATCACAATATAAATAAAAACATTAATAAAAAAGTGGAATGTGTCAAGCTCAATAGATTTAGAATAACTTAATATACTCTATACACCTATCTAACTTATCACATTCCTGCTGTTGTACCATGGAGACATTCGGTAAAATATCTAGGTTTCATACCATGGTACTAAAATGTATATAATAGAAGTAGTAGAAAATTTAAAATGATGTTACACATATTTAAATAGAGCTTCGACATCTATTACAAATTTCGGTAAAATATCTAAGTTTCTTATCAAATAAAAAACCATAGAATAACCTCCAGGATCGTAAATAATATATTGAAACATAAAAACGAAGCACATGGTTGCACTAATATCACTTTTAGTTTTTGTAGAATGAAAGAAAGATTTTTGGTATTTCTTTCTAATGGAAGATTTAAATTTTATAGGCAGTAAATTGGTAAATGAAAAGGCTCTTTTATAGGAACAATAAATGAGTTTTTTATTTGATTTGATCGAATCTCGAGGTGAAATAATAAATGGCTTTTTATCTTTTTATTTTTAAACTAATCAAGTATTTTAACATAATTAAATTAAAACTGTGATATTCAATTAATATTATGACATTAATATTAAAATAGTTGTGAAACTCAAACTTTTTAACATAAAAGATATATTGATTAGCTTACATACAAAATAAGTCGAAAATTAACACATTCTTAAACATATACAAATCACAAACATAAAAAATCCTAAAAATTATAAACATCACGAGCAACTTCTTTGAGTATGTTGATAAGGTTTTTGGCACATTCATCCATCTCTTGACACTTAGCTTTGACAATAGCATTATGATTTTTCAAATTCTTAAAACTGGTTATCATTTTTTGATACTTTTCTTCAGCATCAACATTAAAATCTTTGTAAATCATAAAATCAGCTATCGCCTCTTCAAAAGTAGCTTCCAAAGTAGTGTTATCATCTTCGGTCCTCTTGAAGCGCGCTTTCATATCTTCATACTCACATTCAAATTGTGGGAGTTGTTCAATCATTGTCTTCCTCTTAGAAATCAGCTATTGTTTCTCACTCAAATTTCCTTCTATTTGGAAAGTATTTCCTGGCTCACAAGAAATTACCATTCTATTGAAACGATCTATCATGTCTATCTCATCTTTCAATAAAGAATCCTGCAAATTAGCACAATTCGGAGTGCATGTACCTTCTGGACACAAAGAACACGGCATTTCGAGTATACGTAAACGATTGTGATGATTGATAATGTAATTGATATAAATGTTACAAATATTATAGTGCATTCAGAAAGTTAAAATGAGGCTAATAAAATGGGCCTTATAAAATGGGCCTAAATTTATACAACTATTTTATAGTGTATTTAAAGTTGTTCATGATTTTTGTTCAACTGTTTAACAACTAAAAAAATATCCCAGTATTTTTATATATGACAGTAGCTAAAAAATGAAAAAGTATACTCACCATATCTATTCAGAATATACGTATATAACAGAGAATATTAAAAAAAAAAATTACAATTTTGATGCTTCCGTTATAATTTCCTTCTTGAATTTGTTAGCATCACTTAATAAAATGTTTACAGCATACAAATTTCTCAATGATGCCAACTCATCTTTGCTTCCATTTTGTTTAAATAAAGATCTCCATTGTTTGTCCTCGCTTCCAGAATAGAACTCAAGGTGCCTCATAGTAAAAATGCCACAATCTGTTTTATTTTTCGATGTTTGCCATTGCATTTCAAGTCTTCGAGGAACACACTTTGAAATCTGTTCAACCTTTGAGTGCTTTGAAACTTTTAGATAATGACAAAACAATTTGAACTGCAAAAACAAAAAATAAAAATAAAAAAAATAAAAATATTAACCTTAAATTTGTTACATATATATAAAAATAATAATAAAGATATTACCAGATTTTGAGTTGTATTTCCATATATAGCACCACTTTCCTTTAGATTGTCAATAATCACAAATGACGGATTCAAGAGATTGAAGCAGTATACATAGAAATGATTTTGCCTACATACCGGGAAAAAAACCTGAAACAGAAAAAAGTAAAATATTAATAAAGAGTATAATAAAATTGAAATAAGTATATATTGTAATATTAAAATTAAGATATAAGAATAATTATATCTTAATTTTAATATTACAATATATACTTATTTAAAGTTCAACTAATTAATTACAGATAAAGTGCTGCTGCAGTAACAAATGTTACTGCTGCTGTAAGAAAATGTTGCTACTGCTGAAACTACTGCTAGTACAACTTCAACCACTGTTGGTTTAAACATTTTCACTTCTGAACCAACCACTAATTTATAACAACCACCACCACAATAAATTGCACTACAAAAAATCTCAACCTAAACCTAATATTTAATTTGTAAATTTAGTAATTACAAAATTATAGGAACTCAATTATTAACTACAGATAAAGCACAACTTCATATTGCATATAAAAAGAACTCAATTATTAACTACAGATAAAGCACAACTTCATATTGTCTTAAATAAACTGCTGTTTGCAACAACAAATATTACTACTGTTGCAACAAATGTTCCTACTGTTGCAACAAACAAATGTTTTGTCATAGTAAATGATTTAAGAAAACAAAATTTTAACTTACCAGATTAACTGTTGATAGATTATTACAATTCAGAAAATTATTGCATGCAAAATTGATTGCATTCAAAAATTCTTCTTGTATCTTTTTATATGCAACTCCCTTTTTTTCTCTTTGAGGTCCCTGAATTAAATTTGAAAATAAAAATATTATATTTTCTTAAAAAAAATATAATCTTAAAAAAAAGAAGAACACATACCATTGCTTCAGTGTTAAGATATAATCTTAAACATGATCCAGGACTTCTATATTTTTCTTGAAAATTCAACACAATAGTCCAAATATCTATGATGTTTGAGGTAATCTGTTTTGTTTTATTAATCAGATCTTTAAAATAGCTCCGATTAACAACACAATAAAAATCTGATCAAAAAAAATGCTCCCTATATTAATAAATTTTAGTTAATAAATTTTGCATGATTGTATTCTGATAATAATAACATTATTTAATAAATAAAATAAATAAATAAACAACTTACGCAATTTTGCTGTTGTTCTTTTTCTTTATTAACTCTATCACAGACTTGTCGTTCTTATTTAATTTACTTTTTATATCAACTTTTCTAACATTGAATGGTGACTTCAAAACTGTTGTTGGATTCTTTTGTCTAATATTCTTTGATTGTGTTTGTACATAAGTATCTACTTGTACAGAATCTTCATTATCAACTGTTTTGTTAAAAGTATTTCTTAAATTGTGAAGAGTTTCAGCTCCATCTATCATCTGCAAATTTAAAAATAAAAAAATAATTACAACAATATTTAAAATCCCAAAAAATAAACATGTGCAATCTACATTACTTATTATCATCTACCAATGAATCATTGAATATGCTGGGATTCATTTGAATCATCTTCTTCAAAATCATCACATCGATGACGAAGTTGACCGAAAAAAATTTATTGGCTCAGGACACTCAATTAAAGCCTATTATGAAATAAAAAAGAAAAAAAGATAAACTTTCATTAATAACATAATTTCTTTTACACGTATTAAAATTTGTGCTCATATAAAATACTTACTACAGAATTACTTAATTCATTGAGTGCTTCAACAACAACCATAAGCTGAAATTATAATGTATGTTATTAAATAAATATATATATATATATATATATATATATATATATATATATATATATATATATATATATATATATATATATATATATATATATATATATATATATTTGAAATGTTAATAAAATTAGTTTAATGACAGTGTATGTTATTAAAATAAAAATAAAAAATAAACAAATAAAATAAAATACCATTTTGTTCGAATTTGAAGAAGCTTCATGAACATGATCATAATCAAACCGATCTGCAAGCTCATCTATCTTTAGTTTTCATCTGTCGAGAAAGTAACTTCGTATTATTCCCATCTGTTTCTGAACTTTGATGTTTCTGAAAATTTAAAAACATTTCTAACAAAATGAATTAAAAAATAAATAAATAAATAAATAAATAAAAAGATTGTTACCTTTGAATCTTCGACTTCAAAATTCATTGCTTCTTCCTTGACCTTTTCAAATTCTGGATATTTTGATAAAGCTTTTGTCTTAAAATGTAATGCTCTCAAAACTCTCTTTTTGAATTTTGCATTTTGATCCGTTATGCACAACTTGAAAAAAACAACCATATGAAAAATCGAAAGATTAGTTATTCCAGAATAACTTTGAAAGCATTTATTATTTTCCTTGTTTAAGTAACAAAGCCCTACATCAGGTTCTTCGTAATACTTAAGGTCCTGAAAGATGATACCATCTGGAACTCTTCAAAAATATGGACGATCTCCAGATAAAACTCTTCTACAACAATCTACAAAATACGGTTGATGAACAAAGGATGTGAAATGAGTTAAACCAATATATGATTGATAACACTCATCAACTGTGATCTCATTCAGCATGTAGGCATTTACGAAAATGCTTTGAATTTCTTTTATGATTTTTTTCTTCAGATTGCACTCTCATTACTTTTGTAAATACAGAACATAAAATCTTTCCATTCTTGAAGTCCTAAAAATGGAAGATCTTGATGCGAAATTGTGTCTTTTGAATTGTAATCTAACATCAGCGAGTATCTTAAAGATCCATTCACTTGCTCAACATCGACTTTAATAATTTTTTTCATATCCATAATGTCTTCTGAATCTGCATAATTTCAAAACTTGCTCCATATTCCTTGAATCTAACGAAAGCTTAAAGTCCAACAAAAGTATCCTTTCTTCATTGAATCTCTGTTGAATATTCATACCTTCTCCTTTTATGATTTTCCTAACTTTTGCTTTCGTTCCTTCTTCTTCATATTCATCCGGATGTTCTTCCATCCACTCCTCTGCATACTTTATCAATTTCTGTCTATGTATATTGATCTCATGAAGCAAAAGCTTTGTAATGTATCTACTTCTCAACACATCCATCTGCATTCGACGATTTGGGTCATTTTCTACTAAAAGACATGTTTCCCAATTTTCATCTTGAGCCTCATAAAGTTCCATATGTGTCATCGCATATAAACCACAATTGACTTTATCTTGTCTAGTTCTCCATTTTAGTTGAATTATTTCAGCACTTGAATCCAACAAAAAATGAATATTTGGATGGCTCTGATCAAGCAAATAGGATGATAACAGACTTTTCTGAAAAGAATAAAAAATGAATGAGAACAACACAAAAAATATACTGAATAGGAAAAAGTATAAAGTAAAATAAAAATCAAATCTTACCACATAATTTTAACGTGCTTGTATTTTGCATCATATGAAGCACCTGAATTACTGTTGTCTAAAATAACAACACGACCATTCCTTATGTTGAAAACTATTACATAATAGTGCTCATATGCAAGGATTGGAAAGAACACCTATTAAAAATGAAATTAAAATCAAATAAAAGATGACTATTATTATGTTAATATAAATGATAGATTACATTACCAGTTCGATTTTTTCCATTGACATATCTTTTTTATCATTATCAAACTGATCTTCAACATAGCGTTTAAACTTTAGACAATGTCCTTCTTTATCTTTTTCATATTCCTTAAGATCTTCTGGCTATTAAAAACAAAAACAAAATGCAAAAGTTACAAACAAAACATATTTGTGTATAATGAAAGAAAAATTAAGATAAAAAAATATATATTAACTTACAATCATCACTGTTTTGAAGTAATGTCTAAAACTTTTTAAAGCATCCTTTGTTAAATTTTCTTCAAAATTGAGGATACTAACAAAGTTATCAATAACTTCGCGCTCAATCTCTGTTTCAGAAGCAAGACACTTGATATGAATTCTTAAAATTCCATTTATTTTCCCATAACTGAAAATCTCCTCCCTATAAAGTAACAAATAGAAATTATTATATACTAGCTGTGACAACTCGCAATTTCAGGTCATTTCTCAAATTCAGTATTCATCTCGGGAATTTACTATTCACCGGTTACTATTCAAAATTTTACTATTCACCATTTTCGAAGTCGAAGTAATATTCTGAGAACGTATTTCAAAATTTACTATTCACAAAACACTATTCATTCCCGGAGAAAATCGCTATTCAAGTTTCACTATTTCATCGTTTATCGTAAACTAGGTTTACGAGTATCAAATTCGCGTAACCTTAATGGTTTAGCTGCGAATTCATGAACAATCATCAAGGACATTTCATATAGACTAGGTTTAGTCTACATATCATTATCATCATTATCATCATATTAGTTCATGCATGGTTTTGCATATTACATTAAACGTATAATTTTTATTAAATAAACGCTATCGCGTAATTAATTATTTTGAACAATTGATCCGATACTTCCAAAAATTTTCCCGATATATTTTTATACTTATATTAAGATTATAAAAATAATATTATGAGTTTACCCAGTGTTTTAAATTTATTTTGTATATAAATTGTTATATTTATATAATTACAACGGTTTTCTTAAATACTACACGATAATTATTATTTCACTCAAATTTTGCAAGAAATGTATTTTTGTAATTTTTATGACTTCAATATATTTTATCTTGACCCGTTAAAATTTATTTTTAGCTAACGCTACCCTAAATACTCAAATGTGTATACAAGTTACTACTTATTTTTAATTAACTTAAATTTACTTAAACTTATACATTATAATACTTAATAAAAAAAAGTATTAAACTAATGTAAACACACCCTCGTCGACAAACAAGGGTGAGTCATTTGAAGACTTGCTAAATATCTCTTATATATCATTTTATACTCAATACAAACACATACAACACAACATTTCTAAGTGAAAGATCAAAATATCCATCCTCTCTTCTCTTCACAAACCGGCCAACCAAAAGGATCAAGGAGAGATCATCAAAAATTTTCTAGACAAGTTTTATACACTCTAGTTACACTCTTAGTTTAGGTTTTGAAATAAAAACCTAGGGTGTTTAGGATTAAACCTTTGTTCACTAACCTCATCAAGTTAACTAGTAAGCATCTCATATTCATTTTCATCTTTCATATTTATTTTATGTTCATTTCATCATATTTGAGAAAAACATGCAAGTCATAATGATATTTATACCACTTTTTCATTGTTTTTAAGAGTTATATATACATATGTCATCCTATAATTACTCCTTGGAATATATCACTTTTGGTGATATCTAGGAACCCATGACACCCTAAGAAGGTGTATGGTAGGATTAGAATAGCTTCGAGTTGTTTTGAATTGGTTAGAATAGGTTTGGCGCGAGAAAACTCATTTCGACAAGTTTACATAAGGGTCTGTCCATATTTTTGAAATCTGGAAATTTCGACAGTAGGTAAAAATTTTTGGCCTAGATATTTAGAAAATACACTTTAAAACGAAAACGTGGCCGCTTGAACGGGTTAAAACGGAGCTATAACGAAGAAGTTATGAATTTTTCAAGTTAGGCGACGAAAACTATAAAATTCTGAAAATTCAGCATGTTACGTCTACTTTTTACGAGTCAAAAATGAGGCTTAGGCGTTATAAATTGTGTCGACTTATCAAAAATAACTTAGTATACTTTGATACGAAGCTAAAGACATATAAAATTCTGAATGTTTTAAATAAATATCAAACGAGGTGTTTTTAAAACGACACTTTAGGTCGTTCAATATAACTGTGATTGTGATGCTATGACAGTCAATCCCCAGGAATTTCATTCCGCTGCAAAACAGGTAATTTGGGGGTGTGACAGATTGGCATCAGAGCTTCAGTTATAGAGAACTAGGTTGCATCTTTGACCCTAGACTATAACTACATCATCATAGCATCTCATCATTTCATCATAAGTGCACATTCACTTTACATGCGGTTTATACGTACATTTTTCAAGTTATTTACTTTCATTTCAAATTGATTGTCACATGGATGCCTTTAAATACCCATCCCATTATCATTTCCTCATATTCTAATGTGGAGAATGCTTTGTCATTCCCTATCGCAATTTTAATATCAGCTGATTCATCACCGATAATGTCGAATGCCGTGATAAAACCTTTAAGTACGGCGAAGTCACTCTCACTCCTTTGTTTCACCACTAACATGTTGAGTTACACGTTATTCACACATTAAGTCACTAAACCATCATACATTTGAAGCACTTACGACATCTCATAACCCATTTCTTAGGAAACCGTCGATCATTTTGAAAAATAACCTCAAACTTATCACCTCATATCATATCTCTTTGGAGTGTTTATTATTAACATCGGACTTTGCTACGTCTCATTTTTCCTCTCATTTTGAAGAGTTATGGCGCCGAAGAAAGCTCTACCAGCTATGACACAAGCTGCTATCCAAAAGTATATAGAGGATAGTAT
>OU343221.1:185236294-185257660 GCA_910596185.1 Chrysanthemum makinoi
TTACTCTTCTTTGAGTCTATGGTCTTTGTTTTAGTCTTCGATTTGCTTTTGTGCACTTTTTCTTTTGATTTTGCACGGTTTCATGTTTACTAATTTTGCAATGTGTCATTTGCCTGCTATCATTTCTTTACTCTGTCAACTGTCTATCCAATATCTTGGCCACGCGTGATTGAGTTTGTTGTTGTTGTGTGCATTTCAATTCATTTTTTGTCATACACCTTAAGATAAATGAAACATAAAATTATTTATAAGTACATATGTGAAAATCTTATATGTTTTTTATTTCAGAAAAAACATATAACACAGATTTATCTGACGAAAATGATATATCAATTGACATCGAACATACTGATGATGAAGAAGAAGATGAACCTAATGAATATGATCTTGCTGATGATATTGAAGAAGATGAAATACAAGTTTATAATGATGATGATGATGATGAAGAGGAAGAATTTAACTTTGATGATGAAACTGATAGCGATGAAGAAGATTCTGAAAATGATGATGATGATGATGATGATGATTATGATAATAATGATGATGATGGAGAAATAGATAATGAGTATGAGGCAACTAAAGAAGATAAAGATTGTGAAGGAAATGAAGCACAAAAAAGAATAGAAGATTTTGAATTTAATATAACATAAGAGGAAGAACAAAGAAGTTGGAAAAATGATTCATCAAAGGTTAAACAAAAGAAGTTAGAAAGTATGAAGCATCAAGAAAAACTGTTTGAAGGTGAATGTTCTACTCCAAAATTGGTTAAAAGTAATGATGTGTTTAAGAACAGGGGATCTCCAACTCAATTATTTAAAGCTGTTCGATTCTTAAGATCAGATGCTAATGCGTGCAAAGTCTTAAAAAAGATGGGATTCGAAAGTTTACTTGATTTAAAAATTAATATCATTCCAAGTAGATTGGCACAACATGTAGTACAAAACTTTGACGAATCAACCATGACAATGAAACATTGGAAGGGAGATATTAAAATAACAAAAGAATCAGTTAAAGAAATCCTTGGTTTTCCATGCGGTGGTATGCCAATACGACCACCAGAGAGAGTGAAAAGTGAAGATAAATGTGTTAAAACTTGGAGAAAGCAATTCAAAGCCTTGGAGAAGGATACAAATAAGGTGAAACCAAAATCTGTTGTAGAAAGAATTAGACAAATAAAAAATAGAGGAAAAATCTTTATGATAAATATACTTGTTTTGATTGCTACTGTATTATTTGAGGCAATGAAAGACGGGACCTCAAATCAAAGGATTTTGTACTCTATTTCATCTGATCATGGAAAGATTAATCAAATGGATTGGTGTGGATATTTAATCGATTGTTTGAAGAAGTGTAAAAAAGAATGGGATCCGAACAACGGAAAATCATATTATTGTGGACCTTTGACATTCCTTACGGTAATTACTCTTCATTCTTTTTTTCTTTCTTTCTTTTTTTCTTTCATTTTTTTAATTTATTTATTTATTCATTTACGTTTTGCAGCTATTTTATGTTCAAAAGATCCAATGCAATTTCATTGATATCAATTATTCTCTTCCACCATTGAAAACATGGGATACTGAGTTACTAAGAATCAGAGAAGCATCAGAGTTTGATTACTTGGTGGATAGAAGTCACTGTGATAAGAATACGTCTAATGAAAAGAGTTTGTTGAATGATGAGCCAAAAGATGGAGGAGAGGTATCAAAGGATAAGCTGAAAGATGGAATAAATGTCTTAACGACTAAAGAAGTGATTACAGAAGAAAATAAAGAGAAAGAACAAAAGAATAAGAAACTTGAAGTTCAAAAACCTGTTAATTTAAAGGTTAATATAATAAGTAAACATTTGTTGCTTTAAAAAGAAAATTGCATATCATATTTCTTTTGGTTGCTTTTAGGGAAACTTGGAAAATGCAGAACGGTTATTTGTTGGTGCATCACATGCTGCTTCTGCATGCAACAACCTGGTGTGTTTCTTTTGTAGTTCTCTCTGATTTTGAATTTTGATATCAAATATTATATTACTCAACATAACTTCAATTTATAGAATAGGCAACCATTTTATAGGATTCCTCTTTTGTGTGACTTTACTTATTACTCAAGTACTCAACATACGTATTTACTTATTACAACTTGTAGATTTATTGTTAAGATCAATTGGAACTTGATCTTATTATAAGATGTTCTAGCTTCTTTGACAATCTGTAGGATCAGGTCATACAACACATATAAAACTATGAGAATTTCTACTGCTATTAACATATGTTTGTTTAAAAGAAAGTTACATGTTATACTCGTTTTTTAGGAAAAGATGGAAAATGCAAAAAGATTAATTGCTGGCGAATCAAATGTTGCTTCTGCATGCAAGAACATGGTTTGTTTCTTTGTTGTTTTGTTTGATTTCGAAATTTTATAAATTGTTTTTATATGAGATATTATATTACTCAACATAGCTTCATCATTAATTTGATTATAATATTACTCTCCATATGCACGCTTTGGTATCAACTATTATATTTCACTGCTTATCTACAAGTTACATGTATTTAAGGATAAACAAGGAAATGTATCAACGCGTACTTGTATCCAACGTGTTAATAAGCATAGTGAAGATTTTAAGAAGAAACGTATTGAAATGAAAGAAGACAAAAAAGATATTTTGAGAAAAGTTGATGATGAAAAGGTATATCTTTAATACAAATATATTTTTATAATTTGATGAAAAGTTATTTTTATAAACAAAATATAATTAATCTTATATTTCGATCATGATTTAACAGGGCTTTGTTCGCAAAACAAAGAATAGCTTGTTTTTGTTGGAAACTTTAATAATAGAAATGAAGGATTCACTTAAGAAAGGATTATCAAACTTTCCGAATTCGAAAGAAGTCGAAGGATTAAAAGATGAGTGGGATCGTGTGATAAATGGAGCAAAACGAGTAAAGCTTAATACAGAATATTTAAGACTTCAAAAAACTGAATCTGAATCGGTTTCTTTGAAAATTGAAGAAAGTCAAGTACATTTAAGTCATCAACAAAAGAAGCTTGATTTTGGGAAATCTGAATCAAATATTCATGAAAAAGAGAAGCAAACTTTTGATGAAATACCCTCTTTTGATTTGGGTATTAAATTTTATTCAAATCCAGGTGAAGAAGTAACACTATGTAAATCATTAGAAAATGTTAACTTAACACCACCATAAGAAAAACCAAATCTGGAAAATGTGGAAATTATTTCTCTTTTAACACCTCCAGAAGAAAGTCAAATGATTTTAGAATTTGACGAAATTCAAGCATCAACATGAAGAATTTAATGCACCAATGCATTATTCAAGATGAGCAAAACCCAATGTAAGTTTTAAAACAATATAACTTTTTTAGTGTTTTTGTTTACCAATATAACTTTTTTAGTGTTTTTGTTTATAAATATAACTTTTTTGTGTTTTTTTTTTCTTTTTTTTTGTTTATTTATATTTAGGGAAACAATATTTCAGCTACAAGATTTTCCTTTTGGAGTAGAACGTGTAAAATTTGAATCTTTTTATTATGAACAATGGATATTTTCTGATATCGTAGATATGTGGTGCATTTTGCTCAATTATAGAGAATGCAAACTATCTAGTAATGCTCCAAAAAGATTATTCTGTAACACACAAGTTACGGTATGATTTTTTTTTAATTATCATAGATAAGTGAATTTTAATATATATATTTTTTACAGCCTATTTCTTTGAATATTGAAAGTACATCAAAAGACGATAGATATGAATCTTTTCAAGAAAATTTGTTTTTAGCTGGATGCGTTGAAGATGATTCTTTATCAAATTTGTTAAACGTTGATTTGGTAAGTTATTTAGATTATTTTTTTTCTGTTAACAAATTTGTTAAATCAAATAACTGTTTATCTACAATATATATTTTAAATGATTTATATTTTCAATATCAATGTAGGTGTTTTTCAATATACTTCGGGAATCTCATTACTACATCATTTGTTTCAATCTAAAGAATGAGAAGATTGAGATAATTGTTAATAGGATAACAGATACGTAAAGCTTGTGAAGGTTCCAAAGTTTCTGAAATAGAGTTAATAAAGAAATTATATGGAACTCTACCGACGGTTCTTGTAAGTAATCATATTTAGCTTGCATTACTTTAACCATTTACTTTTACATTGCTGATAGCTACAAATGTCAAACTTGATTAGACTTTGAATTGTAAAAGTAATGCAAATGTCAACTTTGGGAATTTATGTAATACTTGATAGTCTATAGATGATAGCTGAAAATGCCAAACTTTGAAAAACTTTACTTAGATCCTTTGGTAATTTAAAGTACTGCAAGTGCCCAAGTTTGTTAGGTTTTGGTGGATATATTGTCACATAAAGCTGCTATAGGGGGTTGGAAATTGCCATATGTGTTAAGCTTAGTTGAGCTATATTTTACTTTAATATAAGTATTGTTAATCTGTCTTAAAGTTTTATTGCTTATTTCATAAACTAACTAACAAAACCAATTTTAAAACATTTTCAACATCATTTGATCTCTTTATAAGTGCAGGATATATATGTCGAACCTTTTTGAAATGAAATTTTGACTTTTTAGTAAAATCTACTTGTTCTGTTTCTATCATAAGTGCAAGTATATATATGTCAAAATTTCATTGAGTCTTTGAATCTTCTTGTTCAAAAACTTTGAATCTACTTGTTCAAAAACTTTGACTCTACTTTGAATCTACTAACACATATGACCCGAAAACTTTGAATCTACTTGTTCTGTTCTGTCATTGAGTCTTTGCAGACTATAGAATGAATGAGTTTGTCATCAATACTTGTCTATTAATATTTATTTATATTCCTGTATTTATTTTTTCAGACAAACTTCTTCTGTGAGTATTTGAAAAGAAAGAAACATCCAAAAGATCGATATATGAAGTTCTGTAAACCAAGTATACTGAAAATGCCATGGAGAACAAGACAAAATTCAAATGATTGTGCAATTTTTGCCATGAGACATATGGAGACATACTATGGTCAAAGAATAGAAGAATGGAAGTCCGGATTTAAAATGAAAGTCCAGAACAGCAAGGTCAAATCAAAACTTTGAGAAAAAAATATGCTGCTAAAATGCTTCTTTCTGATAATAATATTCATAGAAAAAAAATAATTTCTGAATCGAATGAATTTTTAAATCTTTCTGCAGAAGAAAAACAACTTCGCCTAAAGATAAAATTAGAAAAGTTCATGAAAATGAGATTTTCTACTTTTTGGAAAAATAGAAAAACCAGCTGAAAAAGAATATATCTTTGATTCATTGTAACTGTAATAAACAGAGATGTATACATTTGTTGATATTCATTAGAAATATTTCTTTTTATTTACTTAATTTTTGGTATTGGTTATTCTTAATTTTTGGTATTTATAGGATTAACTATCTTCTCATATTTCCTTAGTAATCTGTAAGCTAGATCAGTTTAGGACCATATATGAAGAAGCAATTATTTTGACTTGACAAATATTTTGTATACGTCAGAATTTGAACTTTTCATATGTGAAAATATTACACCTGGAATTGTACTGCTAGTGTACTGATTGATCGTTCTGCTGCTAGTTTATTGGATCGTGCAGCTAGTATATTGGTTCCTACTGCTAGTATTTGTTACTACTGCTAGGTTGTGTTTCAACGGTAAAGCCGCCTTCTTAACATAACGAATATAAAGTCAAACAGAATAACCAAAACAAAAAGAACTACGTAATAAAAAAATAAAATACCAATTCAAACAAAGTAAACGTTAAAGCAGCTATCATTGGATTTAAACTTTTTCTAAACTATCATTGGATGTTCCATTTGCATGTTCCTTTTCTTTTCTTGGTCGAAACATTCTTTGTCTTTTCATTGGCCTTGAAATATCTGAATCTAACTCTGTTATTTGATTAACAGATTCTTTTACACCTTCATTTGGAACATAATATTTTAAAGGCTTATTTGAATCATCCTGAAAAAAAAAATTAAAAAAATAGATAAATTTTAAAAAAATGAATATCATAAGTTTAGAAAAACAAACCATTGAAGGAGCTTTAACTTTCTTATAAGTATGAGATCTTTCATAACTTTTCAGACCCTTCTTTCCTTTAATATTCGCATTGACTGGTCCTTTATCTTCAATGTATTGAATATAACAAAGATATTTAAAACTTAATTTAAAAAAAGAAAAATGTATTATACATATAAAAAGTTATATTAATCATAACCTTCGTTTAAGAGTCTGTCTACTTTTTGAACCTCATAAAGCAAATCAGAAGTCCAGTATTCAATAGCAGGAACGTCTGACCTTTTTATCTTTTGTTGTTTGTAGATTGATTCAAAATACAACAACTGTAAATATATATATATATATATAAACAAAATAGAATGTAAAAATAAAATAAAATAAAAATCATACCGATAGAAAAGTAATAGGTCCACAATAATAGTTTGCATCACTCGTTTCGTATTTGTTCCATTTTTTTACTATCTTTCAAACAATCTAAAAGATATGAACACCAATCTAATTTTATGATATCATCATCGAATCTGAATGAGTGACAGATCTTTTGGCAAGCTACACCCAGTGTAAAAAAAGACACTCGAAAGGACAACAAGAAAGTTTAACACAAACATTCGATCAGTGTTACCATTATCCAAAATATTATTAACAACTTCTGTAACACGAATATTTGTCTCTTTCAAATTTTTAAATCGATGAAACTGGTTTCTCCAAGAGAATATAGTTGGGTTGGTTGTTCGTACTCTTTTAATAGAATTTATTTTTTCTTGCCCATTGGAAATCCCATAATTGCATTAACTGTCTCTCTTTTGATTTCAATGTTTCCACACATCAAGTTCAAAGTCATACTATCTTCATCAAAGCAATCAACAACTTTAAATCCAAGCCTAGAAGGTATAACACAAATCTTCATTCCAAGCAGAGAACTAAATCCCATTTTGAGACAACAGGCGTTGCTGCACCGACATATTAGAAAGAAGATAAAAAGTTGACTTGGAGATCCCCTAGTTCTGATTGTTAGTATACTTTCATTGACACAAACATGATCTTCAACATCAATATCACTAGAAATTGATTTTACTTTATTTATAATCCTTGATGATGTTCTCCTTGAATTAATATGAATTTTTTCTTCTCAAGACTCAACCTTTCAGATCTTCTAACTAATGATTTCATCTTTAGAATAGCTGAATCTGTTTTGTTTTTAAAAGTTCTCGTTGAATTGACTATGTTTCTCATTATTTGAATTCTTTTCCTTGTCATTCTGTCTTCATATTTTTTGAATTCACATATATTATCAACTGCAAATATGAAAATTAAATCGTCATATCAGAATAACAAACTATCAAAAATAACAATACTCATATAAGAATAACAAACTTCAACAAATCCTCATATCGATTAACAATGAATTACATATATAATCAACTTCAACAATCTTCATATCAGAATAACAAACTTAATATCAGAATAACTATCATACTAACGATAAGAAAAATCGAAGTGTAATAATCTTCATACTTAGAATAAGAATATTAATATTAGAATAACAATAACAGAATAACAAAATCATGCTAAATTATAGTAATATTTTGTGTTAAAATATATAACATTAAAGATATTTATATATGTGCAATGTAATAATTGCTCTTTTAATCTACAAAACAGAAGTGTCATGGAAGGTTACTTATTAGTCTTTTGGTTACTTATTAGTCTTTTGGTTTTCCTGATAATGATTATAAAAACTGTAATCTTTGTAGAATATTTGAACAATACAAAAATCATGTCTGCTTCATACAAAAGATCAAGAAGCGAATGCGATTTTGAAGAAGAACAAAACGGAAACGACAGCAAGTATAACATGATTTTTTGAATCGATTTTTCTATTACTTTAATTTTTATTCTTTATATGAAAACTAACTGTTTTATTTTTATTGTTTCAGAAAACAATGCATTCAAGAACAAAAGGCAGATAACAAAACCATCAAAGAAGGTATGAGGACTGGTTTGCAATTTTAATAATTCAAGAACAAAAGTGTATATTGAGTATGAATTAGGAAAGTTTTATTTAAAAAATGAGTGTAAAATTGTTCTGTTCTTTCAATGTAGAGATTGTTGAAGAAAACAACAACAGTGCTGCGGAAAAATATTTATGGTATCCAGACGATTGGTACTACCCAATCGAAATGGAGATGTATAAAGAAGATGAAAAAAGGGATGAAGCACAAACGGATAAAAATAAACAACTAAAAGATGATCAAGCGAAAGAGTTTGCAACAATGCCTGGAGTTTATCTGATTGAAGAGAGTTCTTCGGATGTAGAAGAAGATTTGGAGAAAGAAGACATTGAAAGTTTCGACTATGATAATTTACATTTAGCATTTTCCAATGATAACTTAGATTAAGTTCAGAATAACAATATTAAATATCGAATAACAATGGAAGTAGCCTCTTTACCTTAGGTAGATTGAAGTAGCCTCTACCTTAGGTAGCGTATGCCTATCTACGTTTACGTCGTTTAAGACGGTATTGGGATTTACTTTACTTTACTTTTAATAGTTCTTTCGTCATAACGATCGAAAATTACATAATTATATATAACATGTTCGCCTAAAAGATACACCAAAACATACCACATAACATATCACATGATGTTCTAAAAGTCATATAATGCTAAATCTTTGATTCTATGTTTAACACTAATAGTTCAATAATTTATATGTTAGGTAAAGTAGATACAAACTAAAACTGTAAAAATAGGAGTAAAAAATTACCATTTTGATTCTTTGTTGATTCAATCTTTGATTTAACATTATATGCGACAAATTCATCTCTTTGATTTAACATTGTGAAATCTGTTTTGTTTTATGATCTTCACTTGTATTATTGGTGGTGTTATATTTGTGCATTTATTGACACGTTTACAAAAATATTTTATTGGGTTTAAAAATATTGACATTTGATATCTTTTGGGCTTTAAAAAAAATTTGGGCTTTTTAAATTTTTGCTTTTATAAACTTTGGGCTTCCCTTATACTATTCTGTATATAACAATAACACTAATAATAAAAACAGATCTCAAATATATTTTTACCTACCTTCACGGTTCCACTATAATCTAGATCTGAATTATAATTCAAAAAAAGGTAAAAAAAAAGTATCTTATTTAATTGCTAAGTTTATTTAATTTTATTTTAACACTTATGCATTTTTCTTTGATGCAGATTTAAATGGAAAAAAGTGTTCATCTAGTGGAAATGTATTGGCTAATCAAGATGAAAGGAAGTGTCGAATTTGTGGGAAAGTTGCAAATCATGATGCAAGACATTGTCCATTGAAAAAAAACAAATTAATAATCGCGTCATGGATTATTGTGTTTTAAGATTGTGTTTATGATTATTTCCGATCTTAATGTTTGTAATGTAATTTGATGTTTATGTTTGTCTTTCAAGCTTAATGTGATTTGATGTTTATGTTTATGTTTGTGATTTGATGTTTATGTTTCTTCATTTTTTTTTGATATTTTTGATATATATATATATATATATATATATATATATATATATATATATATATATATATATATATATATATATATATATATATATATATATATTTTAATAAATTAAATTTGAGAAATTAAAAAAAAAAAAAAAAAAAAAAAACTAATCCGTAATTCTCTATAAATTTTATATGCAAAAACTAAGATTTTGTCTTCTACAGTTAACTTGTTCTTACTCACAAAACCAAAAAAAAGCCCTATTTCTTATATTGCGACCAAATTGCGAAACCCAAAAATAACCAATACCAAAACTTTGTGAATCTCCTTCTTTATAACCCCTTGCTAATTCTCATCTTTCTTCCTCATCATCAATTATTGAATATTTGTGAACCTGCTTCATTCAAAATGACGAAAAGAATCTTTCATGAAAGTCACAACATGGTTGCTTTACTTAAAACCATTACCGTAATCGAAGGATTTGCTGAGATCATTGATTTTTTAAAAGTTTGCCCTATAAGGTATGCATTATTAGTAAATCCTACTATATATATTTCGATCATTAAGCAATTTTGGACAACTGCTAAGTCCAGAACTATAGATAGGGAAGTACAAATTAGAGCTTTAGTAGATGATGAAGAGATAATTGTCACCGAATCATCAGTTAGAAGTTCCTTGAAACTAGAAGATAACAATGGTGTCGACCGCCAAACCCAGCTATTTTCAAAGGTCTTGAAAAAATGGGATATGAGAAGGAAAACGATTCTTTAAAATTTTACAAAAGGCTATTCTCACCTCAATGGAAATTTCTAATCCATACCATCCTGCATTGTATAAGTCCTAAAACAACTGGCTGGAATGAGTTTAGTACAGTTATAGCTTCTGTTATAGTGTGCTTGACTCAGATAAGATTTTAAATTTTCTAAGATGATTTTTGATGGTATGATTAAAAATTTGGATGATTCAAGTAAGTGCTTTCTGTATCCTAGGTTTGTTCAAATTTTTGTGGATAAACAAGTTTTAAAAAAAAGGTTCATAAAAAAATTTACAAAACTCCCAAGCTCTCAAACAAAGTTTTTACCTTTATGAAAAAAATGGAAAAGGTTTTTCTGGAAGTGTTACACCACTTTTTCAAAACATGGTAAACATTCCACAAACAGACGATGAAGCTGATACACACCCTACATCCAAAAATTTACACTCAACATCACAACAAAAAAAGACCTATACCCGTAGGAAATCTGAACAAAAGGGTACTAAGCTAAATAAGACTCAACCCAAGGAAACATCTGTTTGCGGAGATGATGGAAACCCCAACAAAATGGCTAATATGGGAGGCTCAGATTCACCTATCAGGGAAAGTAACGCATCTCAAAGTAATGAAGGTAGATATGGAACTAATGAATTGATGGATTTTGCTGTACATAATAACAATTCCATTAATCCACCTCTAGGGCTAGGTAACAAATCCCAAAATTTTGAGGATAGTATAGAACTCATAAAAGAATTGATTGCAAACAATACAAAATTGACAAAAGATGTTTTTGGACTCCAACAAATCACAACTTCTCAAGATGCAGAGATCAGAAGTTTGAAGCAGAGAGTTAGATATTTGGAAGGTGTAAAGAGACCAAAAACAACTAGACTGAGGAGGTTGAAGAAAGTTAGTAATGCACAAAGGATAAATTGCATTGATGTGAATATCGGTCATGGGGTTGAAACTGAGAATAATAACTTTGGCAAACAAGTTGTTTTAGAACAAGAGAGTCAAGCAGTTGAATCTACCAATGTTTTTGATGAACGTGCTTCTAGTAAAAAAGAAAGTGGTGCTAGTACAAATTTACCTACTGCTGGATCTGTTGCTACTCAAAAGAAACCTACTTCTGATGTTTCTCTTGATGAACAAAGTTTGAAAGAAAGTGACCATACCAAGACAAATTTAGATATATCTGTTGAAGGAACTGGAAAAGATTTCAATGAAATTAACGAGGTACTGGAGAACAATGGTGAAGATGTTGAGATGTTAGAAACTGCAGATGACGAATGTGCTGCTAGTAAAAAAGAAACTGTTGCTAGTAGAAATTCACCTACTTCTGATGTTTCTCTTGATGAACAAAGTTTGAAAGAAGATGCTCCAAAACAATCATTGAAAGAAAGTGACCATCCCAATACAAATTTAGATATATCTGTTGAAGGAAGCCGAAAAGATTTCAATGAAATTGACGAGGTACCGGAGAAAATTGGTGAAGATGATGTAAAACAAATTGAAGAGGAGCAAGGTGAAGATGTTGAGATGTTACAAACTGTTGCTAGTAGAAAATCACCTACTTTTGATGTTTCTCTTGATGAACAAAGTTTGCAGGAGGATTTTTCAAAACAATCATTGAAAGAAAGTGACAATGCCAAGACAAATTTAGATATATCTGTTGAAGGAACTGGAAAAGATTTCAAAGAAATTGACGATGTACCGGAGAAAATTGGTGAAGATGTTGTACAACCAATTGAAGAGGAGAAAGGTGAAGATGTTGAGATGTTAGAAACTGAAGATGACAAATGTGCTGCTACTAAAAAAGAAAGTGTTGCTAGTAGACATTCACCTACTGTTGATGTTTCTCTTGATGAACAACCAATTGAAGAAGAGCAAAATGAAGATGATCAGATGTTAGATACTGCAGACGATAGTTATGATAAGAATGGAAGAGTTACAGATGATGATGTTTTGGAGACTGCAGAGAGAATGAAAATAAAGAGGGACGAAGAAGAACAGGCCAAGGCTGAAGAAGAACGTCTAAACAAGGAAACCGACAACTACATTGTTGACAATCGTTCACACAAACCCAACCAATCTTCTGAAGCACCTCAAGACACTTTAACCAAAGCAAGATCATATTCTGAGGTTTCTAGTGCTGCAGTAAATATTTCGAGAGTTCTACTTCGATAAAAAAGTTAATACGTTGTTTCTACCTGTTGTTCTAAAACGAAGAAAAACATCATGCATCATTTTCGAATCTCCATATATGAACAAAAGAGTTGAGACTTTACCAGAATTCAAATCACAGGTGGAAAAACTATTCCCGAAAATGATTCTATCCGATACAGAGAAAGATGTTATGTAAGTTCTTTAAACTATTTTTGTAAAAACTAAAAATTTATTTTTAATTTTCACATCTAATTCCTATATGCTACCATATAATTTCTATATGTTCCTATACAGGGAGGAGATTTTCAGATATGGGAAAGTAAATGGTCTTTTAAGAATTCATATCAAGTGTCTTGCTTCTGAGACAGAGATCGAACGTGAAGTAATCGATAACTTTGTCAGTATCCTAAATTTTGAAGAAAAATTAAGAAAGGATACTTTAAAAAGTTTTAGACATTACTTCAAAACAGTGATGATTGTAAGTTAACATTTTCAAAACTTTTATTATTTTATTTACTTATGTTTAATTTTTCTTCTATTATACACAAATATGTTTTTTGTAACTTTGCACTTTGTTTTTGTTTTAATAGCCAAAAGATCTGGATGAATATGAAAGAGATATAAAAGGCCATTCTCAAATGTTTCGAAGCTACGTTGAAGATCAGTTTCAAAATGAAAAAAAGCTATGTCAATGGAGAAAATTGAACTGGTAATATTGACATTAATTTTTATAAACAGTTTTTTTTTACTGATGTACTCTATTACTAATATTAACATAATAATAATCATATTTATTTAATGTTAATTTCACTTTTAATAGGTCTTCTTTCCAATTCTTGCATATGAGCACTATTATGTAATAGTTTTCAACATTACAAATGGTCGTGCTGTAATTTTAGACAACAAGAAGTCGATGCTTCATATGATGGTAAATACAAGCATGTTTTTGATTATGTGGTAAGAATTGCTTTATTTTTTTGATTATGATTGTAATTTTAGACAACAAGATATTTTTGTGTTGTTCTCATTAATTTCTTATTTTTACAGAAAAGTCTGTTAACATCCTATTTGCTTCATCACAATCCTCCCAAAATTGAACTTTTGCTGGATTCAAAGGCTGAAGTACTTCCACTAAAATGGAGAACTAGGAAAGATAAAGTTAATTGTGGATTATATACAATGATTCATATGGAACTTTATGAGGATTAAGACAAACAATGGGAAAATGTGTCTTTTAAAAGAAAATGACCGAAATCGTCAAATTCAATTGGATGTGTTGAGAAGTAGGTATATAACAAAGATCTTACTGCATGAGATTAATATGCATAAAGAAAGTTTGATAAAATATGCAGACGAGTGGATAGAATCTTCAAAAGTTTTTGACGAAATTGCAGCGGATGAAAGTACTGCTAAAGAAAATGTTCCTACTGCTCATATTTCTACTGCTGATGAAGCAAGTTTGAAGGAGAATGGTCGAAAACAAGTTTCCAGAAAGTTTAGCAGAGGCAGAAAGTTTGGTGATAAGAATGACTTTGTAGTAGTGAATAAAATGGGTAAAGAAGTAGTTTTGGAGCACCAAAGTAAAGCAGTTGAATATACACATGTTGTTGAAGAAAGTGCTGCTGGAGGCCATAACACTATTTCTAGTGTCGCAGAGGTGATGATTGATTTGAAGAAATCAAAACCAATTGTTAAGGGTATTACTATCCAACACCTTCTTTTAACACCTGTTAGGGCTATAGAATCATCATCACAAGATATAAACAAGGGTAAAGGAAAACTTGTTGAAGATACTGATCTTGAGATACCTAAGGAATTAGGTGCTACATTTGAAGAAGATTCTAAACTGGCTCGTGAATTAGGTGCTACATATGAAGCAGAGAATCAAAAGTTTCTTGAAAACAAAGAAAAGATGCTGAGAAACAAGCTAAAACATTAGCATTAGTAGTTGCTTGGGATGAGGAAAGGGTTCAATGTGATGCACATATGGTGCTTGCTAACAAGCAAACTCAGAAAGAAATGCAAATGTACACTATCGAGGAAAAAATGAATGGTTAAAGAGGTACATGGAAGAAAGAAGGAACTTATATGCTGCGGAGAGACTTAAGAAGAAGCAGCTGCACCACCTCTGTTAAGCAAAGAAGAATGTTTCATGAAACTTATTTAAAGAATATAAAGGGTTGCAGAAAGAATCAATTGTCTCATATAACAGATGATCAAGTTGAGAAGATGTATAAGACAGCTAAGGAAGAAATAGATACAGAGGGACATAAAAAAAAATAGTGGAGGTAGTCGATAAAGAAAGCTCTAGCTCAGGATTGAAAAGAGCTGAAAGTGTGTTAAATACTATTTGTAGGAAAAAAATGAAACTAGATAAGTCTTAAGCATTTGACTTAATATCAGAATGTTTGAAAAGAAAAATATTAATATCAGAGTTATGATGTCTTAATATATATAAATTACTTAAATAATTTTACTTAAGTTATGATGTTTATCAGAGTTATGATGTGTTTTATTTCAGTTATGACTGTTTAACCATTGTGAGATGCTCTATGACGTATACATATTTATATTGTTTTTAATATCAGAGTTAGTTGTTTTAATATATGATATTCTGTTGATATCAGAGTTAGACCTATGACGTATACATATTAATATTATCTTAATATCAGAGTTATGATGTCTTAATATATATAAATTACTTAAATAATTTTACTTAAGTTATGATGTTTATCAGAGTTATGATGTGTTTTATTTCAGTTATGACTGTTTAACCATTGTGAGATGCTCTATGACGTATACATATTTATATTGTCTTTAATATCATAGTTAGTTGTTTTAATATATGATATTCTGTTGATATCATAGTTAGGCCTATGACGTATACATATTAATATTATCTTAAATATCAGAGTTTAGTTGTCTTAATATATGATATTGCCTTAATATCAGGTTATTAAATGATGTTAAACATAATAATAATATATGATATTCTGTTGATATCAGAGTTAGGCCTACAGATTTCAAATATCAGAGTTTAGTTTAGGCCTACTGTTTAACCATTGTGAGATGCCTAACAACTAAATGTTAGTTTTTTGATGTTTAACTTTAATATATACTTGAATTATAAATTTTAAACCATAAATTCGCACTACTTTAAGATTGGGACCTTAAAACCAAAAATTTTATTCATAATACGAAATTGCATAATACTTTTAGAACAACCAACAAACAAGCAACAAACCAAACTACAAAAGATCATTAAAACAAAAAGATCTAAACAGCCAAACCCCCCATCTTCAAACTTCTTCATCTTCATCTTCTCCATCATCTTCTTCATCTTCTCCGTCTTCTTCATCTTCTCCATCTTCAAACTTCTCCATCTTGGTGATATGCTCCTTCTTTTTATTGACAATTGCACGCATATCAATCAAAATGCCAACAAGCGAATCCAACAATCGACGCTCCATGACTTGAATGTCATTCAGGGAGTCATAGATCTTATCCGCAGCTTCTTCTTCATCGAAATTAAGAGACAATACCTCACTATTGCCTCAGACGCTTTTCAACCTTAGTAACCAACTCAGTTCTACGCTCGCCAAGCCACTGAATAATCCCTTCTTCATCTGTAACTTCTTGATTAAATAAACACTTGAACAAGTTGTGTGGTTGATTAGTTCCAAAACGCTTTTGAGTTCATTGATAATTGGAGTTTGAGACATTTTGAGGATGATTAGGGTTAGAGCAGAGATGGTATCTTATTGTAATTGAATAGACTTATTTATATTGTAAATGAATAGACTTTTTATTGCAAATAAACCCTCCAACTTCAAAAATGCGTTAAATTTTCAATTAAAGTTTTTAAAAAATAAGAAAAGCGACCTTTGTATCGAGTAAGTTAATAATATCAGAGTAGTAATTAAGTAAGTTAATAATATCAGAGTAATAGTTTATCACTACAATTATTATTGACATAATATCAGAGTAGTAATTAAGTAAGTTAATAATATGATTGTAATAATATATTGACATAATAAATGTTAAATTTTAAACTTAAATTTGTTAAAAATTTTTAGTAGTTAAATATTAATTTAAAAATAATAAGTGTTATATTTAATTTTTTAAATAACTATAAGTATGAAAAATAATAATTATATTCATTTGTCTTGTGTATTGTCAAAAGCAACTTTAAAGATTATTGTCACAAAATAAATGGTATTTTACGTCTCGAGGAATCTTTAATAACTATAAATAGTATCTGAAATATCTGTTGAAAATTACTTATGAACAATCTTATATATTAAGCAAACCGACTCATATTAAGGAAATATTAATATGTAACGCCATAAAAAAACAAAAGTATTAAATTTTATTTTTTAAAAGTATGACTTTTATCTTTATACTTTGTATAAAGTATGTGTAATTATAAAAACTTAATAATTACATTTATTTGTTTATTATAGTTAGACTTTTATCTACTTCACTTTTACTTATACTTACAAAGAAACACAACTTTTAATATATGATATTGCTCTTTAATATCATATGATATATTAAAACAACTAACTCGATATTAATACAATATCATATATTAAAAAAAAAATGTCATATTCTAAAAAATCATATAAAAAGTTTAATAACAACTAACTATGATATTATTTTTTTCTAAAACAAGATATATTAAAAAGAAAATGTATGTTAAATATGTTAACTTATATATTAACAATTAAAAAATATCATATATTTAAAAATGTTATATATTATAACATTTCATTCTAACTATTGTGATATTAATTTTTCTTAAAATATTTACTATAAATAATTTTTAACTTGACCAGTGCTCTTATAACAACTAATTTTTGTGTCTCTATGATTTTTGATTTCTTAAATATTTACAATGGAAATTTGTTTATAATATTTTGTCTTATATCACAATGATTTTGCAATATATTTAACAAAATGTCTAATTACAAATTTATTTTAAATATTTACTATATAAATAATTTTGATGTATTGTGATATTATATTTAATATCTCAATAACTTAATATCATAGACAAAAGATATGAGAAAGAAGTAACTAAATATCTCTGACATATATGTCAGATACTTAGTGCTCTTATAGTCTTGAACATTACTTCCTCGAGACTCAAAATATTACTTTATGTCAAGTTCAAATCTATAAACCCTAAAATCACCGTAGATACAAAATCAAAATCAAAGAAAATTTTATATTTAAAAAATACATATCACATTAGATAAAAAAAAATTAAATTAACAATATTCTTAATATAATTTATTAAGTATATTTTTCAACATGATTAACGTTATTATTTTTTTTAAATATCATAATAACTTTCAGTTATATAATTAGTATTACAAAGTTTTGATCTTTTGTCTATGAAAACAACGACTTAAATATTTTGCAATGGAAATTTGTTTATAATATTTGTGTTAATATCACAAGACATTAAAGAAATATGTTTAATATTTCTTAATATCATAAAGAAGTAAAAATGTTCGACATATATGTCGATATGTTTTAGTGCTCTTAATTCTTAATATCGAGAAAATATTAATCAAGTTTCATCTATTTAAAATCAAAATCAAAGAAATTTTTATATTTAAAAAGTACAATCACACTAGATAAAAAATATTAAATTAACAATATTGTTAATATAATTTATTAAGTATATTTTTCAACATGATTAACGTTATTTCAAGATAAAAAAATAAATTAAAAAAATACATAGATGATGATTCCGCTATATAATTAATATTACAAAGTTATATATTACATGATTTCTTTTGAATAACATTATTTCTAAGAGCACAAGGTATGGGGTGCTATTGGTGTGCCAAATGCATGCCATTCGTGTGCCAACCATACCAGAGCATCTTGTTATCCATGAGCCAAACGTTTTTGAGCCAATGCAATTGTTCAAGCCATTTTTTTTTTTTTTTTTTTTGTGTATTGTGAGTGAGTGTGTATTTTTTGTGTGGTATTTTTGAGGGACTAAAAAACATGTCAGTGGTGTTTTATGAGGGAGGATGTTTTAGTTATTGGTATGTTATTTGGGAGTTGTACGATGTTCTCCAATAAAATGTTATTTGTATCTTCTCCAAGTTGTGCTCTTATATGCAATCTACTGTCCTTCTCTTCCTTTGTGCTCAAATTTTATGGACAGACCAATAAGATGCTAACCAATATTGGTTGTCCTTAAAACGACTTGTTTGTAGTATAACCAATATTTTTCTTCAGAAATGCCTAATATGTTACTCATGCTAATTCTGATGAGCATGGCAAACATAGGTAGGCAAAATAATTAAACTTTCATCACGCACCAACGCCATCTTCATCAAGTGTCCCCAACCTTTTGTATTGTAGTTGGGGCTTCTTCTACGTGACGGCTATCATCGATATCTTCATTCATAAGAAAATCAATAATGATTTTTCTGAATTAGATCATGCAATTCCTTCGCCGCATGTAGTTTTAGTACGCCTTTGCGTGATCTAATGTTAAGATACATACAATAGACGAAAAAGATAATTTCAAATGAAGTTATACAACTTTGAAATACCCTTTTTTCATCTATATAACTTTCGGTAAAATATCTAAGTTTCTTATCAAATAAAAAACCATAGCATATACTCCAGGATCATGAATAACAATTTGGAAAAAAAAAACTTAAATTCAAATACATAATTTTTCAATAATTTTTTTTGATGAACTAACTTTGTGACGAAAGTTTAGAATCTATATGGTTGTAATGATAGGTTTTTATAACAAGAGTAAATTACTTTTTTGATGTGATTGATGGTTTGCATCTCGAGGATAAATAATAAATTAATATCATTGAAAGAATGTAAACATATAATTTATATTTATATATTTATATTTGAAACAATTATAAAATTATTATAATAATATTAATAACAATTATAAATTGTAAATTGTATATTTATATTAAATGTAACAATTATAATAATATTAATAACAATTTAATATCTCCGTAAATTAATATCACACTATTTTTATTTAGTATTGTCTTAATATAACATTTGATTTTCTGTTGAAAGGATAGATGTATAAGACACTGACATACATGTCAGATATTAATTATAGTGATGAAAAAGAGCTTCCTCGAGACTCAAAATATCACTTTATGTCAAAGTTTTACATTTAATTTTAATATAGTTTTTCATTAATATTGCTTTTTTTAGTCATCATTTATAGTAACTTTTCTTACAACATAATTAAAATAACATCTTTTTTTATAATAGTTAGTTTTGTTTAAAATAATATTAATATTGTCTTAATATCAGAGTTTCTTGTTTATTAATATTAATATCAGATTTAATATCAAAGTATTAAACAAGTAACTTAATACTCTGTTATTAAATCTTATATTAATAGTAACTATTGTTTAGAGAATATCATATATTAAGACAATTAAATATGATATTAAGGCAATACCATATTTTCCTTAATATCATATTTAATTCTCTTAATAAACATAGTCTAAATCAATTTGAGAGTTAGTTTTTTAAAATGAATGTCTGATAGAAAATATTAACATTTTTCCAAATATAAGATTTTGTTTATTTAATATATGATATTGTCTTAATATCAGAGTTAGTTATTTAATATATGATATTGTGTTAATATCAAAGTCTCTGAAATAAAATATTACTCTTCACGTTTTAGTCATACGATGGTTTTCTTAATATCAGAGTTAGACATACGATGGTTTTCTAAATATTTAAAAACGTAAAATAAATAGTTAAGATGAAAATTAAAAATATATAAATAAAAAATATAAGGAAAAAACTAATATCAGGCTAAAGTAAATATTTATAAGTAATATTAAAGTTTAAGAATGTAAATTGTATATTTACATTAAATAACAATTATAACAAAATTAGTTATATATATATTTTTTTTTATTTTTTTTTAAATTAGAATCAAATTTGATAATTAATTTTTTAATCTTTCTACAGCAATATTTTTCTCTCGACATTTTTTATGTCTCGATTTAATGATGTTTTGTCAAATATTATGTTTAATTTTAAAATTTTATTTTTAAATATTTTCACTATATAAATAATTTTGATGTACTGTGATATTAAATTTAATATTTCTGTAATTTTATTTAGTACCGTGTTATAATATTATTCTCTTAATATCACAAGAAATTAAATAATTTGAAAGATAGATGTATAAGACACTAACATACATGTCAGATATTAATTATAGTGTTGAAAAAGTACCTCCTCGAGACTCAAAATATCAATTTATGTCAAAGTTTTAACATTTAATTTTAATATTGTTTTTAATTAATATTCATTTTAAAATTTATGTTTTTATAAGTATATTTTGTTTATATTTAATTTACTAGATAATTTTAATTGAGTTATATTATTTTAACGTAAATATACAATTGATCAAGCCTAGTTTCAAAAAATTTAGTATATATCTTTTTAATTTCATTGTAATAATATTTCTAATATATATTATATTGATAAACAAAATGATGATCAATTACAAAAAATATTCACGTCTATTCAGAGATAATTTCTCTGACATTTTTGGTAGCTCGATGTAGTGATGATTTGACAAATCACAAGATATTCGACCAAAAGATATTGATATATTATTTTTACATTTCTTTTACATTCTTTAAAAAAAAATATTAATATATTATTTTGCCTCGAGCTACAAACCATCAATCACATCAAAAAAGTAACTTTCACTTGTTATAAAAACCTAACATTACAACCATATCTATCCTACACTTCAATAACAAAGTTAGTTCACAAAAAAAAAAACAAAAAAACAAAAAGTGTTTTTACTGAAAATTATGTATTTGAATTTACTATTTTTTTCCAAATTTGTTATTCATG
>OU343221.1:185257760-185292760 GCA_910596185.1 Chrysanthemum makinoi
AGCTAGGGCACTAGAGAAAGAACGAGCAACGGTAGCTACTGCTGCTGCTGCGGCTGCTATTGAAACTGCTAGACTTGCTACTGCTATAGGAGCTGCAGGAGGGTCTGGAGTTCGAAATGGTACATACCAGGACTTTAAGAGCGGTGATCCCCCAAAGTTCAAGGGCACAAAAGGAGCCATTGCTATGATCCGTTGGTTGGAAAAGATCGAGTCATTGTTTCTTCTATGCGATTGCCCAGATGCTTGCAAGGTGAAATTCGCTACTAGTACACTCTTGGATGAGGCAATGTCATGGTGGAATCATTATGCACATCCTATTGGTATGGAAAATGCTTACAAGCTCACATGGGATCAATTCAAGAGGTTGTTGACTAAGAAGTATTGTCCGCACACCGAGATGAAGAAATTGGAAATGGAATTTTATGAGTTAGTGACCGTTGGTTATGACATCGAGACCTACATCAGAAGGTTTCAAGAGTTGGCTGCTTTATGTCCATCTATGGTTTTGGACAATGAGAAACTACTGAAAGGTTTCATTGGAGGACTTCCAAAATGTATTCAAGGAGATGTAACCTCTTTCGATTCACAAACAATTGAAGAGACCATCAAGATAACTCAAATACTCATGGCTCAAGTTGTGAAGAGGGAAAACATTATCGACAATAATAACAATAACAACAATCAAACCAACAACAACAAAAGGAAAGGGGAAAACAACTAGGGAGGTTATAATAACAACAACCAAAACTGTAACACTAACCATCACCAACAACAGAATAGAAGACAAGAAGCCGCCAGGGTTTATGTTGCTGCACCAATACAAGGCAAAGGTTATCTTGGAACACACCTATTATGTAATCGTTGTAAGTTTCATCACTCAGGTCCTTGCCCTGCCAAGTGCCACAGCTGTCAAAAATTGGGACACCTCGCCAGGGATTGTAGAGGTAAAGCTATAATACCAACAAAGGGAAGAGTTTATACTGGAAACTTACCACGATGCCACCAATGCACGCTACATCATGATGGTCCATGTGGTATATGCTTTCGCTGTCACAAAGTGGGACATCTTGCTAAGGACTGCAAGGGCAAGGCCATAATTACATGCTTCGGATGTGGAGAGCAAGGACACCATCGGAACCAATGTCCCCGGAACCAAGGTCAACAAGTTGAAGGAGCTCATGGGAAAGCATATATGTTAGAAGGAGGAGAAGCTCATCAAGGTATCAACAACGCGGAAGACTGAAGAAGTTCGGAAACTAACAGTCTTATTTTTCCTTATGTACTATGTCGTACTAAGTTTATGTCTTCCATCGTATCCGAATCTTTATAACTTAAGATGTATTACTGTTTGATAAACCACTCGTTGTAAAATATTCTCATCTATCGTACTTTATTTTTCTTTTCGATTTGTTATCACTTACGAGAATTTTACTTCCTTTTACTTTAACTACCATTTTAACGACACGGTTTAAATCTTTGTAAACATTGAGAGTTATAACAACTAAACCGAACGTCACATTATCGTTCCTTAATTATACATAGCCTAGCTAACTATGTCTAATTCTGGAGGGATCATGTTATGTTGGGAGCAGTTATTTATAAATCTTAGTGCAAGCAAAAATTTTCACATATTCCAAGTCAAAGTGTTACTCATGGGAGATTCATCCAATATTTTCTTTACTACGATGTTTTGTACGCTCTCAATCATCGATAACCATAACGACACCTCTTCATGTCTTCTTTCCTCGATATTCATCACAAACTCAAAAATTCGATAGACTAACACGAACTGAATTCAGGGACTGAATTCCTTTTTGGATGGGTGAATATGACAACTCGCAATTTCAGGTCATTTCTCAAATTCACTATTCATCTCGTGAATTTACTATTCACCGGTTACTATTCAAAATTTTACTATTCACCGTTTTCAAAGTCGAAGTAATATTTTGAGAACGTATTTCAAAATTTACTATTCACAAAACACTATTCATTCTCGGAGAAAATCGCTATTCAAGTTTCACTATTTCATCGTTTATCGTAAACTAGGTTTACGAGTATCAAATTCGCGTAACCTTAATGGTTTAGCTGCGAATTCATGAACAATCATCAAGGACATTTCATATAGACTAGGTTTAGTCTACATATCATTAGCATCATTATCATCATATTAGTTCATGCATGGTTTTGCATATTACATTAAACGTATAATTTTTATTAAATAAACGCTATCGCGTAATTAATTATTTTGAACAATTGATCCAATACTTCCAAAAATTTTCCCGATATATTTTTATACTTGTATTAAGATTATAAAAATAATATTATGAGTTTACCCAGTGTTTTAAATTTATTTTGTATATAAATTGTTATATTTATATAATTACGACGGTTTTCTTAAATACTACACGATAATTATTATTTCACTCAAATTTTGCAAGAAATGTATTTTTATAATTTTTATGACCTCAATATATTTTATCTTGACCCGTTAAAATTTATTTTTAGCTAACGCTACCCTAAATACTCAAATGTGTATACAAGTTACTACTTATTTTTAATTAACTTAAATTTACTTACACTTATACATTATAATACTTAATAAATAAAAAAAAGTATTAAACTAATGTAAACACACCCTTGTCGACAAACAAGGGTGAGTCATTTGAAGACTTGCTAAATATCTCTTAAATATCATTTTATACTCAATACAAACACATACAACACAACATTTCTAAGTGAAAGATCAAAATATCCATCCTCTCTTCTCTTCACAAACCGGCCAACCAAAAGGATCAAGGAGAGATCATCAAAAATTTTCTAGACAAGTTTTATACACTCTAGTTACACTCTTAGTTTAGGTTTTGAAATAAAAACCTAGGGTGTTTAGGATTAAACCTTTGTTCACTAACCTCATCAATTTAACTAGTAAGCATCTCATATTCATTTTCATCTTTCATATTTATTTTATGTTCATTTCATCATATTTGAGAAAAACATGCAAGTCATAATGATATTTATACCACTTTTTCATTGTTTTTAAGAGTTATATATACATATGTCATCCTATAATTACTCCTTGGAATATATCACTTTTGGTGATGTCTAGGAACCCATGACACCCTAAGAAGGTGTATGGTAGGATTAGAATAGCTTCGGAGTTGTTTTGAATTGGTTAGAATAGGTTTGACGCGAGAAAAACTCATTTCGACAAGTTTACATAAGGGTCTGTCCATATTTTTGAAATCTGGAAATTTCGACAGTAGGTAAAAATTTTTGGCCTAGATATTTAGAAAATACACTTTAAAACGAAAACGTGGCCGCTTGAACGGGTTAAAACGGAGCTATAACGAAGAAGTTATGAATTTTTCAAGTTAGGCGACGAAAACTATAAAATTCTGAAAATTCAGCATGTTACGTCTACTTTTTACGAGTCAAAAATGAGGCTTAGGCGTTATAAATTGTGTCGACTTATCAAAAATATATTAGTATACTTTGATACGAAGCTAAAGACATATAAAACGTAGAAAACGGATTTGTAATGATTAAATTACACACGTTTACACAAAGTTGCCGTAACTTTATTATATAAGAAAAATTAGTATATTTCTATTAGACGAACTTTACGTCAACAAGTGACCATGTTGAGGGTCGTTTTTAACATTGACGTAGTAATTTTTATAACATGATATCTTCTAGTAAAAGTAAGTTCGCCTAGCATATTTTCCAAAATGTCCAACCGTTCGTCAAGCGGAGTTGTAATGAATAAAATGCGGTCACTTAAACTTTGCCGAAAACCACCCTTAAACGATATTTTGGACAAAAGTACCATACTTTACCTATATTTTTCTCCGTGATCGAGACCTCTAGGATGAAAACTTAAATGCTAAAACTTTGAGATAATGATACAAGCTTCCCAAAACCGTTGAGTTCGTTTCCTAACACTCGACGTGAACCATTTTACGACTAGCTTTTTGAGGCCGTTTAGTCACTTTCATAAAAATTTCAACGACATTATTTTACGACGAAAAGTTATAATTTCATAATAAATCACTAAATGATTATCGTCGGATATCATTTCAACGTAAATACATGTAAAGTAATTTAAAAATGGTCAAGACGTTATAAGATTATTTTTCGACGATAAGTATTATTTTCAAAAATTCATAAGTGGTATAGATATCATACGAATTGCATGCATAACATTACATCATAACTTATTACATATCATATCATTCATAATAGGTCAAGGTTAGAGATTCACGCTACATTTCGGTGTACTCACTTTTGTCTTCGCATCAATTCATCAAGTGAGTTTTCATAGCCTTGATTTATTCAAGTTTTTACTTTATTTCAAACCTACGGGGGAGAATACATTGCACATCATTTTTATTACGATACCAAGTATATCAAATTCATTACATTGCTTAAGTTACCTCATGCCAATTGAATGTCCCCATTATATAACATGAACCGTTAATTTCATAGAAGCGAGGGTGAGTGGATAGATCTATCGAGGGTGACTCCTCCATCCGGGTTGGTGGAATCCAACTGGTTAAACGGATGCATTTCATTTAATATCATTATTTGAGTTGTTTGGCAAACACTCTGTTGGGGCGAACATCATGATCAGTCTAGTTTCGGTGTCATGGACTTATAGCAATTGTAACATTTTTGTGACATATTTGTCATACATAATTTATACTTGTGGTAGTCGTATTAAACATTTACCTAAACTCTATGAACTCACTCAACCATTGTGTTGACACTTTTAGCAATGTATTTTCAGGTAAATAAGACATTCGCATCATGGCACGAATAAGGAACCCTCATAGAGTCGCGACGTCGACGCGTCTCATTGTATATTATGGCATTTCAAAACATCGTTTGGACTTGTAATAAACTTATTTCCGCAAACTTTATCAACTTTTGGGACCTATCTTGTAACTCTGAATATTTTAAATAAATATCAAACAAGGTGTTTTTAAAACGACACTTTAGGTCGTTCAATATAACTGTGATTGTGATGATATGACAGTCAATCCCCAGGAATTCCATTCCGCTGCAAAACAGGTAATTTGGAGGTGTGACACTAGCATATAGAAATTACATGTAAAAAATTAAAAATTAAAATTACGTATAATTTCAAAAACTTACAAATCATTTTTCTCTGTATCGGATAGAATCATTTTTGGGAATAGTTTTTCAACCTGTGATTTGAATTCCATTATAGTCTCAACTCTTTTGTTCATATATGGAGATTCAAAAAGGATGCATGATTTTTTTCTTCGTTTTAGCTTCTCTTCATTTCCTTTGATATTCAAATCATGTTTTTGAAAAACCTGAAAAAGCGTATTAAAGTGCACTTATATAGGATATTATTTTTTACTACTATTTACTAATAAAATAAAAAAATTAATTAATTAGATACGAAATTGTACCTGAATGGCAAGATTATCGATTTGATTTCTCTCAAGATCAATAACAGAATCTTCCATACTAAGATCAGTAGAAACAGCAGTAGAAAGTTTTTCATCAAAAGTAGAACTCTCAGAAATATTTACTTCAGAAGATGAAGTGTCTTTAGGTACTTCAGAAGATTGCTTGGGTTTGTATGAGATATTGTCGGCAATGTAATTCTCACTTTTGATGTTTAAAAGTTCCTCTTCAGCTTTGATACACTTCAAAACATCATCACCTGTAAATGTTCCATTCTTATCAAAATCATCATTGTGGAAAACTAGAAGGGGGGGTTGAATAGTTTTACCAATTTAAAACTTCCTTTTAAATATTTAGATCGACTTATGTCAATCTATTTGGTTGTTTATGTTGGACGTTGATAGATAGATATATAAACGTGTAATGAAAGATAAAGAGTAAAAAGCACATCACCACGACACAAGTATTTATAGTGGTTCGGCTACAAGGACACCTTCCTTACCCTACTCCACTCCCCGAGTCACCTACTCGAGAGTTCGTAAGCACTACACCAACTCCTTATGGCAGAGAAGCCTTCACAACGTCGCTTAACCTTTTTCCGATACAAAGCTAAATACCGAGTTCTTTCACACCAAGGCGAACCACACCTAACACAACGTCGCCTACCCTTTATACGGTGTTAGGCTAACCACCGAGTTCTTTCACACCTTAGGAGAACTAATCCTATCACAACGTCGCCTACCCTTTATTAGGTACTAGGCTAAGCACCTTAGTTCTTTCACACCTTAGGTGAACTACACCTTCACGACACAACACCTAATCTCAAGGAGATCTACTCCTTGTTACAACACCATCAAGGATATCACCATCCTTGTAGATAAACAAATACACATATGTATAACGACGCACCTCATCGATTATACGACCTAAGCATTCTTCCCAAATGCTACTTGATTTGATCCTTTGGCATCCTTCACTAATGCCTTTGACACAACGCTTGGCACCCTTCACTAATGCCTTCGTCTTAACACCTTTAGCATCCTTCACTAATGCTTTTGACACAACGTTTGGCATCCTTCACTAATGCCTTCGTCTTGACACCTTTAGCATCCTTCAATAATTCTTTGACACGGATGATGAGCACCTTTCACTAATGCTTTCATCTTGACACTTTCGGCATTCTTCACTAATGCCTTCAACCCAACATCTATGGAGAAAGGAAGAACTATCAACAAGAGAAACTTAGTAGTCTTGATGATGATGAAGCATGTCAACTCATGGACTTGAGCTTGCACGTCTTCAAGAGGTGGTGATCTCTCCTTTAAGAGGAACCTAGTAGATCACACAAAAACAAAAGACAAACTACATAGATCACTTAGATCTGAGGTTAGAGGGTTAGAATACTTTGGGGAAGTATGTGTGAAAAACCATGTATAGAGAGAAAGAAATGGCTCTCTATTTATAGAGAAAATTCTATTCTGTTCCCCGGATCCCACGGATCCCTACCACAAGGGATCCGGCTAGCACAAAGCTAGGGATCCGTGGTCCGCTCCTCTTTGCCCATGGGTATTTTTGGTTATGGGTCATGGGTCATGGGTTGATCCATGGTTTTCTTTCTAGATACAATGAACTTGGTTAAGTGGTATATATAAAACCATGGGTTGTGGGTCAAAACCATTTGCTAGTATTTCACCCATTTAGTATATACTTAGTTTTTACCCATTTTAGCATACTTAGTTTAAGTATATGTTTTAACCCAATATGTAAACACTAGTTGTTGTACATATTTATCTAAATCATAAAAACATTTATACTTGTTTTAGTGTTTTATGTGAAAGTGTAAGTGTGTTAGAAAACTATTAGTCCAAATCATTTACGTATTTTATTTGTTTCGTTAAAATGATTTTACTTTTGTTATCGACAAAACATTAGAAGATCGTAAAATATAAATAAACGTTTTTACGGCTTATTTGTATTAACAATCTCCCCCTTTTTGTTGATGACAAAACATAAAATTATTTTAAGGAAAAAGCTAAAATTCGTAAAAATTTGAATTTGTAGTTTTTACTTTCTTCTCCCCCTTTTTGTCGAAACAAAAAGTGTTAAAAGAAACTAACACAATTTTTATATAAAAAAAATGTAAAAATGTAAAAGAGAGCAAGTGACGGGAATGGTACTCGTCTTAACTCCCCCTTGACGAGTCCATCCCTATGTAAGGGTAAGGGCGTCAAGGACATAACGTAAAATAAACTAATTGTGTTTGCAACTAAGTTTGCAAATGGTTCGTCTAAGTGACGAGAATGTGCTCCCCCTTGAATATTGCAATGTTGCAATGGGGTGTCATGAAGTGTTAATCCAAAAATGAGTTAAGTTGCAAATGATTTTGCAATGTCGTTTGACACAAAGCTCCCCCTAGCTTTAGGGTGTCAAAGGCTTCAAGTGTAGATTGAATAACTACAAAACAAAGGTTAGAAAACAACTATAATGCACAATTTCCTGCATATGTGATCCAAGTTAGTAGAAAAATAGTTTTCTGTCTCACGGATCCCACGGTTCCCTCCTAGTAGGGATCCGTCTAGGCAATTTTGAGGGATCCGTATAGCTGATGATTAAATTCAGCAATGGTGATGTAACAAGTAATGTTAACATCAAAATGAGATATGTATTCAACCAACAAACATATACTCAATGCAATATGGCAAGTAAAGCATCATTCAATAAAACATAAGAGATGATCAACAAATCTCTAAAAACTAAGAGAATGATTTAGCCATATTCTACTAAAACTAATAAGTGACCAAAGCTTAAGAAGCAACAATGTGCTTGAGTTTAGGGATGAGTAGACTTGTTGATTTGGTCCAATCTTTCAAGAAGATGATTAAACATGAAATGCAACTCATTTCGTACTTCTTGAACAAGTCCTTGGGTGATTAGACAATTAGAGCAATTATTGTCTTGATTAGGAACAGGATGTTTTAAGGAGGTTCTACAAATGATGGTGGAGGTACATTAAGTAATTTAGGATGAGGTTCTACTAGGAATGAGAGTGGTGGTAATGGAAATTCCTCCATATGATCAAGTCCTTGGTGGTTCCTTGTTTCCAATGATGGACTAGTTGGTGATGTAGGTGGTTCCCATTTTAACGAGAATGTTGGTGAATGGGAAGTTCTTGGTGGTGAATGCTCTAATAAATAGATATTTGGGTGAGAGAGAGGCTCGGTGAAGGAGTGTAATCCATGCTCTAAGAATGAAGGTTTAGACATTTTGCTAGAACTAGGTACGTTTGGTTTAGAGCTCGATGATCCCTTTTCTAACCTAAAAGGTTTAATACTAATTATTGCGGTTCTCTTGGCAATTGTTGATTGGGTTTGTTGAGGTGAGATTCTAGCACTATTATCTCTTACGGATGATGATTCGGTGGATGGGAAATCCTACCATTTGTGGGTTTAACCAGAGATGATTCGGTTGAAGAAATTTCGTGTACAACACGAGCAAGTTTCTTGGGTGGTTCTTGGTTGGATGAGTTAGCACTAGGAGCTTTCCTCATGATGAAATGATTAAGGAAAAGGTTTCTAAATGTTGAGAATTATGTTGTGTTTGATGACTAATGGATTCTAGCAATATGACTTATAAAGAGAAGGATTTGGCAAGTGCATTCAAGACTTAAGTCTCTAATATCCTTTGGAATGTGATGATTAGCATGCACAAGAGTCAACTTCAGAGTTTTACTGATCTAGGGATTTAATTAGGATGAGGTGGAGCGTTCAAGTTAGCAAGATGAGCTTGAAATGATTGTTCGAGCAAGAGTTGGCATAAATCTGTCACCCGGATCCTACGGTTCCCACCAATGGGGGATCCGTCTAGGCTAATCCTAGGGATCCGGCTCTCAGCAGCTAGGAAGGATAGAAGTGATGTTTGAAAGGTCTAAATCCTATACCTTTTTGAGTGTTTCAGTTCTCCTAAGTGTCTTAAATGAAAGGGTGCTTAAGTACTTGAAGGTAATGAGTGATGTAGCTAATGATTGTCTTTTATGGAAGGATTTGGAACTTTCGTGAGTACCAATAAATGAACAAAGATGACACTAAAATCTTGAGAGTGTCAAATGGAGCTAAATGATCCTAGTGATCAGATAGTGACTTAGGATAATGTCTTGGAGAAGATCCTAAAGGTTTTAAGGTGGAAGAACTAGAATTTGATCCATTTCGACCAATTTTGAGGTGAGGATGATTATGATCAATTTTGCCATAATCGAGAGATTTCTAAGTCTAGATGTGAGGGATCATGTGAGAAAAAAAATGAGTGATCTAGAGAGCGGAAGAGTGATGAGTTTAGGTGAAATGATAGATCGAAAAGCACTTTGAGTGTGATCCTTAATGAGCTATGAGTGGGTGTGAAGCTTACAAAACTTGAGAAGGACTTAAGTGATCCTAATGTATTAAGTTCAGCTATGTGAAGTAGTCTAGGAACATGAGTTGAGGTGTAAAGGATTGAAACTCCACATCTATTTGCCTGGATCCCACGGATCCTTCACTTGAGGGATCCGGCTAGTTACAAACTAGGGATCCGGCATCTGGGACCGTTTTACTTAACAGTGAGCATTTGTTCTAAGTACCGAACTTAGAAGCTAATGATCTCTACAGTAAGCATACATGTATACAAGTAAAACATACTAAGAGCATGTAGAAATAGCACATAAGCAATTAAATGAGATCTAGCTCACAAGTAACACATAGGTTTATCAAACTTAACAACCGCTATTCAAGAAGCTCAAAATAGATTTACGATCTATATTAGTAAATCATTTGTATTAACAATGGCGTGCAGAGTAGATGATGGTGTTCAAGACAATAGGGTTGTTTTGGCCAGCGAAAGCAATGAACTATGTATAGTCATTACGGATGGTGATTAGCATACAATGAACTTCGTCCATGAAGTCATGTAGTTCTTCTCGATCAAAGCAAGATAATCGCTTGATGAGGCAAGTGGTTGTGATTAATTAAAAGAAAATTTAATTTTACAACTTGTTTGATTAGTAATCTTAAGACAATGCAAAGTATTTCCATTGTAAACTTACTTTAGGAAAACATAGGAGTATAAATTTCCCAAGTGAGAGAATGAATATGAGACTATTACTAGCGGTGCTCAATTACGGCTAAACACGACCATTTTTACGGGCGATTCTACATACCCAACTTCTATCAAGGAAGCAATTCAACCGTTAGGTCAAATTGAGTTTCTAGTGCAATAAGTTCTCCAGTATTCATTCTCAAGTTAGGAAGATTTATATTCCTACAATGGCCTATCGAAGAGTGACAATGATGATACTTTGCTTCGTTTAATATTATACTTGAGACAACTAAGGTTATGAAGGTGTCATGTTAAAAATAAGTTTAAAAGTTGTCCATATGGTAATCAACAAAAAAATGATTGAATGAGCTAGTTCAACATATGTTGTTGGAAAGCTTTGAGTTTGGACTTTCGGATATGACCAATTATATTTGCGTTGCAAAATAATTTACTTTAATATATCGGATGAAATAATCAAGTTGTCAATCCTACTATGAAGCTTGGAGAGCGATCATGAAAAGGAAAATGGGAGAGTACATCATAACACAAGTGTAGGTTATGATCCGATGTACATTCTTGTTGTTTTTAGAAAATGATACAAGAACAAAAGAAATCATATAAGCACATAAAACATTTATGTTGCACACATGACAAACTCAATCAAAAAATCCATTTAGTGTGTTATATGTTTTAAACATTTTTCAACCTATATGACTTATCTAAGTATCTAAACTAACATTTTTGACACAACTAGATGTTATCCCAAACACTCCTTCAAATAGCACATTGATTAGTAGAATATTACTAAATCGACAAACAAGAGAATGAATAGTAAGGTAAGGAAACCACATATTTTATTCAATCAAACAAGCACAAAAGCTATTTGAGATAAGCAAATAATCAAGTAATGCAAAGAAGACAATTTATCATTTAGCATAGCATACGAAAGTTCTTTTCATCGCTTTGTGTTAAATATAAACATGTATAACAAGCTTGATAAATATGATCAAAACCTTAATTTCAATAGAGGACACATTGTTATTCAAAAGCGAAAACATCCGTCTCCAATTAGATCAAAAGTTTGTGCAAACGTTATGAACGAAAAATGACTTTCTATTATAAATCAATGATTCTATAAATTATTGTTTTGAATCAGTTTATGAAATCATTTTTAAATGAAATTAGACTCAAATACCTTTAAAACGATAGGTGGCACGACTTCTAACGACTTACGGTTAAAAAGTTATGAATTTTTGAAATTCAGACAAAAATTGTCTTCTGTACCACGGATCCCACGGATCCCTTGCTTGAGGGATATGTCCAGTGTAACCTGAGGGATCCGCGGATCTGACACAGAATTACAAAAATGTACGTTTTGACCCGACAAAAAGGTTTAGTCTTTGTAGACTTTTTAGTGAAGTTATATTACCCATTTTTACCTTTATTCAAGCTTGATTAACAAGATATCTAACAACAAAACTTCAAAGAAAAAAAATCACTAAAAAACTTTTCATATTATGCTTATTATAAGATAGAAGCATATATCACCATTTTGTCCACAAGCAATTTAGCACGTTTTTGACAAAAAATTGTAACTAAGAAAACATATGTTAGGAATTAGAAAATTCCATGTTAAAGTGTCGGTCACCCCAATTATAAGTCTAGCATATGTTAGCTCGTAGACGTGTCGTTTGTTACGTTATTTAGTAGTTTATTTGTTTGTCAGTAGCGTAGAATAGTTTAGTGCAACACCGTGGAGGAAGGACGGGTCTTTACCCACTGTATACCTGATCCACAGGCCGATAGGAGGTCGTATTGTTTGTAACTATAAATACCCCTTCCATCCATGGAAGGGGTGGTGCTTTTCAATCTAATATTCTACAATTTTTTTTGAGTAACTCTCTAGCAAGAACACCCTCTCTCTCTACTAACTCTCTAACTATGGCAAACATGTATTTTGATCATCCAAGACCACCCGAATCATCAACACAATAATATTATGATCCTACAATTGGTATCAAGAGCCAAGGTTATTGTGTTATTTTTGATTTGTGTGGTTTCGTACCATGGTTGCTTGTTTTTATTGATTTATTGTGGTTCGACACTCGTGTTTATGCTGTTTTTATTCATGTACTGTGGTCGGAATATATGTTTTTGCTGTTAACAGTTTTTGGTGTTATGGGTTTAGTGTATCCTTTGATTTGGTCAAAATATTACATCTGGTCATTATTTGTGTCTAAGTCCATTTATTTGTTTTTGTCCAAACATGTTATCATCTGTATGATGTACAAGTGGTCAAATGGTTTCTTTTGTTGGTCAAAATGGGTAAATGAAGCAGCTTTTGTCAAAAATGTTTTTCTGGGTTAATATGAATATGGTCGGAATAATGGTCGGAAAACTCATCTGCAAAAAATTTCAAAAACCATTCTAGCGACTTGTTACATAATTACCTAGCGACTTGTTATTTAACAAGTCGTAGCGAGTTGGCTTAGCGACTTGCTTAGCGACTTGCTTAGCGACTTGTTTAGGGACTTGCTTAGCGACTTGCTTAGCGACTTGCTTAGCACTTGGCTTAGCGACTTGACTCGACTTTGACCTTGCAACTTTGACAGAAAGGATGAAGAAGAAACTACCACTAGACCACGACCACTTCAGAAAGCTTATACCAAACACTGACTCATTCAACTTCACTAAACCATCAACTCATCACATCTCATAGTACAACTACTCATGTCACAAATCAAAACTGAAATGTAATAGATCTCAGAATCTTTAGTCGTGGGTTTCAAAAGAGCTATCAAGCCTTAAAGGGCATTCCACACGAGTAAATAAATCTCATCACGGATCTTCTATCATCAAGTTTCAAACCAACTCATTTAGCTAAAGTAAAACTTGTTTAAGATCTCAGATTATTTGTGATTATTGGACCATAATAGATCTTTCACACAAATGTTTCCATCATTGATCTTATGACTTTGATATTTTTTTCGAATGCAATGAAATGATGTCAACAACATTGTTGAATCATATCTCAGATTTGTCATATGATAGTGAATTATTTCGAAATATGTGATCATGTCCGAACATAAAAGAGTAGAAACCTAACAAATCGTGTTAGTTTCTCTCTTTGATTCGTTTGTGACTCATTAACAACAAAGGAAATAGAGTAAACCTACCCGTATCTCTTGAATGACCTTGATGTCGGGTAATAATAATTGACTTATCGGACTTCTTGCCATCCCTGTGGCTTAAACTCATTGATGCCATACCCTCGTAGCCATCCCTGTGGCGAGGCTATCCATTTCTAGGATAGGTGAGATCAACATTGAATGGTATTCAACGGTTGGGGATGATTCGTTTGTAAGGATGTTTTGGTTTCGAATCTCTTGATATGTATTGTTTTATTTGTGATATTCGGATTATGTGCTGAAGTGAAGAAGGCTGATGTTTATGAGAGAGAGATTAGGTTTAGTCTAAGTGAGAGATTTTAGGTGTAAAGAGAGAAGGGGGCGGACAGTTATGAATTAGGGTTAGAAGTATGTGATATAAGCCTTTAAATACTCCCCCATAATTAGGGCAACTGTATTCCATGCGTTTTCTGTGATTGGAGAATTCGACTGGATATGGCTCTACCATTTGGACTTGGGCCTTAAGTGTTTAAATCTAATGGACCTGATGGAAGTCTTATCCTATATCGTGTCTTACTCACAATACATGGGAATTTGATTAAATGGATTGGATCGGATTGTGAGTATTATTTATGGGCCGAGACTTTGGGTGACATGTGTGGGCTCAACGCATGATGAGAAGGGCTGATCATATACATGAGGTTGATAATATGAGGTTTTATGAGATTTGGATTTTGTGAATTAAGACTTGATGATGAGATTTGTTAAAGTGATTTAACGATGAGACTTGTGATGATGAGATTGGGTAATGAGATTTGTTGTGTTATAGGGATTTGATACTTTGGTTTATGCTTATTCATGAAGGATATAAAATTCACGGCTTGAGGAAATAAATTTTTAAGTTGACTACGGGGTTTTTGTACGGTATTATTAACGAGAAATTGAAATGACGTTTCACCGGTGAACTTCTTTATCTTTGAGACGTTGGTTGGTTGGATGCATGTCTCAAGATAACTTGTTGGGACATAACTATCACTTTAAGTAATTATGAATTGACAATCTGGTTATAACTGATGTAAGGATTTGCGTCGTCATGCTCACAGTGTATAACTATCACCTTAAAGAAGTTGAAATACTTAGTGTCACACGGCGTTGTGGATTGTTCAAAAATATAGAACAAGCAGTAAGTCACTAAGTTGGGATGTCACCTTTCTTTTCAAGTTAGTCGTATCGGGTTATCTCCATATGTGGTCATTACTATTAGCCGTTGAATCAATTGAGGTCCAATTTCAGCAATTCCTATGAGATATTCGATGCCTCATAATGTTAATGATACTTCACAGTCTAAGCAAAATCTTTCAAGAATCTTCAGCGTCAGTTATGATTTTTCAAGATGTTTGCTTATGACAAGAACTTCTCGTGCAAATGGTCATACAAGTTATGATGCTTCCGATAGTTCGAAACCATCATTGGGGGAGAAACATGTACTTTGATGTGTTACGGTTAACCTCCAGGGAAAAGGAGTTTATACTACTTGACTTAGTATGGTTTGTGAAGTTGTCTACATTTGGGTAATGAATTGTTGATGATGGAGGAAGAATCACTGATGAACCGCTGCATGTTCTCCTAAAACAGATATTCATCGAGACCAAAGTTGTCATAACACATTCAAGCTGACATTGTTTACGGTTTTGTCTTGATTTTGTAAAATCCCGCGAAAGAACCTATTTCTCGGTTTAAATCATAGACTTGTAAAATCCCGTGACAATGGAAACATCCTGGTATTAGTAAAGTGCATTTCCGGATCTATCTTACGGTTTATTCTTGGTTTTGTAAAATCCCGCGAAAGAAACTATTTCTCGGTTTAAACCATAGAGTTGTAAAATCCCGTAATGATGGAACCATCTTGGAGAAAAGAAAGTGTAATTCTGGATCTTTTGATGCTGGTGCCACGGTTTCTGCTTCGAAGAAGGGATAAAAGGGTGTACTTCATGAATTGGATGTGTGTTTGGATATTCGTCATGGCGGTTTGGTTACTTCAAAGTTTTACGGGGTTATGCTCATTAAACCATGGTCGGGATGAAACCATTATCATAGTTCACTTAAAACGTCAAAGGAGGCTAGATTTGAGCTTTCAACCAGAAGATGTGACAACGGCGTTAATTCGGCATTATTTATTTGAGGTTGAAGTGATTATCACGGGCGAGTGTACTTAGTATCTGAAGGTATCGGGGATGGATGGATGAAGATTCTTCATGATCCTTGTTCGAGCTTATTATCAAAAACGAAGACTTGGAAATCTAGTTATTGTTGAGTGACTTTTACCTTTTCTTTTACCGCTTGGGGGAATTGGGCTCTTATCATCTCAAAATAACTATCACTTTAAGGAGTTACATTGTAGTGCTCAGTGTCACATTCAATTGTGGATTTTCAAGAGGTGATGTACGTCTTATACTTGATGGTTGGTTGGTTGAAGAGTATAGAGTACTTAGAGATTCAATGGAGGATGAAGTCTCGGCACCGCTCTTTGTTACATATGTGCAAGTATAAGTCACGAGTTCGGGATAGTTTACTTCTGGGTCAAATTCATCATATTGGGTTTTCTTCATCAGCTGTCATGACAAAGAGCCTACTGAATGATAATGGGGTTGATTACTTGTTTTGCCAAGAGATTGAAAAGAGAGAGATTATGACGTATGAACACATCAGTTCATGCCTCGTACTCCAAAGAAAAGAAATGTGTACGTTTCAGTGCGCATTATCTTCTGAAGAAGAGAAATCTTCTTATGACGTTTGAACACAACAGTTCAAGCCTCGTTCCTCAAAGAAAAGAAAAGTGTACGTGTCAGTGCGCTTTATCTTCTGAAGAAGAGAAATCTTCTCAACTATGACCATTCTCATCAACATGCTTCATACTTTTTCCATGCGCTTCAGTCATAAAGTGAACCGGGCTACCACTGATTGTTTTCTCATTCCACTTGCTCGATTATAATGAAGATGGCGACATCATGTGCTGATTTTGCGGGAGAGAAGTGTGAATAGAACATTCGGATGATTTTCACTTACTTAATCAAGAATGGCAACTCCGTATGCAATTCTTGAGGGGGAGAAGAAGTGTGAATTGTTTGCATTGTTGATTGATATTTGAGAATATAAATGGTCATACGGCTCTAAACTCATGTAAGAACCGATCTTCTTCTTATCGGGTCATCTGCACATGGAGTTTTTCTCTTCTAAGAGCCGTTGGTTGACATCTTCACAAGCTGATATGAGTTTATTGACAAAGTGCTTCCGGTTAATGCTTCACGTGCACATTAACATGATGATTCTGAACAACCTTCTGTTCTTGTTTGATGTGATTGTTTGCTTGGTGTTACCATTTTGTGTGTTCGCTGCAGGTGATTCTTGATTTCCTTGATGAAAATCTTTCTGTTCTTGTTTGATTGGGAGGATCTTAATTAAGGGGATTTGCAAGATGTAAGTTAATTGGGATGCTTTTGGTGATGTTCTTGTGTTTTTGGTGAAATGAAGATGTTAACTATCTATTCCCCAACTGGACAATCTTGAAGAAGGTCGAGTCTATAGTCGGTTCTACATTTTCTGCTACATGTTAGAAGACTAAAGACTAGTTGCATTTAACGATCTAAAGACTTCTTCTTTATCTGGGCATTTATCAAACAGATTGTCGGTTTAGGGGAGAGCACTAATTGGGAGAAAGTTATAAGTCAGATTCAATTCCCAATTAGACTTGCTCATATTTTTAGCAGTGACTCCTCGAGACGTTGATATTGACTATTGTTGGACATTTGACACAAGGTGATTACTTCGAAGTTAATCATTTATCACTTATTTGAGATTGAAGTTGACTTTCACAAAGGCGTGTTCTTATTTGATAACTTGCTCGGGCTTAAGAATTTGAGGTGAAGACTTGGTTTATCTAGTTACCAGCAGTCGAGGTGGATGGTTGAAGACCTGGCTAACTATCACTATTAGGAGTTACTTTGTTTTACTCAGTGTCACACGCATATGACGGTGTGGATAATCTCAAGAGGTGTTAATGTCTCATACTTTGTTTGGGTAGTGAGTACTTAGAGATTTGCTTGAAGCATAAATTCTCGACACCGTTCTTCCATCATTAGGTGCAAGCTTAAGATACAAATGTGGGGAAGTTGACTTCAGTTTCAAGTAGGGTATATCGGGTTTTCTTCTTCAGTAGTCACTACAAATCGTCTACATAAGGGTTGATAAAAATAGTCAGAGAGAGTCTTCAGCAAGTTGATTCCCACAAGAGTTCAAGTGTTCTTCTCAACAAATTTCTAGTATACAGGCTTATAATGATTTGCTGACTCTGTAGTGTCAAAACCAGCAAGGGGGAAGGAGACACACATCTATACGCGAGTAATCTTGACGAGCTTAATACTTCTAAGTGATTGAAGATATCCCGGGAAGACTATTGTCATTACCGCAGAGAAACTCAAGATTTGACTCATAGCGTTCAGTGTTTTTTTATTCCAACTATGTGAGGGAAGAGATGGAAGAGTTAGTTTTTGAAGATGAAAGAGGTACACAAGTGTGTGAAGATTTTGATGTTATCACAATCATTAGGGGAGAGAGATTGTGTACATTGGGGATGCTCAGCTGTTTTACTTGAGGGCTTAATCAGTGATTCAGAGATATAATCACTTATTCCGGTGTTGACATCCGCAGAGATTGTCACCCGTAGAGATAATCAGTTATTCGACCTGCTTCTTCAATGTTATCGGTTATTCTCTCTTTGGGCATTGGGTACCGGGTTCTGGAGCTTCATACACTTTCTTCACGGGGAGAAAAGTATACATCAGGGTTATTCTTTGGCTATTGGACTTAATTCGCTACTTCGATGGTATAAGTTTCTTTGTCTTCGGGTATGTGTATTCGGGTTCGTGAGCTCTAGTCTAAGAGACTGACTGCATCAATTCATCTACTTGGGGGAAGTGTTCTCTTGACACCTTTTGGAATGGATTGCTTCAGACTTTAGTGGAACGAAATTTGAGAAGAATTATTTATGAGTGGGATGATACGTTGCTGTTGTTCTATTGATGATATAGCCTCGAACGAAGAATCACGGTGATTATTCTTAAAAGGAGCAGTTGGGTTTATGATAATGGTGTGCTTCTTTGTGCATCTGGCTAAAGCAAGCTTGAAATAGAGCTTCGAATCTGCTCAACATAAGGATTTTCGGTTTGGGGGGAAGCTGCCAAAGTCTCACTTTCAGATGGTTCAATTTCTTTCTTTGATTCAAGAGCCCTGGAAGCTTTGGTGGTGAACGTTTAAGAGTTGATGACTTCTATCTTCTACGACGTGCTGCTCGATATCCTTATCTCGGTACTCGTATCATCATCTTCTTTAACTATATCATCTATTCTATCTTTGTATATATTTTTCAGAAAATCAAAATACAAAAATATAAAACCAACAAAAAGAAAATAGAAAATATATAAAATCAACAAAAGCCCATAAAAATTAGAAAATTTCAAAAATACCAAAAATATGTTTTTCTATGACATGTCTTCTGGTATCGATAACATCTACGGTCTTAGAAATGTCATTCAATAATGGCACGGGACCATAGATGAAGTTCGAGCAGGAGGTGTAAATATTCTTTTCTAAACATGTCACAAAATATGGTTTACAGTTATTTCAGACTGTAACCCGTGCTTAAACAATGGCTTATAGTTATTTCAGACTGTAACCCGCGCTTCAAATGATGGCTTGCAGTTACATCAGACTGTAACCCGCGCTAAAAACTATGGTTTGCTATTATTTCAGATAGCAACCCGCTCTTCATGAAAGGAAAGTGCTGCGCTAAACCAATTTTCAAACATTTCGTGCACTTATCCTAAAAACAAAAATAAGGAAAGTATGTCGAAGGACTACTGTTCCTACACAAATGTTTTTCCGTCTAAAATTCTTCAGAAAAATATTTGTTGTGTTTTCAAAAATGGTGGTAAATGAGTTGCTTGAAAAATCAATCAGAATCAGAGTTTTCGTATTAATTTGCAAAAACTCAATCGATGACTTCAACACTTTTAAAACTTTTCAAGAAAAAGAGTCATTGGTTGAGGGGAAGAATATTTTTCATATTTACATCATCTTATGGGCTTTCTTAATCATCCTACGTGCTTATCTGAAAAATATAATTGCCTATGTTGAAGGACTAGGTTTCTAGGATGTGACTGTTAGGTTTAGATGATTATAGATTGATGAACATTATTCCCATGCCTTATATGAACTGATTGATATGTTGAAATTGACTTTTATTAGTCGATTGCTATTTGGGTGTTGTCGACCACCATATACCTGTTTGTGTCCACTAACGTATGCAGGTATCTTGGTATAAGAATGTTCCCGATCAGGATCCCACATTATATGATGTTTGGATGCCGAATGGAAAGGGTAACTAGATCTTGGGTTGACAAATGAAGAAACGAAGCTTAATTGGACTTCCATGGAGAGTTGGCATAAATGCAACATAAGAGGTCTCACTGCATCAGCAGATGGTTTTCTTCTAAGTGATTGAAGAAACAGAGCTTAATTTGACCTCAGTTGGCATTCAAAATGCAACATAAGAAGAAGTCTCACTGCATCTGCAGACGGTTTTTCTTCCAAGCCCTACAGCAACAACAACAAAAGCGGCTCATCCACCTAACATATCTTTGTGCAGGATACCATTTTTAAACAATTTTGAATAATTTGATTAAATTGTTTTGAAAATGGAAAATATTGTTTTGAAAATTTATTGGACTTAATTTTGAAAATCACCGGACTTCTTTTTATCAGAACCTAAGTCACTCAATTATTGACTTCTGTCATCGATTGAGGGGGAGAGTGATTTAAAATATAATATTTTCAAACAATAAGTTCTTCATAAAAGTTCTGGTTTGTACGGTAAAATGTGGTGATCTAAAGATTTAATGTTATGTCATGGTATGATTTTTCTTTTGAATAAAGGTCTTTCAAAATGAAATTATTTTCTGTTCTTGTTTGATTGTGAAATTTTTTTATTTTACTTAAAGATCTCTTAAAAAATGTCATACCTGATACTAACAATCTTTAGTGTCTTAAAATGGTCCTTTTCTGTCATCTTTCAAAATTGAATCTTGCCACGTCTTTTCCCAAAGTTTTCTAAATGATTTAAATCAGTTGGGATCACAAATCTCAAATGGTTTGATATTTTTTGATCAAGGTATAGATCGTGATTTAAATCTCAAATCTGTTTTAAATGGAATTGGTTTTAGTCCTTTATAGGCACTCCTGCCTCCATGTGCCAAATGATTTCAAATACACAATGCACATGTTGAGGAGGAGGATTTATCCAAAAACCAGATGAGTATTTAAACAAGGCCACATTTTCTCCCATGTTTTCTAAACCTAATTAAATCACTTAGGATCCAAAATCTCAAAGGGTTTGATATTTTTGATCCGGGGAGAATTTGTGATTTAATAATGAAATTTGATAAAAGGTGATCGTTTTGATTTAATTGTGCAGGCTGCTCTCTCATATGTGCTAAACGCTTTCGAATCTTGAAGCACATATTGAGGGGGAGCATTTTAAAGGAAAATAAAACTATCGAGGTACAAAAGCTTTTATGTTTTAACATAGAGTACCTTGATTGAGTTTTAAAATGGTTTCTTAATGGCGCTTGTGATTGTGGATGTGCTTCAAATTAACTCTTGCCTCTATGTGATAAAAATGATTTCTCTTATCCTATTCACATATTGAGGGGGAGAATTTTACCAAGAAAATCAAATGGCTTTTTTCTATGAAAATTGTGATCAAAGAAAATATTTCAAAGTCCTCTTGCATCCATGTGCTAAACAATTTCTAAATCATATGCACATGTTGAGGGGGAGGTTTTCTAAATGATCAAAACTTTTAAGGTACAAAATGCTTTGATCTCGTATCACAAGTACCTTGATTGTTTTTCCAAATGATTTTTCAATTGGTTTCAAGGAAGAATGAACAATACCAAAAGATCGACCAATTTATTTTTGCATGGAGTTATAAGGATGGTTAGGTTAGGTATTTGTTCCCACGATCCGCCAGAACCGGAGGGATCTACCCAGGGACAATCCACTAGATAGTGTAGAGTCCTTAGGTATATTGAAAAAAGGAGAAAAGTGAGATACGGGAAGAGTGCGGACTGAGACAGAGCTAGTACTGGAATAAACCCAACAAGGTTCTAGTTATGAAGTCTCGGTAAGCACTGAAGGGGTTGAAGAATGAAAAAGAATTGAATGTGAAAAAGGGGTGAAAAGAAATAGCCCTCCATTTATTCAACCTTAGGGCAGACACCGGGTTCAATACATATGCTACTGGTGGTTACTAAGGTAACACTGGTATTGAAGACAAGACGTCATGGACCCAGTGACGCACTGCACTAAACTTCCCAAGCTACTCAAGTTCCTCTTAAAAGGGCTTGTTTCATTTCTCACGGGGAACCGACATTATCTATCGACTTTCTCTTAGAGATTGTTGATATTGAAGAAGGAGACCCTCTCCCTAGTCTCCGGCATAGGAACCAAATGTGCACAATTGAGTCTAGAGCCAAGAGATCATCCACAATATCTCATTAGGACACAAAATTAATGAAGACTTTCTGTTTCACACATTGTGGAAAGTAAGTATATATTAAGAGTCCTTTGCATTATCCTTGTGGTATTGCCAGAACATCCGAGTGATATGTAAACATATTCACAATGAAGATGGAAAGCCTTCTGGAGCCAACATCAAACAAGCTCCTGGTAGGTGGCATGTGAGATCTATTCTATAGATCAACCATGTGACAACTGGATAGAAACGATGGGGCGATTCACTCGTGAATCAACCTTGGTCCAGGAAATGGATTGACGGATGCTTTTGGAAAAACCGTTCGATGTGCAAATCTTTTCTTTTCTCTAGCACGTCGAATGTGTACTTATGTTTTCAAATTCAAAAAGTATCTCTGATTGAAAAAAAAAATACTTTTGGAAAAACCGTTCGTTGTGCAAAATACTTCTTTTCTCTAGCACGTCGAATGTGTACTCTTTTCAAATACAAAAAGTATTTTTGATTGAAAATTGATCTTTCTCATAAAACCTTCGTTGTATTGCAAAACTCTTTCTTCCAAGCAATACGCGATTGTTTTTCAAATCATTTTTCATCAATCAGTGAATCTCAATTCGCTGGTTCACTCACTCCGTGTTGTCTTCTTTGAGACGTTCTGGTTTGAGAACAGCTAGAACAGCTGCGAAACCCTGTCAAGGAGATTCTTAGGAATCCTACCTGATCACAGGCAGTACTTGTACTGATCAACGGGGAACCGTGGGCCGTGTACCTCAATTCAACGAAAGTGATCAAAGACACTTTCGTGTATTTTATTGCTAACTGTTGTTTGCAGGTACATTTGGACGGTTGCAGCTGATCAGAATTGAGGAGTCATTCCAAAGCCGCATGCTCACAGCATCCACACTTAATTTGAAGAAATCATGACTGGTGCATATCTTCATAACCTGGCTCTGATATTTCATACTATGCTTCTGCTTCGCTGCTGCAAATATCATGAACCAGTAAGGCTTCCGCTACTCTGATGGAAAGATGTCATGATTCAAAAGTGTGAGCATGTCGGTCCAAAAGTCACAACTTCACATGTTGGCAACACAATAAAGGGTGATCCAGAGATTTGTTGTGGCTGATGATCTCAATGAAAGCTCGAAGATCATCAAAATGTGGATCAGTTTAAAGGCCTCCACTTAAAGTACAAATCTATGCGGACTTTGAAGAATCGCTACACAAGCACAAAGAATGCGGAATTTGAAGAATTGAAGTCTACGAGCTTGGAACTAAAGACAAAGATAGATTGCTAGGATGCAAAAAGTATTTCATGGGGTGACCTCCCTTAGGGGGAGATTGTTAGGAATTAGAAAATTCCATGTTAAAGTGTCGGTCACCCCAATTATAAGTCTAGCATATGTTAGCTCGTAGACGTGTCGTTTGTTACGTTATTTAGTAGTTTATTTGTTTGTCAGTAGCGTAGAATAGTTTAGTGCAACACCGTGGAGGAAGGACGGGTCTTTACCCACTGTATACCTGATCCACAGGCCGATAGGAGGTCGTATTGTTTGTAACTATAAATACCCCTTCCATCCATGGAAGGGGTGGTGCTTTTCAATCTAATATTCTACAATTTTTTTTGAGTAACTCTCTAGCAAGAACACCCTCTCTCTCTACTAACTCTCTAACTATGGCAAACATGTATTTTGATCATCCAAGACCACCCGAATCATCAACACAATAATATTATGATCCTACAATTGGTATCAAGAGCCAAGGTTATAGTGTTATTTTTGATTTGTGTGGTTTCGTACCATGGTTGCTTGTTTTTATTGATTTATTGTGGTTCGACACTCGTGTTTATGCTGTTTTTATTCATGTACTGTGGTCGGAATATATGTTTTTGCTGTTAACAGTTTTTGGTGTTATGGGTTTAGTGTATCCTTTGATTTGGTCAAAATATTACATCTGGTCATTATTTGTGTCTAAGTCCATTTATTTGTTTTTGTCCAAACATGTTATCATCTGTATGACTGTTACAAGTGGTCAAATGGTTTCTTTTTGTTGGTCAAAATGGGTAAATGAAGCAGCTTTTGTCGAAAATGTTTTTCTGGGTTAATATGAATATGGTCGGAATAATGGTCGGAAAACTCATCTGCAAAAAATTTCAAAAACCATTCTAGCGACTTCTCAAAGGAAAATGTTAGAATGATCTATCACTATCCAACATATGATGATTTCTAAAAACATGACTTTTTGTTTTAAGAAATTCCCTTCTTTGTAGTTTTCAAACATACACGGATCGTATCAAGTTTTCAAAGTACAATATACTAAAAAAACTTGGTAACGAAGCTCTGATGCCAATTGTGGAAAACTAGAAGGGGGGGGGGTTGAATAGTTTTACCAATTTAAAACTTCCTTTTAAATATTTAGATCGACTTATGTCAATCTATTTGGTTGTTTATGTTGGACGTTGATAGATAGATATATAAACGTGTAATGAAAGATAAAGAGTAAAAAGCACATCACCACGACACAAGTATTTATAGTGGTTCGGCTACAAGGACACCTTCCTTGCCCTACTCCACTCCCCGAGTCACCTACTCGAGAGTTCGTAAGCACTACACCAACTCCTTATGGCGGAGAAGCCTTCACAACGTCGCTTAACCTTTTTCCGGTACAAAGCTAAATACCGAGTTCTTTCACACCAAGGCGAACCACACCTAACACAACGTCACCTACCCTTTATACGGTGCTAGGCTAACCACCGAGTTCTTTCACACCTTAGGAGAACTAATCCTATCACAACGTCGCCTACCCTTTATTAGGTACTAGGCTAAGCACCTTAGTTCTTTCACACCTTAGGTGAACTACACCTTCACGACACAACACCTAATCTCAAGGAGATCTACTCCTTGTTACAACACCATCAAGGATATCACCATCCTTGTAGATAAACAAATACACATATGTATAACGATGCACCTCATCGATTATACGACCTAAGCATTCTTCCCAAATGCTACTTGATTTGATCCGTTGGCATCCTTCACTAATGCCTTTGACACAACACTTGGCACCCTTCACTAATGCCTTCGTCTTGACACCTTTAGCATCCTTCACTAATGCTTTTGACACAACGTTTGGCACCCTTCACTAATTCCTTCGTCTTGACACCTTTAGCATCCTTCAATAATGCTTTGACACGGATGATGAGCACCTTTCACTAATGCTTTCATCTTGACACTTTCGGCATTCTTCACTAATGCCTTCAACCCAACATCTATGGAGAAAGGAAGAACTATCAACAAGAGAAACTTAGTAGTCTTGATGATGACGAAGCATGGCAACTTATGGACTTGAGCTTGCACGTCTTCAAGAGGTGGTGATCTCTCCTTTAAGAGGAACCTAGTAGATCACACAAAAACAAAAGACAAACTACATAGATCACTTAGATCTGAGGTTAGAGGGTTAGAATACTTTGGGGAAGTATGTGTGAAAAACCGTGTATAGAGAGAAAGAAATGGCTCTCTATTTATAGAGAAAATTCTCTTCTGTTCCCCGGATCCCAAGGATCCCTACCACAAGGGATCCGGCTAGCACAAAGCTAGGGATCCGTGGTCAGCTCCTCTTTGCCCATGGGTATTTTTGGTTATGGGTCATGGGTCATGGGTTATGGGTTGATCCATGGTTTTCTTTCTAGATACAATGAACTTGGTTAAGTGGTATATATAAAACCATGGGTTGTGGGTTAAAACCATTTGCTAGTATTTCACCCATTTAGTATATACTTAGTTTTTACCCATTTTAGCATACTTAGTTTAAGTATATGTTTTAACCCAATATGTAAACACTATTTGTTGTACATATTTATCTAAATCATAAAAACACTTATACTTGTTTTAGTGTTTTATGTGAAAGTGTAAGTGTGTTAGAAAACTATTAGTCCAAATCATTTACGTATTTTATTTGTTTCGTTAAAATGATTTTACTTTTGTTATCGACAAAACATTAGAAGATCGTAAAATATAAATAAACATTTTTACGGCTTATTTGTATTAACAATCATCTTCAGTATCTAACATCTCATCATCTTCACGTTTCTATTCTTAAATTGGTTCTTCTTCCTGAAGGATACATTTGGTGGTGTCACTCGTGCCCTTACCAATTTGATTAACCGGATTGGTTTGGGCTTGCGTGACATCAAGAGATTCTTTTGGGAGTACATCACTACTGCTAGAACCCACTGGCCTGTCAGGTTGATTACCTGCAAAGTTAGATGTATTTTGATCTTCTTTCTCAACAGTTTTCTTCACTTTGACATACTTGTTGCTTTCATCAAAAGATTCATAAACATCAATGCCTTCTTCTAACTCTGTGATAGTTGCGCTTTTTTCTTTCTCGTTGTCTTTGTGATCATCAACTTCTTTCAAATGTTTGTTTGAAATTTCACTTTCTTCAAACTCTGACTTTCTGTCAGCATCTTCATCCTCATTAGCAGTAGAAAAATCATCATTAGGAACACTTTCTTTAACCACTTTATTAGTTTCTATGACATCATCTATCTGCATCTCAGGCCTAAGAGAGTCTTCGGATTTCCCAATCTCATCTACTTGTAAGACATCTTTTTTAGTTTCTAAACAATCACTGTGTAGAGAAACTGCAGCCAATTCGATGTTAAGATTACTTCCTTTGTCTTCTAACTCTGACTTTCTGTCGGTATCTTCATCCTCAGGCAAACATGATTCATCAGCAGTAGAAAAATTATCATTAGGAACATTTTCTTCAGCAACACTTTCTTTAACCACTTTATTAGTTTCTATGACATCATCTATCTGCATCTCAGGCCTAACAGAGTCTTCGGATTTCCCAATCTCATCTACTTGTAAGACATCTTTCTTAGTTTCTAAACAATCACTGTGTATAGAAACTGCAGCCAATTCGATGTTAACATTACTTCCTTTGTCTTCTAACTCTGACTTTCTGTCGGCATCTTCATCCTCAGGCAAACATGATTCATCAGCAGTAGAAAAATCATCATTAGGATCATTTTCTTCAGCAACACTTTCTTTAACCACTTTATTAGTTTCTATGATATCATCTATCTGCATCTCAGGCCTAACAGAGTCTTCGAATTTCTCAATATCATCTACTTCTAAGACATCTTTCTTAGTTTCTAAACAATCACTGTGTAGAGAAACTGCAGCCAATTCGATGTTAACATTATTTTCTTTGACAAGCCCTTCATCTTCTATTGCAAGGCTTTCAACTGGTATGTGTGACATTTCTTCATATGCTTTTGTGCTAGCATCATGCATTTCTGTATCAGCCAAATCTTGAACTTCTTCTGAAACTGCAGCAGTACGAACATCAAGAGTATGGGCATCACGAATAGAAACATCAATACTAGCAACATTTTCTTCAGCAGTACTCTCAGCAAATGCAGCAACACTTTCTTTAACCACTTTATCAGATACTACAAAGAAATCTTTCTTAGTTTGTACACAATCACTATTTTCTTTGACAAGCCCTTCATCTTCTATATCACGCATTTCAACTTGTATGTGTGACAATTCTTCATATGCTTTTGTGCTTGGATCATCCATTTCTGTATCAGCCAAATCTGGAAATTCTTCAGAAGCTACAGCAGTAGGAAGATCAAGAGTAGGAGCATCACCAATAGAAACATCAGCATTAGCAACATTTTCTTCAACAGAACTCTCAGCACATGCAGCAGCACTTTCTTTAACCACTTTATCACTGCCTATAGAAACTGTAGCAAAATCCATGTTATCATTATATCCTTTGTGAACATTTTCGACACACACGATGTCAACTGAATTGCTTTTAACATTACCATCTTCATGTTCTTCCGAAGGAGTAAGCAATTCATTGGCTGTGTAATCATCTTCATTTTCGTTCAAATATTGTTTGGCAGCTTCCTCAGGCAAACTTGTTTCATCAGCAATAGAAAGATCCGCAGTAGGAGCATTTTCTTCAACAAAACTTTCTTCAACAACTTTTAAAGGTTGTACCACTTCACGTGAAATCATTTGAATATTACTTGTATTCTCTGATTCATCATGGATGTTATCATTAGTTTCTTTGGCACATCCTTCATTTGGTATTTCTGTTTCTTCAGCAAATCCCACGTTAACTACACCTTCACTTCTCTGTTTTTCTGTTTCATCTTTTCCAATTAAAAGCGACAAAAGTACTTTCTTAAGATTAACAACTTCTTCATCTTTTGAAAGAATATCATCATGCAATGAAAAATGTGATATACATCTTTTCAGATCAGAAATAGCTTCCTGAAAAATTAACAAATTAACAGAATAAGTTATTCATTTCTTAAAAAAAAAGTTATGTAATAAGTTTCTGATTAAAATATGTATCTCAAGTATAGCCGATCTTACCTGCTTTTGCTTTGAAGTTTCAAAGTTGCTAATCTGAATCTCATGATGCTGCTTTAAAGTAATAGTATAAGATATTTTAGTTTGGAACAAAATAACATAAGAAAAATTTAAAGTTCTTGAACAATTTAATACCTCTTGAACATCAACATGATTCAAGTTGTTATCTTCTGATAATTCAGTCGCATGAAAAGGTTGGAACTGGTTATTCTGCGTTAAAAAAATATATTATTAATAAATGATTAAATGAATATATTATTATAAATGAATGAATACCTCATTTCGATAATCAAAATTGAAGGAATTGTCATCATCATAAACTGAAGGGTCATTTGCAGCATCCAACAAAGATGAACTCCCAAAATTCTCAATCCTCATTGGAGTATGATTATTAAAAAAATGGTTTTCTTCAGATGATGATGAATTATCATTATCACTTTCAGCTTGTATAGGTTTTGAAGTTTCACAAATTTTGTTCTGATAAAAAGAAGAAAAAGAGTTATAACAATCAAATATTATGTTTTTTAAAAAACAGAATAATCAAACTTTTAAGATTACCTGTTGCACTTCAGAATTCAAATGTTGACATTGATCTTCTGACACTCTTTTATTCTCTAATAGTAAAACATCACTAGATTCAAAAATTGGTTGATCAATTTCATCATTAACTTCCTCACTGAAGAAAACCCGATCATCTTCAAAAAACTCAGAAAATTTTTTAAGTCTTATATGTTCACAGTCCACTTTCCTCAGCAATTCTGTTGAGCAATACTGTAAGACATCTTCATTCGATTTGGTTCTTTTAAACAGCCATCTAATATACAGCAACTGTGAAAAAAATAATTCAAATATTTGTTAAAAAATAAAACCAAAATATATATATAAAAAAAAACATACCGTAAGAAATGTTATTGGACCACAATACTGTTTATTTGCAGAATTCGTATCTAGATTAGGTGGATTTAGATCTAGAGATTCCATCATTAGACCACACCAATCAACTCTGATAATGTTATCATAATGATCAAAAAGTGATGGTAGAAATCTCATGTTTGATTCTCCTCCCGCACTTGAACAAATCATTGTCGTGACCAACAAAATAATGAAATTTAACTTGAAAACATCATTAACTGTATCAGTTGCCAGAATGAAGTCCTTGAGGTTTTTAGAAAAAGATCTATTGGCAGTTTCCACAATAAGTTTTCCATCTTCGTTAACATATTGTTTCCAAAAAGATTGAAGATTGAACTTCAATGTCTTGTAATTTAATCTTTTTACAAAATTAATTCTTAAATCTCCTTTTGGAAATCCTAAAACCTCATGCACCAAGTCTCTTGTAATCTTTATTTCTTCTCCTTTAAAAACCAGCGATTTTTCTTTTTCATTGTAGCAACTTAAAATTTTCCAAGCTAGGTTTGATGGTATAAGAGCAATATTAAGATTTAAAATCTTTTTAAACCCCAATTCTGCTACAAAATCTTTGAGACAAGGAATTTTTGATATGTGCTTTACTGCCTCATAGAAATTGAGAGGAGCGCTTCTTGTTCTGAGATCTGTTGGTTGGATGTATTCTTCTGTAGTCAAGTAAACTTTACCCTTCTTTCTGAATGGTTTCTTTTCTTTACAAACAATTTCTTTCATCACAAATTTATTAGATGAAGTAGTCGTTTTTATTGGTCCTGAAAAATTAAATGAAGTTTGATTAATTTTAAAAATAAATAAACGAGTTTTCAACTGATTTTCAATTTAAAAAGTCAAAAAAAAATACGAAAAGAATAAACATACTCTTCTTGGTTGATTTCTTGTATTTGAGAACAGAGAGATCATTTTCTGTATCTTCAGAAAAAACAAACTCGTCTTCTTCATCATGTTCTTCTGAATTAGAATTTAAAAAAAAAATTCAATTATGTGATGGGTAGATTGATAGGTTCAAAGCTAATATAGTTTTATCATCTAACTGTTATGAAGCAAAAATTATTGACGAATCCTAATTTTCACTTTTAAAAGAAAAAAAACTATTGATATCATGCAAATTCTGACTATATAGTAACCAAGAATAAACTATCTAAACCAATATCATTTACTCAAAAAACCCTAGAACAGAGTTACAAATGTACGGATCATTTGCTAGATATCAAATTAGTCGTTCAACTAAAAAATAGAAAGTAAATCACACATATAATATAGATAAAATTTTCTACCTAATTAAGTCAACTATAATTAGTTGTAAAACTAAGTGTAAAAATATTTGTAAATTATAGATGTTCAGGGGATACCGTTCGGATTGGGTATTATTTGGAGGAATATGTCTGTTTTATAGTATTCTTGTATTCTGAGAGGGACGCTGAGATTACATGACTGGGAATACCAAACAGCCTTACTTTAAGGAGCTACTAGGGAATACATTGACCAACCGAGAGTACATGACTGCGAATAACAAACAGCCTTACTTTGTTGCAGGATTGATCACTAGGGAATACATTGACCAACCGAGAGTACATGACTGCGAATACCAAACAGCCATAATAATTTTGTGTATATCAAAGACTATCTTACAGAGTCTAGAATCGCAAAAGTCTATCTTACAGCCATAATAATTTTGTGTATATCAAAGACTATCTTACAGAGTCTAGAATCGCAAAAGCTTTGAAAGAAAATTCTTAAAAATAAAAAAATAATACTATATCAAAGACTATCTTTCAGAGTCTAGAATCGCAAAAGCATTAGCAAATTTGAACTTAAAATAAAGAAATTAAAAATATATAAATAACGCTATTTCAAAACTGTTCTAAATTTTTTTGACTTTTTTCAAAACTTTCAAACTTGACTTTAGTGAACTTTGATTCAATCTAAATAACTGAAAATGAATTTTTAAGCTAAAACAAGACCAAATGAATCTATTTTGACTACTTATGCAATTAAATTTATTAGTATGCAACTACATATAACTGTTATGATCCAAAAATTATTGACGAATCCTAATTTTATGATGAAAGTGACTGAGATAAAGTGTTTATCTTCTAAATCACATTAAGCTGCTTCTAATAAGCTAATTAAAATTCACTAAAATTGATTGAAAACTTAATCAAAGCTTAAAAGTAAGCTATAAGAAGCTTATCTAAACTTATAAGACATAATTTGAGTATATTTTTGAAAACATTTTCTGATATTAAATATTGATTTGTACTGCTAGTATTTGTTACTACTGTAGGTTGTGTTTCACCACTGCTAGAACAAACAAATGATCTCGACGATATCACCTTAGATGTAAAACTAAGTCTAAAACTAAGTGTAAAAATATTTTTAAACTATAGATGCTCAGGGTATACGGTTCAGATTGTGTATAGTTTGGAGGAATATGTCTGTTTTATAGTATGGTTGTATTCTGAGAGGGACGCTGAGATTCCTGTGTTTTATCTAAAAATTATGCAACTACATCTATCTGTTATGATGCAAAGATTATTGACGAAACCTAATTTTCACTTTTAAAAGAAATAAACTATGGATATCATCCAACTTCTGACTATATAGTAACCAAAGAATAAACTATCTAAACCAATATCACTTACTCAAAACACCCTAGAATAGAGAATCATGACCATAACCAAACACTCCTTTATGATGAAAGTAACTAAGACAAAGTGTTTATAAGACATAATTTGAGTATATTTTGATTTTTACTTGTATCATATAACAAATAGTTGGAAATCAAATCTAATCAATCTTACTAACACTTGTAAACATACACAATGCATTCTATTCGAAATTAAACAACAAATATTCATTTTGCAGTGTATTGTGATATTAATTAAACATCATGAACTGAATCTACAACCAAAGTTACAAAACTAAAAATATACGGATCATTTGCTAGATATCCAAAAAGTCCTTCAACTAAAAAAAGAAAGTAAATCACACACAGAATATAGATAAAATTTTCTAGCTAATTAAGTCAACTATAATTCAAATAAAAATCATTAACATACCTTCAACTGCATAGTTTACCTTCTTCTTTTTTCGTCTATCTTCCTTGCATAAATATTGTGGTTCACCTAATATGTAATAAGAATTTTTTAATTAAAATAAAAAATAAGTATATAATTATTTATAAAAAATATAAATAATAACCTTCAGTAAGACGCTCTATACTCGTTTTACGTTTCTTATTCTTCTGTACATCCAAAGTTACATCTAAAAAAAAAACACTATTAACATACAAATTTGTTTAATATCACAGTCAATAATGATCGATTTAAAAAGGAAAATCAAATGGAATATTAATAACAAACTGTTAAGATTAACAGAAAAATAAAACTAACCTCCAGTTTTATTTTTAGTAGAACCGGAATAAAAGATTTTAACTGAAAAAAATAATAATCAAAAATATTAGAATAAACATTATAAGAACTTAAACTAAAATTATAACAAAACAGTATATGATTCGTTACATTTTTTAATTCCTTTGTTTTCTGAAGTGTTCTGAATATGTAGTGGATGATCCATTGAATGCAATTTGATTTTTTCTGGAAATTTTAGTTTTGTGAAGGTATCAGAGTGTGTTTGATATTTTAGAAGAGAAGTGACTGTGATATTGGATCATGTTTTTGGGCGTTATAACATTTACGTCTAAAAAAACATTTGGGTTTAAAAAAAAAAGAAATTGGGCTTCTAACAAAATGGACTATTATTTAGGGCTTTAAGCAAAAAGATGGAAACCATTATTGACTTTGTATAAAAAAGAGGCCCGTTTGTATTATTCAGGATTTCAGGGCTTCTAACAAAAATGGACAATTATTCAGGGCTTTAAGCAAAAAGATGGATATAGGGGTGTTCATGGGTTGGGTAATATCCGAATAAACCGAAAACCGAAACCGAACCGAACCAAAAATAACCGAACCGAACTTGTAACTGAACCGAAATTGCCAAAACCGAACTGAACCGAAATAAAAGTTCGGTTTTCAGTTCGGTTATGGTTTTAGCAATCCAAACCGAAAACCGAACCGAAAACCGAAATTAAATAAATTATTTTTTTTTCAAAAAATATATATATATATAAATGAATAAATTATTAAATTTAGGTAATTCGGGTTATTCGGTTCGGTTTTCAGTTCGGTTATACCAAAAAAAAAATTAACCGAACAAACCGATAACCGAACCGATGAACACCCCTAGATGGATACCATTATTCAGGGCTTTAAGCAAAAAAAATTCGTTCATTTCTTTTGCATATTAAATCATTCTACCTAAAAAAATCTCTTTCGTTTCTTTTGCTCGCACTCTAATTATTCAAAAACCAAATACCAAAACCAAACAAAATGTGGTCAGTGCAAATACGCTAAAAAATGTCCTGTTTGTATGTCAAACAGGACTGGAATGATTTAACCAGAAAAATACGTGTCTGGTCGGTTTTATTGGTCGGTCCAATCGATCAAATCAGATATCTCAACCTTAAGTAGAATAAAGAAAAAAATGTAATCTCATTTTAACAAACTATATTTAGTTATCAAACAGCTATATTTATAAAAAATAAGATTACTCGAAATCACATTTTTAATCTTTAAGTTTCTATAATATCCAAGGTCGCAAAAAAAGTCTACAAGCACGATTAATCACCGCTTACACGCTACTGAGCCACCGACCTTTCCAATTTGTGTAAATCACTCAAACAAGTCAGTCAACTGTCGTTAACGATGCTCAAACTTACCGAAAACTTGCAAATCTTGCGGAAAATACATTAATATCGTAATAAATTAGTTTTAATCACAGTTTATATTTATTTAATATCGTAATAAATCTTGCCAAAAATGTCAATATGATTTATAACCGATCACTATTTTTGCAACACTGAACAAATGTAGTCACTTATAATCGTTGTTTATATCTATTACAAGATGTTTTTAAGAAAAATCTTTCCGGGGTTACCCAAACTTGCCGGAAATACACAAAACTTGTCAAAAATGTCAATATGATTCACGATTTTTGCAAACCTTGATAATATCACATTATAAACAAAAATAAAACGTAAAAAACTTGAATATCACATAAAATAGAAAAAAAATAATTTGTTCGGGTTTTATCTTTCCATACTGATCGGGTTAAAAAAATCAACCACCCAGTATATTAATCTTAAATGAATGCATTTTCTCTCTCATAATTTTATTTCAATTCATAAAAACATAAACCCCAAAAATCAAATTCCAGATCCCCCAAAAAAAATTTGATGGCCAAAAAAAAAAGAAATCATAATTTGACAACAAATTCTGTTATTCAAATCGCAGAATTGTTAGGTATATTTGCTTAGTTTATCTTACAACCTTTTATGATATTACCATGTATAATATCAGAATAACTACTTAATACAGTAACTCTGATATTAAAAATATC
>OU343221.1:185295260-185540722 GCA_910596185.1 Chrysanthemum makinoi
GATCACACAAAAACAAAAGACAAACTTCATAGATCACTTAGATCTGAGGTTAGAGGGTTAGAATACTTTGAGGAAGTATGTGTGTAAAAGTCATGTTTAGAGAGGAAGAAATGGCTCTCTATTTATAGAGGAAATTCTCTTCTGTTCCCCGGATCCCACGGATCCCTACCACAAGGGATCCGGCTAGCACAAAGCTAGGGATCCGTGGTCCGCTCCTCTTTGCCCATGGGTATTTTTGGTTATGGGTCATGGGTCATGGGTTATGGGATGATCCATGGTTTTCTTTCTAGATACAATGTATCTTAAGGATACAATGAACTTGGTTACGTGGTATATATAAAACCATGGGTTATGGGTCAAAACCATTTGCTAGTATTTACCCATTTAGTATATACTTGTATTTACCCATTTTAGCATACACTTAGTTTTTACCCATTTTAGTATACTTAGTTTAAGTATATGTTTAACCCAATATGTAAACACTAGTTGTTGTACATATGTATCTAAATCATAAAATCACTTATACTTGTTTTAGTGTTTTATGTGAGAGCGTAAGTGTGTTAGAAAACTATTAACTCAAACTATTTACGTACTCTATTTGTTTCGTTAAAATGATTTTACATTTGTTATCGACAAAACATTAGAAGATCGTAAAATATAAATAAACGTTTTTACGGTTTATTTGTATTAACAATCTCCCCCTTTTTGTTGATGACAAAACATAAAATTATTTTAAGGAAAAATCTAAAATTCGTAAAAATTTGTATTTGTAGTTTTTACTTTCTTCTCCCCCTTTTTGTCGAAACAAAAAGTGTTAAAAGAAACTAACACAATTTTTATAAGAAAAATGTAAAAAAATGTAAAGAGAGCAAGTAACGGGAATGGTACTCGTCTTAACTCCCCCTTGACGAGTCCATCCCTATGTAAGGGCGTCAAGGACATAACGTAAAATAAACTTATTGTGTTTGCAATTAAGTTTGCAAATGATTCGTCTATGTGACGAGAACGTGCTCCCCTTTGAATATTGCAATGTTGCAATGGGGTGTCATGAAGTGTAATCCAAAATTGGATTAAGTTGCAAATGATTTTGCAATGTTGTTTGACACAAAGCTCCCCCTAGCTTTATGGTGTCAATATATTCATGTGTATTTTGAATAACTACAAGACAAAGGTTAGAAAACAAGAGTATAGTGCATAATTTCCTGCAAATAAGACTCAAGTTAGTAAAAATTTGTGCTTCTGTACCACGGTTCCCTTCAAGGAGGGATCCGTCTAGTTATTTGGGAGGGATCCGGCTATCTGTTACAGTATCTTCAGCAGTGAAGAAATGTCAAGGAATGCTATTTTGAGAAAATGAGATATATGTACAATATATCAAGCACAACACAAAATAATCATAGCATATAAGTATTCATTCAATAAAACAAGAGATACGCGACCAAATCTCTAAAACTAAGAGAATGAACTAGCCAAACAAGTGCTACTAATGCTAAGTGAGTTACCCCAATTCAAGGTTTAATTAAACTAAATGATGATCAAGGATGAGAAAGGTTTCCTAAACGTTCTAAGTTTGAGCTTTTGAATGTGATGCTCATTGTAGTTTAGGATTATTAACCTCTTCGAAATGTTCGAGGAGGTGATAAAACATGAAACGTTGCTCTTCACGTAGTTCATGTATCAACCTTTCAACATGTTTACAATGATAGCAATCCTTTTCATGGTTTTGAGTTTCTTGAAGTGAAAGTTCAAGTGAAGTGGGTTGAGGATCTTCAAATGAAGGAGGATTTGATGGAGGCTCATTAAGTGGTGGTTCTACAATGTTTGAGGGTAGAGGTAAAGAAGCATCGAATTCCATTTGGTTGGGTGGTTGCCTTTGATGTCTTCTCATAATCGAATTCCATTTGGTTGGGTGGTTGCCTTTGTTGCTCAATCTTTTCAAGTGAATTAGTTGGTAATGGTGAAAGATGAGATGGCCAAGAAGGTAAATCTTCTACATTGTGAGAGTGTGGAGATGATTGTGAGGTGACTCTAGGCACTAAAGATGTTGGTTGAGTTGTGGAGGGTATGTTTGGTATAGTAGAATTTGGTGATGAAATCTTAGTGGGAACACTCTTCTTGGGGATTAGTTTGATTGGTTTCCTTGGTGTAGGGGAAATCCTAGCATTGGTGGACTTAACCGGAGATGATTCGGTTGAGGAAACTTCGTGTATGATTCTAGCAAGTTTCTTTGGTGGTTCTTGAGTGGATGAGTAAGCACTAAGAGCTTTTCTCATGATGAGATGACTAAGAAGGATGGTTACAATTGCTGATAATTATGTTTGTGTTTGATGACTAAAGTGTTCTTGGCAATATGGGTTATAAAGAGAAGAGCTTTGCAATTGCATTTAAGACTTAATCCACTAATGTCACAAGGTTGAGATTCAAAGTTTCACTGATCTAGGAACTCATTTAAGATGAGATGGAGTGTTTGAGTTAGAAAGATGAGTTGAAATGATTGTTTTAGCTATGTTTGACATAAACTGTCACTCGGATCCCACGGTTCCCTCCTTGAAGGGATCCGGCTAGGCTAATCCTAGGGATCCGGCTCTCAGCAGTTATGACAGGTTTGAAATGAGGTTTCTAGGAGCTAAATCCTATCTCATTTTGAATGTTTCAGTTCTCCTAAGTGTTTAGGATGAAAGGGTACTTGAATGATTAGAGGTAATAAGTGTTATAGCAAATGATTGCTTTTTATGGAAGGGTGATGGGGCAAGATGACTACCAATGGATGTCCAAGGATAACACTAGGAGTTATGGAGGTGTCAAGTTATAATAAATGATCCTAGTGATCAGATTTAAACTTGAGGTGATTTTAAGAAAAGTTCTTAAGAATCACAAGAATTAAAATTTTTTTGTCTTACTTTGAGATAGAAGTAACTAGAAGCAATTTCCTAAAACTGTTTCACTTGTCCTCTTTAATAGTTTGTGAGTAGTTGAAGCGGAAATATGGTGAGTTTAGATGTGTTGATAAAATTAAACTAAGATCTTAAGTAAGCCTTTAGTGAGTCTAAGCCTTTCTCATCCTTGAAGTGGACTTAGTTGGGTTCTAAAATCATATGCTAAGCTAATGTGATGTTATCTAGAAAGCTATTTTGATGTAGTGAATGTTGTATTGCTGATCTGATGTCACGGATCCCACGGTTCCCTCAAGGGAGGGATCCGGCTAGGCTAATCCTAGGGATCCGGCATCTGCAGATCAGAACCAACACAGAAATGATGTGCAGTTTATGCACACTAGTAAATCCAAAGATAAACAGTAGAAACAAGCATGTTTATCACAAAACACTAGTTAAAGACAATATCCAAGTAATCATAAACTGAAAGTGCTAAAATGTAATCATCCAAACATAAGATAAAGAAAACAAGCACAATCCTATTGTCTCTTTCGTCAATCCTTTCTTTTCATTTTTGACGGCTTAGGGAGGATGTATGCGAGGTTTGGAATCATGCCCCTTAATTGTTTAAATTCCGCGGTCTCGTTTGGAATGGTTGGAAGTTGTTTGTGGTATTCAAGGATTTCCAATTTGATGTTGGCTACGGGGTCGACATCTTCTCCATCTTCTTCTTCTTCACCGGCCGATGAGTCCGAGAGAGCTTCCGGTTGCTCTCCATTGACCATGAACCGTTTAGAGGGTCGTTTGGTAAGAGGTACCATGACGTGATTGGAAAGATAATGATCATCGTTGATAGGAGATGGTTGCAATGTACCAACATACTTACAAAGTCGTGTTAGAAGCATACCATACGGAAGTACCATGTTGGAAGCTTTGAATACCCCAGCCATTCTCCTTACCATGTAATAGGCAAGATTAAATGGCCTTTGGTGGATAAGACAATAGATCATTTGCACAAGGCATGCGTTTGGATGATCTTTGTTTCCAACTAGGCTAATGACATTTTCCCTAAGGATTTCTTCCCATTTTCTAAATATGGGATGCATTTCAAAAAGTTCCATTTGAAAGGGATTACGGTGAATGAGCTTCTTGTTTCGGTCGAAGCGGGATTGGTCGGCTCTTATTTTGAAGATAATGTCTCAGATGGTTTCGGGTTCATCAATAGGAGTGTTATAGAGAGGCTTAGGATCAAGTGCAAGGTTTTGAGCGTTAATTGCCCAATCTTGAGAGTACATACAAATTCCTTCACAAGGAATGCGAAGAATTTGAGCAAGGGTGTTGAGAGGAAGAGTGAAGTTTTGTTTATTGATAATGAAAGCGATTGAAATGCTATCATCGACGTTTCGAATGATCCTAAAGCTTTTGTAAAATTCAAAAATGAAAACCGGACAAATTTGTTCATCTATGTCAAGGAGACAATCAAAGTTGATTGTCGAGAAAACTTGACGAATGTCGGTATCTTCAAGGAAACATTCCTTGACTACACGACCTTCGTGGATAAGTCGTTTTACAAGGCTTTTGAAAATTTTACGGTCGGTTTTGGTCAATCCTTTTTTACGATAATAATGAGTAAGGTAGTGGACGGTGTCATGATGATCTTGTTGAGTAGCTTTGGGCATGGTTGGTCCTAAAAATACAAATTTTCCAGTTAGGTAAAATTATTTGGGATGGGTTTATGGTTTTGATTTGTATTAACAATGTTGTGAACACAATGTGATTTCGTTAAAAGCCCCTTTTCATGATTAATTTAAAAAGCCCTAATTAAATTAATTGATTAAAAATTAAGAAACCACAAACCCTAGGATGAGGATGATGAAACTTAGAACAAGTTAATGTAATTACTTACAATGATGTTCTAGGAAGGAGTACTTGAGAGTATGGAAGCCAATGAGGATGGATTCAGTAGCTTAGTCGTTTTAGTGTTATGTGAATAGAGGGAAAAGATCAGTGGTGAATTTTTGAAAGCGTATAGCTGAGTTTTGTTCCACGGTTCCCCCGGATCCTTTGTATTTGGGATCCGGCTAGTACAACTAGAGGGATCCGGCTACTGTGGACAGAAAGGGAGTTGTTTGGTATTATTTTTGTAGTATGCTTATAAATTAGCTTGCCCAAGAAAAATGGAGGCATTAGATGAGGATTGCTTTTGAATGATGATTTTTGATGAATTACATCTCGAGGGTTCATATGTGATGACGGCGTTAGTTTGATGAAAGAAAATAATATCATTCCCTATGTTGAAAAAGACGAAAGGTGACGAAAGAGACTTCTAATGATGTTAGTGATTAGTTAAGCAAAGAGAACTTATGACAATAAATGGAACTCATGTAACCTATCTAATGAAGAGTAAAACATACCTCTATGCTTCTTGTTTTGGTATAATACCAAAAATACTTCATGAGCTTTTAAAGTAATCCTTTGTACTTGGTGTACGTAAGTTGCGATTACCTTTTAGATCCTTCCTTGAATGTTGACTTCATTATTCTTTGAATGAAGATTTTGAAGAGATTCTAGCATGCAGATTTCTTAAGAGCAAAAGTGATTAGAATCATCTATCAATGTCCAACAAAATGATTTAAAAGAGAATATGACCAACAGAAAAACCTTCTTTGTAGTTTTCAAACATACACGGATCGTATCAAGTCTTTAAAGTACAACATACTTTAAAAAACTTGGTAACGAAGCTCTGATGCCAATTGTGGAAAACTAGAAGGGGGGGTTGAATAGTTTTACCAATTTAAAACTTCCTTTTAAATATTTCGATCGACTTATGTCAATCTATTTGATTGTTTATGTTGGACGTTGATAGATGGATATATAAACGTGTAATGAAATATAAAGAGTAAGAAGCACATCACCACAACACAAGTTATTTATAGTGGTTCGGCTACAAGGACACCTTCCTTGCCCTACTCCACTCCCCGAGTCACCTACTTGAGAGTTCGTAAGCACTACACCAATTCCTTGTGGCGGAGAAGCCTTCACAACGTCGCTTAACCTTTTTCCGGTACAAAGCTAAATACCGAGTTCTTTCACACCAAGGCGAACCACACCTAACACAACGTCGCCTACCCTTTATACGGTGCTAGGCTAACCAGCGAGTTCTTTCACACCTTAGGAGAACTAATCCTTCACAACGTCACCTACCCTTTATTAGGTACTAGGCTAAGCACCTAGTTCCATTACTATGGAGGAACTACTACCCTTCACGACACAACACCTAATCTCAAGGAGATCTTCTCCTTGTTACAACACCATCAAGGATATCACCATCCTTGAAGATAAACAAATACATATATGTATAACGATGCACCTCATCGATTATACGACCTAGGCATTCTTCCCAAATGCTACTTGATTTGATTCTTTGGCATCCTTCACTAATGCCTTTGACACAACGCTTGGCACCCTTCACTAATGCCTTCGTCTGGACACCTTTAGCATCCTTCACTAATGCTTTGACACGTATGATGAGCACCTTTCACTAATGCTTTCATCTTGACTCTTTCGGCATTCTTCACTAATGCCGTCAACCCAACATCTATGGAGAAAGGAAGAACTATCAACAAGAGAACCTTAGTAGTCTTGATGATGACGAAGCATGGCAACTCATGGACTTGAGCTTGCACGTCTTCAAGAAGTGGTGATCTCTCCTTTAAGAGGAACCTAGTAGATCACACAAAAACAAAAGACAAACTACATAGATCACTTAGATCTGAGGTTAGAGGGTTAGAATACTTTGGGGAAGTATGTGTGTAAAAGTCATGTTTAGAGAGGAAGAAATGGCTCTCTATTTATAGAGGAAATTCTCTTCTGTTCCCCGGATCCCACGGATCCCTACCATAAGGGATCTGGCTAGCACAAAGCTAGGGATCCGTGGTCCGCTCCTCTTTGCCCATGGGTATTTTTGGTTATGGGTCATGGGTCATGGGTTATGGGTTGATCCATGGTTTTCTTTCTAGATACAATGTATATTAAGGGTACAATGAACTTGGTTAAGTGGTATATATAAAACCATGGGTTATGGGTCAAAACCATTTGCTAGTATTTACCCATTTAGTATATACTTGTATTTACCCATTTTAGCATACACTTAGTTTTTACCCATTTTAGTATACTTAGTTTAAGTATATGTTTAACCCAATATGTAAACACTAGTTGTTGTACATATGTATCTAAATCATAAAATCACTTATACTTATTTTAGTGTTTTATGTGAGAGCGTAAGTGTGTTAGAAAACTATTAACTCAAACTATTTACGTATTTGTTATCGACAAAACATTAGAAGATCTAAAATATTTTTTTCGTTAAAATGATTTTACATTTCAATTATTTAAAGTTATCGACAAAACATTTGAGAAGATCGTAAAATATAAATAAACGTTTTACGGATTTTATGTTCAAAAGATTCAATGCAATTTCATTGATATCTTCTCTTCCACCATAAAACATTTGTATTCATGTTCTACTCCAAAATACACATCCGAGTTTCGGGATCTCCCTTTAACTAATGGCAAGAGAACCTTCCTAAGGATGCCTGTTAAAAAGCTCTCCAACTCAATTATTTAAAGCTGTTCGATTCTTAAGATCAGATGCTAATGCGTGAAAAGTCTTAAAAAAGATGGGATTCGAAAGTTTACTTGATTTAAAAATTAATATCATTCCAAGTAGATTGGCACAACATGTAGTACAAAACTTTGACGAATCAACCATGACAATGAAACATTGGAAGGGAGATATTAAAATAACAAAAGAATCAGTTAAAGAAATCCTTGGTTTTCCATGCGGTGGTATGCCAATACGACCACCAGAGAGAGTGAAAAGTGAAGATAAATGTGTTAAAACTTGGAGAAAGCAATTCAAAGCCTTGGAGAAGGATACAAATAAGGTGAAACCAAAATCTGTTGTAGAAAGAATTAGACAAACAAAAAATAGAGGAAAAATCTTTATGATAAATATACTTGTTTTGATTGCTACTGTATTATTTGAGGCAATGAAAGACGGGACCTCAAATCAAAGGATTTTGTACTCTATTTCATCTGATCATGGAAAGATTAATCAAATGGATTGGTGTGGATATTTAATCGATTGTTTGAAGAAGTGTAAAAAAGAATGGGATCCGAACAACAGAAAATCATATTATTGTGGACCTTTGACATTCCTTACGGTAATTACTCTTCATTCTTTTTTTCTTTCATTTTTTTTAATTTATTTATTTATTCATTTACGTTTTGCAGCTATTTTATGTTCAAAAGATCCAATGCAATTTCATTGATATCAATTATTCTCTTCCACCATTGAAAACATGGGATACTGAGTTACTAAGAATCAGAGAAGCATCAGAGTTTGATTACTTGGTGGATAGAAGTCACTGTGATAAGAATACGTCTAATGAAAAGAGTTTGTTGAATGATGAGCCAAAAGATGGAGGAGAGGTATCAAAGGATAAGCTGAAAGATGGAATAAATGTCTTAACGACTAAAGAAGTGATTACAGAAGAAAATAAAGAGAAAGAACAAAAGAATCAGAAACTTGAAGTTCAAAAACCTGTTAATTTAAAGGTTTTTTTTTTTTAAATATAATAAGTAAACATTTGTTGCTTTAAAAAGAAAATTGCATATCATATTTCTTTTGGTTGCTTTTAGGGAAACTTGGAAAATGCAGAATGGTTATTTGCTGGTGCATCACATGCTGCTTCTGCATGCAACAACCTGGTGTGTTTCTTTTGTAGTTCTCTCTGATTTTGAATTTTGATATCAAATATTATATTACTCAACATAACTTCAATTTATAGAATAGGCAACCATTTTATAGGATTCCTCTTTTGTGTGACTTTACTTATTAATCAAGTACTCAACATACGTATTTACTTATTACAACTTGTAGATTTATTGTTAAGATCAATTGGAACTTGATCTTATTATAAGATGTTCTAGCTTCTTTGACAATCTGTAGGATCAGGTCATACAACACATATAAAACTATGAGAATTTCTACTGCTATTAACATATGTTTGTTTAAAAGAAAGTTACATGTTATACTCGTTTTTTAGGAAAAGATGGAAAATGCAAAAAGATTAATTGTTGGCGAATCAAATGTTGCTTCTGCATGCAAGAACATGGTTTGTTTCTTTGTTTTTTTGTTTGATTTCGAAATTTTATAAATTGTTTTTATATGAGATATTATATTACTCAACATAGCTTCATCATTAATTTGATTATAATATTACTCTCCATACGTACGTTTTGGTATCAACTATTATATTTCACTGCTTATCTACAAGTTACAGGTATTTAAGGATAAACAAGGAAATGTATCAACGCGTATTTGTATCCAACGTGTTAATAAGCATAGTGAAGATTTTAAGAAGAAACGTATTGAAATGAAAGAAGACAAAAAAGATATTTTGAGAAAAGTTGATGAACAAAAGGTATATCTTTAATACAAATATATTTTTATAATTTTCTTTTAATTAAAAAGTTATTTTTATAAACAAAATATAATTAATCTTATATTTCGATCATGATTTAACAGGGCTTTGTTCGCAAATCAAAGAATAGCTTGTTTTTGTTGGAAACTTTAATAATAGAAATGAAGGATTCACTTAAGAAAGGATTATCAAACTTTCCGAATTCGAAAGAAGTCGAAGGATTAAAAGATGAGTGGGATCGTGTGATAAATGGAGCAAAACGAGTAAAGCTTAATACAGAATATTTAAGACTTCAAAAAACTGAATCTGAATCGGTTTCTTTGAAAATTGAAGAAAGTCAAGTACATTTAAGTCATCAACAAAAGAAGCTTGATTTTGGGAAATCTGAATCAAATATTCATGAAAAAGAGAAGCAAACTTTTGATGAAATACCCTCTTTTGATTTGGGTATTAAATTTTATTCAAATCCAGGTGAAGAAGTAACACTATGTAAATCATTAGAAAATGTTAACTTAACACCACCAGAAGAAAAACCAAATCTGGAAAATGTGGAAATTATTTCTCTTTTAACACCTCCAGAAGAAAGTGAAATGATTTTAGAATTTGACGAAATTCAAGCATCAACAGAAGAATTTAATGCAGCCAATGCATTATTCAGTATGAGCAAAAACCCAATGTAAGTTTTAAAACAATATAACTTTTTTAGTGTTTTTGTTTACCATTATAACTTTTTTAGTGTTTTTGTTTATAAATATAACTTTTTTAGTGTTTTTGTTTTTTTTTTTTTTTTTTTTTGTTTATTAATATATAGGGAAACAGTATTCCAGCTACAAGATTTTCCTTTTGGAGTAGAACGTGTAAAATTTGAGTCTTTTTATTATGAACAATGGATATTTTCTGATATCGTAGATATGTGGTGCATTTTGCTCAATTATAGAGAATGCAAACTATCTAGTAATGCTCCAAAAAGATTATTCTGTAACACACAAGTTACGGTATGATTTTATTTTATTTTATTTTTTTTTTTAATTATCATAGATAAGTGAATTTTAATACATATATTTTTTACAGCCTATTTCTTTGAATATTGAAAGTACATCAAAAGACGATAGATATGAATCTTTTCAAGAAAATTTGTTTTAGTGGATGCGTTGAAGATTATTCTTTATCAAATTTGTTAAACGTTGATTTGGTAAGTTATTTAGATTATTTTTTTTCTGTTAACAAATTTGTTAAATCAAATAACTGTTTATCTACAATATATATTTTAAATGATTTATATTTTCAATATCAATGTAGGTGTTTTTCAATATACTTCGGGAATCTCATTACTACATCATTTGTTTCAATCTAAAGAATGAGAAGATTGAGATAATTGATAATAGGATAACAGATACAGAAGCTTGTGAAGGTTCCAAAGTTTCTAAAATAGAGTTAATAAAGAAATTATATGGAACTCTACCGACGGTTCTTGTAAGTAATCCTATTTAGCTTGCATTACTTTAACCATTTACTTTTACATTGCTGATAGCTACAAATGTCAAACTTGATTAGACTTTGAATTGTAAAAGTAATGCAAATGTCAACTTTCGGAATTTATGTAATATTTGATAGTCTATAGATGATAGCTGAAAATGCCAAACTTTGAAAAACTTTACTTAGATCCTTTGGTAATTTAAAGTATTGCAAGTGCCCAAGTTTGTTAGGTTTTGGGGGATATATTGTCACATAAAGCTGCTACAAATTGCCATATGTGTTAAGCTTAGTTGAGCTATATTTTACTTTAATATAAGTATTGTTAATCTGTCTTAAAGTTTTATTGCTTATTTCATAAACTAACTAACAAAACCAATTTTAAAACAGTTTCAACATCATTTGATCTCTTCATAAGTGCAGTATATATATGTCAAAACCTTTTTTGAAATGAAATTTTGACTTTTTTTGTAAAATCTACTTGTTCTGTTCTGTCATAAGTGCAGTATATATATATATGTCAAAATTTCATTGAGTCTTTGAATCTTCTTGTTCAAAAACTTTGAATCTACTTGTTCAAAAACTTTGACTCTACTTTGAATCTACTAACACATATGACCCAAAAACTTTGAATCTACTTGTTCTGTTCTGACATTGAGTCTTTGCAGACTATAGAATGAATGAGTTTGTCATCAATACTTGTCTATTAATATTTATTTATATTCCTGTATTTATTTTTTCAGACAAACTTCTTCTGCGAGTATTTGAAAAGAAAGAAACATCCAAAAGATCGATATATGAAGTTCTGTAAACCAAGTATACTTAAAATGCCATGGAGAACAAGACAAAATTCAAATGATTGTGCAATTTTTGCCATGAGACATATGGAGACATACTATGGTCAAAGAATTGAAGAATGGAAGTCTGGATTTAAAAATGAAAGTCCAGAACAGCAAGGTCAAATCAAAACTTTGAGAAAAAATATGTTGCTAAAATGCTTCTTTCTGATAATAATATTCATAGAAAAAAAATAATTTCTGAATCGAATGAATTTTTAAATCTTTCTACAGAAGAAAAACAAGTTCGCCTAAAGATAAAATCAGAAAAGTTCATGAAAATGAGATTTTCTACTTTTTGGAAAAATAGAAAAACAGCTGAAAAAGAATATATCTTTGATTCATTGTAATTGTAATAAACAGAGATGTATACATTTGTTGATATTCATTAGAAATATTTCTTTTTTATTTACTTAATTTTTGATATTGGTTATTCTTAATTTTTGGTATTTATAGGATTAACTATCTTCTCATATTTCCTTAGTAATCTGTAAGCTAGATCAGTTTAGGACCATATATGAAGAAGCAATTATTTTGACTTGACAAATATTTTGTATACGTCAGAATTTGAACTTTTCACATGTGAAAATATTACATCTGGGATTTGTACTGCTAGTGTACTGATTGATCGTTCTGCTGCTAGTTAATTGGATCGTGCTGCTAGTATATTGGTTCCTACTGCTAGTATTTGTTACTACTGCTAGGTTGTGTTTCAACGGTAAAGCCGCCTTCTTAACATAACGAATATAAATTCAAACAGAATCACCAAAACAAAACAACTACGTAATAAAAAAATAAAATACCAATTCAAACAAACTAAACATTGAAGCAGCTATCATTGGATTTAAACTATTTCTAAACTATCATTGGATGTTCCATTTGGATGTTCCTTTGCTTTTCTTGGTCGAAACATTCTTTGTCTTTTCATTGGCCTTGAAATGTCTGAATCTAACTCTGTTATTTGATTAACTGATTCTTTTACACCTTCATTTGGAACATAATATTTTAAAGCCTTATTTGAATCATCCTGAGAAAAAAAAAAAAAAAAAAAATTAAAAAAATAGATAAATTTTTAAAAAATGAATATCATAAGTTTAGAAAAACAAACCATTGAAGGAGCTTTAACTTTATTATAAGTATGAGATCTTTCATAACTTTTCAGACCCTTCTTTCCTTTAATATTCACATTGACTGGTCCTTTATCTTCAATGTATTGAATATAACAAAGATATTTAAAACTTAATTTAAAAAAAGAAAAATGTATTATACATATAAAAAGTTATATTAATCATAACCTTCGTTTAAGAGTCTGTCTACTTTTTGAACCTCATAAAGCAAATCAGAAGTCCAGTATTCAATTGCAGGAACGTCTGACCTTTTTATCTTTTGTTGTTTGTAGATTGATTCAGCATACAACAACTTTAAAAAAAAAAAAAAAATACATAAAAATATAAACAAAATAGAATGTAAAAATAAAAGAAAATAAAAATCATACCGATAGAAAAGTAATAGGTCCACAATAATAGTTTGCATCACTCGTGTCGTATTTTTTCCATTTTTTTTACTATCTTTCAAACAATCTAAAAGATATGAACACCAATTCAATTTTATGATATCATCATCAGAATCTGGAATGAGTGACAGTATCTTTTGGCAAGCTACACTCCCAGGTAAAAAAAGACAGCTCGAAAGGACAACAAGAAAGTTTAACACAAACATTCGATCAGTGTTACCATTATCCAAAATATTATTAACAACTTCTGTAACACGAATATTTGTCTCTTTCGAATTTTTAAATCGATGAAACTGGTTTCTCCAAGAGAATATAGTTGGGTTGGTTGTTCGTACTCTTTTAATAGAATTTATTTTTTTCTTGCCCATTGGAAATCCCATAATTGCATTAACTTTCTCTCTTTTGATTTCAATGTTTCCACACATCAAGTTCAAAGTCATACTATCTTCATCAAAGCAATCAACAGCTTTAAATCCAAGCCTAGAAGGTATAACACAAATCTTCATTCCAAGCAAAGAACTAAATCCCATTTTTGAGACAACAGTGCGTTGCTGCACTGACATATTAGAAAGAAGATAACAAAGTTGACTTGGAGATCCCCTAGTTCTGATTGTTAGTATACTTTCATTGACACAAACATGATCTTCAACATCCATATCACTAGAAATTGATTTTACTTTATTTATAATCCTTGATGATGTTCTCCTTGAATTAATATGAATTTTTTCTTTCTGAAGACTCAACCTTTCAGATCTTCTAACTACTGATTTCATCTTTAGAATAACTGAATCTGTTTTGTTTTTAAAAGTTCTCGTTGAATTGACTATGTTTCTCATTATTTGAATTCTTTTCCTTGTCATTCTGTCTTCATATTTTTTGAATTCACATATATTATCAACTGCAAATATGAAAATTAAATCGTCATATCAGAATAACAAACTATCAAAAATAACAATCCTCATATCAGAATAACAAACTTCAACAAATCCTCATATCAGATTAACATAATTTACATATATAATCAACTTCAACAATCTTCATATCAGAATAACAAACTTAATATCAGAATAACTATCATACTAACAATAAGAAAAATAGAAGTGTAATAATCTTCATACTTAGAATAAGAATATTAATATTAGAATAACAATAACAGAATAACAAAATCATGCTAAATTATAGTAATATTTTGTGTTAAAATATATAACATTAAAGATATTTATATATGTGCAATGTAATAATTGCTCTTTTAATCTACAAAACAGAAGTGTCTTTTGGTTACTTATTAGTCTTTTGGTTACTTATTAGTCTTTTGGTTTTCCTGTAATCTTTGTAGAATATTTGAACAATACAAAAATCATGTCTGCTTCATACAAAAGATCAAGAAGCGAATGCGATTTTGAAGAAGAACAAAACGGAAACGACAGCAAGTATAACATGATTTTTTGAATCGATTTTTGTATTACTTTAATTTTTATTCTTTATATGAAAACTAACTGTTTTGTTTTTATTGTTTCAGAAAACAATGCATTCAAGAACAAAAGGCAGATAACAAAACCATCAAAGAAGGTATGAGGACTGGTTTGCAATTTTAATAATTCAAGAACAAAAGTGTATATTGAGTATGAATTAGGAAAGTTTTATTTAAAAAATGAGTGTAAAATTGTTCTGTTCTTTCAATGTAGAGATTGTTGAAGAAAACAACAACAGTGCTGCGGAAAAATATTTATGGTATCCAGACGATTGGTACTACCCAATCAAAATGGAGATGTTTAAAGAAGATGAAAAAAGGGATGAAGCACAAACGGATAGAAATAAACAACTAAAAGATAATCAAGCGAAAGAGTTTGCGACAATGCCTGGAGTTTATCTGATTGAAGAGAGTTCTTCGGATGTAGAAGAAGATTTGGAGAAAGAAGACATTGATAGTTTCGACTATGATAATTTACATTTAGCATTTTCCAACAATGACTTAGATTAAGTTCGTATTAATATCAGAATAACAATATTAAATATCAGAATAACAATTGAAGTAGCATCTTTACCTTAGGTAGATTGGAAGTAGCCTTTCTACCTTAGGTAGCGTATGCCTATCTACGTTTACGTCGTTTAAGACGGTATTGGGATTTACTTTACTTTACTTTTAATAGTTCTTTCGTCATAACGATCGAAAATTACATAATTATATATAACAGGTTCGCCTAAAAGATACACCAAAAACATACAACATAACATATCACATGATGTTCTAAAAGTCATATAATGCTAAATCTTTGATTCTATGTTTAACACTAATAGTTCAATAATTTATATGTTAGGTAAAGTAGATACAAACTAAAACTGTAAAAATAGGAGTAAAAAATTACCATTTTGATTCTTTGTTGATTCAATCTTTGATTTAACATTATATGCGACAAATTCATCTCTTTGATTTAACATTGTGAAATCTGTTTTGTTTTATGATCTTCACTTGTATTATTGGTGGTGTTATATTTGTGAATTTATTGACACGTTTACAAAAATATTTTATTGGGTTTAAAAATATTGACATTTGATATCTTTTGGGTTTTAAAAAAAATTTGGGCTTTTTAAATTTTTGGTTTTATAAACTTTGGGCTTCCCTTATACTATTCTGTATATAACAATAACACTAATAATAAAAACAGATCTCAAATATATTTTTACCTACCTTCACGGTTCCACTATAATCTAGATCTGAATTATAATTCAAAAAAAGGTAAAAAAAAAAAAGTATCTTATTTAATTGCTAAGTTTATTTAATTTTATTTTAACACTTATACATTTTTCTTTGATGCAGATTTGAATGGAAAAAAAGTGTTCATCTAGTGGAAATGTATTGGCTAATAAAGATGAAAGGAAGTGTCGAATTTGTGGGAAAGTTGCAAATCATGATGCAAGACATTGTCCATTGAAAAAAAACAAATTAATAATCGCGTCATGGATTATTGTGTTTTAAGATTGTGTTTATGATTATTTCCGATCTTAAAGTTTATAATGTAATTGGATGTTTATGTTTGTCTTTCAAGCTTAATGTGATTTGATGTTTATGTTTATGTTTGTGATTTGATGTTTATGTTTCTTCATTTTTTTATTTGATATTTATATATATATAAATATATATATATATATATATATATATATATATATATATATATATATATATATATATATATATATATATATATATATATATTTTAATAAATTAAATTTGAGAAATTAAAAAAAAAAAAAAAAAACTAATCCGTAATTCGCTATAAATTTTTATATGCAAAAAACTAAGATTTTGTCTTCTACAGTTAACTTGTTCTTACTCACAAAAAAAAACCCTATTTCTTATATTGCGACCAAATTGCGAAACCCAAAAATAACCAATACCAAAACTTTGTGAATCTCCTTCTTTATAACCCCTTGCTAATTCTCATCTTTCTTCCTCATCATCAATTATTGAATATTTGTGAACCTGCTTCATTCAAAATGACGAAAAGAATCTTTCATGAAAGTCACAACATGGTTGCTTTACTTAAAAAACCATTACCAGAATCAGAAGGATTTGCTGAGATCATTGATTTTTTAAACACTTGCTCTATAAGGTATGCATTATTAGTAAATCCTACTATATATATTTCGATCATTGAGCAATTTTGGACAACTGCTAAGAACTATAGATAGGGAAGTACAAATTAGAGCTTTAGTAGATGATGAAGAGATAATTGTCACCGAGTCATCAGTTAGAAGTTCCTTGGAACTAGAAGATAACAATGGTGTCGACTGCCTGCCAAACCCAGCTATTTTCAAAGGTCTTGAAAAAATGGGATATGAGAAGAAAAACGATTCTTTAAAATTTTACAAAAGGCTATTCTCACCTCAATGGAAATTTCTAATCCATACCATCCTGCATTGTATAAGTCCTAAAACAACTGGCTGGAATGAGTTTAGTACAGTTATAGCTTCTGCTATAGTGTGCTTGACTCAGGATAAGATTTTTAAATTTTCTAAGATGATTTTTGATGGTATGATTAAAAATTTGGATGATTCAAGTAAGTGCTTTATGTATCCTAGGTTTGTTCAAATTTTTGTGGATAAACAAGTTTTAAAAAAAAAGGTTCATAAAAAAATTTACAAAACTCCCAAGCTCTCAAACAAAGTTTTTACCTTTATGAAAAAAATGGAAAAGGTTTTTCTGGAAGTGTTACACCACTTTTTCAAAACATGGTAAACGTTCCACAAACAGACGATGAAGCTGATACACACCCTACATCCAAAAATTTACACTCAACATCACAACAAAAAAAGACCTATACCGGTAGGAAATCTGAACAAAAGGGTACTAAGCTAAATAAGACTCAACCCAAGGAAACATCTGTTTGCGGAGATGATGGAAACCCCAACAAAATGGCTAATATGGGAGGCTCAGATTCACCTATCAGGGAAAGTAACGCATCTCAAAGTAATGAAGGTAGATATGGAACTAATGAATTGATGGATTTTGCTGTACATAATAACAATTCCATTAATCCACCTCTAGGGCTAGGTAACAAATCCCAAAATTTTTAGGATAGTATAGAACTCATAAAAGAATTGATTGCAAACAATACAAAATTGACAAAATATGTTTTTGGACTCCAACAAATCACAACTTCTCAAGATGCAGAGATCAAAAGTTTGAAGCAGAGAGTTAGATATTTGGAAGGTGTAAAGAGACCAAAAACAACTAGACTGAGGAGGTTGAAGAAAGTTAGTAATGCACAAAGGATAAATTGCATTGATGAGAATATCGGTCATGGGGTTGAAACTGAGAATAATAAGTTTGGCAAACAAGTTATTTTAGAACAAGAGAGTCAAGCAGTTGAATCTACCAATGTTTTTGATGAACGTGCTTCTAGTAAAAAAGAAAGTGGTGCTAGTACAAATTTACCTACTGCTGGATCTGTTGCTACTCAAAAGAAACCTACTTCTGATGTTTCTCTTGATGAACAAAGTTTGAAAGAAAGTGACCATACCAAGACAAATTTAGATATATCTGTTGAAGGAACTGGAAAAGATTTCAATGAAATTAACGAGGTACTGGAGAACAATGGTGAAGATGTTGAGATGTTAGAAACGGCAGATGACGAATGTGCTGCTAGTAAAAAAGAAACTGTTGCTAGTAGAAATTCACCTACTTCTGATGTTTCTCTTGATGAACAAAGTTTGAAAGAAGATGCTCCAAAACAATCATTGAAAGAAAGTGACCATCCCAATACAAATTTAGATATATCTGTTGAAGGAAGTCGAAAAGATTTCAATGAAATTGACGAGGTACCGGAGAAAATTGGTGAAGATGATGTAAAACAAATTGAAGAGGAGCAAGGTGAAGATGTTGAGATGTTACAAACTGTTGCTAGTAGAAAATCACCTACTTCTGATGTTTCTCTTGATGAACAAAGTTTGCAGGAGGATTTTTCAAAACAATCATTGAAAGAAAGTGACAATGCCAAGACAAATTTAGATATATCTATTGAAGGAACTGGAAAAGATTTCAAAGAAATTGACGATGTACCGGAGAAAATTGGTGAAGATGTTGTACAACCAATTGAAGAGGAGAAAGGTGAAGATGTTGAGATGTTAGAAACTGAAGATGACAAATGTGCTGCTACTAAAAAAGAAAGTGTTGCTAGTAGACATTCACCTACTATTGATGTTTCTCTTGATGAACAACCAATTGAAGAAGAGCAAAATGAAGATGATCAGATGTTAGATACTACAGATGATAGTTATGATAAGAATGGAAGAGTTACAGATGATGATATTTTGGAGACTGCAGAGAGAATGAAAATAAAGAGGGCCAAAGAAGAACAGGCCAAGGCTGAAGAAGAACGTCTAAACAAGGAAACCGACAACTACATTGTTAACAATCGTTCACACAAACCCAACCAATCTTCTGAAGCACCTCAAGACACTTTAACCAAAGCAAGATCATATTCTGAGGTTTCTAGTGCTGTAGTAAATATTTCTGAGAGTTCTACTTCTGATAAAAAAGTTAATACAACTGTTTCTACTGTTGTTCTAAAACGAAGAAAAACATCATGCATCATTTTCGAATCTCCATATATGAACAAAAGAGTTGAGACTATACCAGAATTTAAATCACAGGTGGAAAAACTATTCCCGAAAATGATTCTATCCGATACAGAGAAAGATGTTATGTAAGTTCTTTAAACTATTCTTGTAAAAACTAAAAAAATTATTTTTTAATTTTCACATCTAATTCCTATATGCTACCATATAATTTCTATATGTTCCTATACAGGGAGGAGATTTTCAGATATGGGAAAGTAAATGGTCTTTTAAGAATTCATATCAAGTGTCTTGCTTCTGAGACAGAGATCGAACGTGAAGTAATCGATAACTTTGTCAGTATCCTAAATTTTGAAGAAAAATTAAGAAAGGATACTTTAAAAAGTTCTAGACGTTACTTCAAAACAGTGATGATTGTAAGTTAACATTTTCAAAACTTTTATTATTTTATTTACTTATGTTTAATTTTTCTTCTATTATACACAAATATGTTTTTTGTAACTTTGCACTTTGTTTTTGTTTTAATAGCCAAAAGATCTGGATGAATATGAAAGAGATATAAAAGGCCATTCTCAAATGTTTCGAAGCTACGTTGAAGATCAGTTTCAAAATGAAAAAAAAGCTATGTCAATGGAGAAAATTGAACTGGTAATATTGACATTAATTTTTATAAACAGTTTTTTTTTACTGATGTACTCTATTACTAATATTAACATAATAATAATCATATTTATTTAATGTTAATTTCACTTTTAATAGGTCTTCTTTCCAATTCTTGCATATGAGCACTATTATGTAATAGTTTTCAACATTACAAATGGTCGTGCTGTAATTTTAGACAACAGTAAGTCAGATGCTTCATATGATGGTAAATACAAGCATGTTTTTGATTATGTGGTAAGAATTGCTTTATTTTTTTGATTATGATTGTAATTTTAGACAACATTATATTTTTTGTGTTGTTCTCATTAATTTCTTATTTTTACAGAAAAGTCTGTTAACATCCTATTTGCTTCATCACAATCCTACGAAAATTGAACTTTTGCTGGATTCAAAGGCTGAAGTACTTCCACTAAAATGGAGAACTAGGAAAGATAAAGTTAATTGTGGATTATATACAATGATTCATATGGAACTTTATGAGGATCAAGACAAACAATGGGAAACAGGTCTTTTAAAAGAAAATGACCAAAATCGTCAAATTCAGCTGGATGTGTTGAGAAGTAGGTATATAACAAAGATCTTACTGCATGAGATTAATATGCATAAAGAAAGTTTGATAAAATATGCAGACGAGTGGATAGAATCTTCAAAAGTTTTTGACGAAATTGCAGCGGATGAAAGTACTGCTAAAGAAAATGTTCCTACTGCTCATATTTCTACTGCTGATGAAGCAAGTTTGAAGGAGAATGGTCGAAAACAAGTTTCCAGAAAGTTTAGCAGAGGCAGAAAGTTTGGTGATAAGAATGACTTTGTAGTAGTGAATAAAATGGGTAAAGAAGTAGTTTTGGAGCACCAAAGTAAAGCAGTTGAATATACACAGGTTGTTGAAGAAAGTGCTGCTGGAGGCCATAACACTATTTCTAGTGTCGCAGATGTGATGATTGATTTGAAGAAATCAAAACCAATTGTTAAGGGTATTACTATCCAACAGCTTTCTTTTAAACCTGTTAGGGCTATAGAATCATCATCACAAGATATAAATAAGGGTAAAGGAAAACTTGTTGAAGATACTGATCTTGAGATACCTAAGGAATTAGGTGCTACATTTGAAGAAGATTCTAAACTGGCTCGTGAATTAGGTGCTACATATGAAGCAGAGAATCAAAAGTTTCTTGAAAAACAAAGAAAAGATGCTGAGAAACAAGCTAAAACATTAGCATTAGTAGTTGCTTGGATGAGGAAAGGGTTCAATGTGATGCACATATGGTGCTTGCTAACAAGCAAACTCAGAAAGAAATGCAAATGTACACTATTGAGGAAAAAAATGAATGGTTAAAGAGGTACATGGAAGAAAGAAGGAACTTATATGCTGCTGAGAGACTTAAGAAGAAGCAGCTCAGACCACCTACTGTTAAGCAAAGAAGAATGTTTCATGAAACTTATTTAAAGAATATAAAGGGTTGCAGAAAGAATCAATTGTCTCATATAACAGATGATCAAGTTGAGAAGATGTATAAGACAGCTAAGGAAGAAATAGATACAGAGGGACATAAAAAAAACAGTGGAGGTAGTCGATAAAGAAAGCTCTAGCTCAGGATTGAAAAGAGCTGCAAGTGTGTTAAATACTATTTGTAGGAAAAAAATGAAACCAGATAAGTCTTAAGCATTTGACTTAATATCAGAATGTTTGAAAAGAAAAATATTAATATATATTTAAATTACTTAAATAATTTTACTTAAGTTATGATGTTTATCAGAGTTATGATGTTTTATTTCAGTTATGACTGTTTAACCATTGTGAGATGCTCTATGACGTATACATATTTATATTGTCTTTAATATCAGAGTTAGTTGTTTTAATATATGATATTCTGTTGATATCAGAGTTAGACCTATAACGTATACATATTAATATTATCTTAATATCATAGTTATGATGTCTTAATATATATAAATTACTTAAATAATTTTACTTAAGTTATGATGTTTATCAGAGTTATGATGTGTTTTATTTCAGTTATGACTGTTTAACCATTGTGAGATGCTCTATGACGTATACATATTTATATTGTCTTTAATATCATAGTTAGTTGTTTTAATATATGACATTCTGTTGATATCATAGTTAGGCCTATGACGTATACATATTATATTAAATATCAGAGTTTAGTTGTCTTAATATATGATATTGCCTTAATATCAGAGTTATTAAATGATGTTAAACATAATAATAATATATGATATTCTGTTGATATCAGAGTTAGGCCTACAGATTTCAAATATCAGAGTTTAGTTCAGGCGTACTGTTTAACCATTGTGAGATGCCTAACAACTAAATGTTAGTTTTTTGATGTTTAACTTTAATATATACTTGAATTATAAATTTAAAACCATAAATTCGCACTACTTTAAGATTAGAACCTTAAAACCAAAAAATTTATTCATAATACGAAATTGCATAATACTTTTAGAACAAGCAACAAACAAGCAACAAACCAAACTACAAAAGATCATTAAAACAAAAAGATCTAAACAGCCAAACCCCCCATCTTCAAACTTCTTCATCTTCATCTTCTCCATCATCTTCTTCATCTTCTCCGTCTTCTTCATCTTCTCCATCTTCAAACTTCTCCATCTTGGTGATATGCTCCTTCTTTTTATTGACAATTGCACGCATATCAATCAAAATGCCAACAAGCGAATCCAACAATCGACGCTCCATGACTTGAATGTCATTCAGGGAGTCATAGATCTTATCCGCAGCTTCTTCTTCAACGAAATTAAGAGACAATACCTCAGTCATTGCCTCTGTACGCTTTTCAACCTTAGTAACCAACTCAGTTCTACGCTCGCCAAGCCACTGAATAATCCCTTCTTCATCTGTAACTTCTTGATTAAATAAACACTTGAACAAGTTGTGTAGTTGATTAGTTCCAAAAACGTTTTTGAGTTCAATTATAATTGGAGTTTGAGACATTTTGAGGATGATTAGGGTTAGAGCAGAGATGGTATCTTATTGTAATTGAATAGACTTATTTATATTGTAACTGAATAGACTTTTTATTGCAAATAAACCCTCCAACTTCAAAAATGCGTTAAATTTTCAATTAAAGTTTTCAAAAATAAGAAAAGCAGCCTTTGTATCAGAGTAAGTTAATAATATCAGAGTAGTAATTAAGTAAGTTAATAATATCAGAGTAATAGTTTATCACTACAATTATTATTGACATAATATCAAATTAGTAATTAAGTAAGTTAATAATATGATTGTAATAATATATTGACATAATAAATGTTAAATTTTAAACTTAAATTTGTTAAAAATTTTTAGTAGTTAAATATTAATTTAAAAATAATAAGTGTTATATTTAATTTTTTAAATAACTATAAGTATGAAAAATAATAATTATATTCATTTGTGTCTAATTGTGTCTTGTGTATTGTCAAAAGCAACTTTAAAGATTATCACAAAATAAAGTGGTATTTTACGTCTCGAGGAATCTTTAACAACTATAAATAGTATCTGAGAAATATCTCTGTTGAAAATTACTTAATAAACAGATACTCGAATATATATACGTCATAAGCAAACTGACTCTGATATTAAGGAAATATTAATATGTAACGTCATAAAAACATACAAAATATTAAATTTTATTTCGTTTGTATGCGCTTCTTCTTTTAGACTTTGTATGAGAAAAATAATATATAAAAGAAAAATACATAGAAGTTTGATTTAAATAATTATTGTAAATAAATTCACCATCACGCAAACGAGATTAGATGAAAGTTTATTGTTTTTTATTTTCGTTTATGAACTTGAATCTTGATATTTAAAGCCATATAAGATAAGTGAACCCTACAAAAAAGGGTGGGAATAAAGTAGAAATTTGAGTTAATGACACTTTTTGTAAAAAGTATGAGTTAGGAAAGACTTTTATCTGTTTATACTTTTTGTATAAAGTATGTGTAATTATAAAAACTTAATAATTACACTTATTTGTTTATTATATTTAGACTTTTATCTGCTTCACTTTTACTTATACTTACAACAAACACAACTTTTAATATATCATATTGCATATGATATATTAAAACAACTAACTCTGATATTAATACAATATCATATATTAAAAAATGTCAAAAAAAAATAAAAAAAATCAGACACTCTTATATTAAAAGAAAATATTATATATTAACAAAAATATAATATATTTAAAAAATGTTATATATTATAAATCAGACACTCTTACTATAAATAAATTTTAACTTAGTGCTCTTATAACAACTAACTATGATATTAATTTTTTTTTTTAAATATTTACTATAAATATTTAAAATATTAATTTTTAAATATTTACTATATAAATAATTTTGATGTACTGTGATATTATATTTAATATCTCAATAACTTAATATCATAGACAAAAGATATGAGAAAGAAGTAACTAAATATCTCTGACATATATGTCAGATATTTATTAACTTAGTGCTCTTATAGTCTTGAACATTACTTCCTCGAGACTCAAAATATTACTTTATGTCAAGTTCAAATCTATAAACCCTAAAATCACCGTAGATACAAAATCAAAATCAAAGAAAATTTTATATTTAAAAAATACATATCACATTAGATAAAAAAAATTAAATTAACAATATTCTTAATATAATTTATTAAGTATATTTTTCAACATGATTAACGTTATTATTTTTTTAAAATATCATAATAACTTTCAGTTATATAATTAGTATTACAAAGTTTTGATCTTTTGTTTATGAAAAACAACGACTTAAATATTTTGCAATGGAAATTTGTTTATAATATTTGTGTTAATATCACAGTACATTAAAGAAATATGTTTAATATTTCTTAATATCAGAAAATGTTTAATATGTTTTATTTTCTTAATATCAGAAAATATTAATCTTCACGTTCTATTTAAAATCAAAATCAAAGAAAATTTTATATTTAAAAAGTACATATCACACTAGATAAAAAATATTAAATTAACAATATTGTTAATATAATTTATTAAGTATATTTTTCAACATGATTAACGTTATTTCAGTAAAAATAAATAAATAAAAATACACCAGATTAAAAAAAATTAAATACATAGATGATGATTCCGCTATATAATTAATATTACAAAGTTATATATTACATGATTTCTTTTGAATAACATTATTTCTAAGAGCACAAGGTATGGGGTGCTATTGGTGTGCCAAATAGCAATTGTTCAAACATATTTGTTATCCATTCGTGTGCCAGCCATACCAGAGCATCTTGTTATCCATGAGCCAAACGTTTTTGAGCCAATGCAATTGTTCAAGCCATTTTTTTTCTTTTTTTTTTGTGTATTGTGAGTGAGTGTGTATTTTTTGTGTGGTATTTTTGAGGGACTAAAAAACATGTCAGTGGTGTTTTATGAGGGATGATGTTTTAGTTATTGGTATGTTATTGGGGAGTTGTACGATGTTGCGCAGAAGTGGCATACCAATAAAATGTTATTTGTATCTTCTCCAAGTTGTGCTCTTATATGCAATCTACTGTCCTTCTCTTCCTTTGTGCTCAAATTTTATGGACGGACAAGTAAGATGCTAACCAATATTGGTTGTCCTACAAACGACTTGTTTGTAGGACAACCAATATTTTTCTTCAGAAATGCTTAATATGTTACTCATGCTCATTCTGATGAGCATGGCGAAACATAGGTAGGCAAAATAATTAAACTTTCATCACGCACCAACGCCATCTTCATCAAGTGTCCCCAACTTTTTGTATTGTAGTTGGGGCTTCTTCTACGTGACGGCTATCATCGATATCTTCATTCAGAAGAAAATCAATAATGATTTTTCTGAATTAGATCATGCAATTCCTTCACCGCATGTAGTTTTAGTACGTCTTGCGTGACTACTGTTAAGATACATACAATAGAAGAAAAAGATAACTTCAAATGAAGTTATACAACTTTGAAATACCCCTTTTTCATCTATATAACTTTCGGTAAAATATCTAAGTTTCTTATCAAATAAAAAACCATAGCATATACTCCAGGATCATGAATAACAATTTGGAAAAAAAAAAAAAAAACTTAAATTCAAATACATAATTTTTCAGTAATTTTTATTTTTGATGAACTAACTTTGAGACGAAAGTTTAGAATCTATATGGTTGTAATGATAGGTTTTTATAACAAGAATAAATTACTTTTTTGATGTGATTGATGGTTTGCATATCGAGGAAAAATAATAAATTAATATCATTGAAAGAATGTAAACATATAATTTATATTTATATATTTATATTTGAAACAATTATAACAATTACTGTATAATAATATTAATAACAATTATAAATTGTAAATTGTATATTTATATTAAATGTAACAATTATAATAATATTAATAACAATTTAATATCTCCGTAAATTAATATCACACTATTTTTATTTAGTATCGTCTTAATATAACATTTGATTTTCTGTTGAAAGGATAGATGTATAAGACACTGACATACATGTCAGATATTAATTATAGTGATGAAAAAGAGCTTCCTCGAGACTCAAAATATCACTTTATGTCAAAGTTTTACATTTAATTTTAATATAGTTTTTCATTAATATTGCTTTTTTTAATCATCATTTATTGTAACTTTTCTTACAGCATAATGAAAATAACATCTTTTTTTATAATAGTTAGTTTTGTTTAAAATAATATTAATATTGTCTTAATATCAGAGTTTCTTGTTTATTAATATTAATATCAGATTTAATATCAAAGTATTAAACAAGTAACTTAATACTCTGTTATTAAATCTGATATTAATAGTAACTATTGTTTAGAGAATATCATATATTAAGACAATTAAATCTGATATTAAGGCAATACCATATTTGCCTTAATATCAGATTTAATTCTCTTAATAACCATAGTCTAAACCAATTTGAGAGTTAGTTTTTTAAAATGAATGTCTGATAGAAAATATTAACATTTTTCCAAATATAAGATTTTGTTTGTTTAATATATGATATTGTCTTAATATCAGAGTTAGTTGTTTAATATATGATATTGCGTTAATATCAAAGTCTCTGAAATAAAATATTAATCTTCACGTTTTAGTCATACGATGGTTTGCTTAATATCAGAGTTAGACATACGATGGTTTTCTAAATATTTAAAAACGTAAAATACATAGTTAAGATGAAAATTAAAAATATATAAATAAAAAATATAAGGAAAAAACTAATATCAGGCTAAAGTAATATTTATAAGTAATATTAAAGTTTAAGAATGTAAATTGTATATTTACGTTAAATAACAATTATAACAAAATTAATTATATATTTATTTTTATTTTTTTTAAATTAGAATGAAATTTGACAATTAATTTTTTTAATCTTCGCGTCTACAGCAATATTTTTTCTCTGACATTTTTTTATGTCTCGATGTAATGATGTTTTGTCAAATATTATGTTTAATTTTAAAATTTTATTTTTAAATATCTTCACTATATAAATAATTTTGATGTATTGTGATATTAAAGTTAATATCTCTGTAATTTTATTTAGTACCGTGTTATAATATTATTGTCTTAATATCACAGTAAATTAAATTATTTGAAAGATAGATGTATAAGACACTGACATACATGTCAGATTTTAATTATAGTGTTGAAAAAGTACCTCCTCGAGACTCAAAATATCACTTTATGTCAAAGTTTTACATTTAATGTTAATATAGTTTTTAATTAATATTTTTTTTAATTTATGTTTGTTATAAGTATATTTTGTTTATATTTAATTTACTAAATAATTTTAATTGAGTTATATTATTTTAACGTAAATATACAATTGATCAAGCCTAGTTTCAAAACATTTAGTATATATATTTTTAATTTCATTGTAATAATATTTCAAATAGATATTATATTGATAAACAAAATGATGATCAATTACGAAAAATATTCACGTCTATTCAGAGATAATTTCTCTGACATTTTTGGTAGCTCGATGTAGTGATGATTTGACAAATCACACTTTCTTTTGATGTTCGTGTGTATACAGAGAAAATTATTACTTGTTTAATACTAATGTTGAAAAACCATTATTTATTTTATTATTATTATTGTTAAGAGTAAACTAATGTTGAAAAGTAGAGTCAGTAGATGAATTTAATTCATTAATATATATATATATATATATATATATATATATATATATATATATATATATATATATATATATATATATATATATATATATATATATATATTTTAAAGATTTTAAACAACAAAAACCATACGAAATACATAAATCATAAATCTAAAGAGTCAGAGGTAGTCCGATAATCGGCCAAAAAATCACGATCCGTCGAAGTTGATGTTTCTTTCAAAAGATATTGATATATTATTTTTACATTTCGTTTACATTCTTTCAAAAAATATATGAATATATTATTTTGCCTCGAGCTACAAACCATCAATCACATCAAAAAAGTAACTTACTCTTGTTATAAAAACCTAACATTACAACCATATCTATCCTACACTTCATTAACAAAGTTAGTTCACCAAAAAAAAAAAAAAAAAAAGTGTTCTTACTGAAAATTATGTATTTGAATTTACTATTTTTTTTCCAATTTGTTATTCATGATTCTGGAGGATATACTATGGTTTTTTATTTGATAAGAAACTTAGATATTTTACCGAAATATAAAAAGCGTCCAAGGCTACAAGGTGAAGATGGCCTTTGTGAAATGAACATTGCAACCAACGACATTGTCAAAGAAACATGGTGACATCGCAAGCAATGATAACTTTGGACACTTGATGAAGATGGGCTTGGTGCGTGACGAAATTTTAAACATTTTGTCCCACAAACAAGTCATACACAACGTTGACAGAAAAAGAGATGCTTTTAACTTTGTAATATTAATGATATGGTGTAACCATCGGCTATGTATTTTAATTTTTTTTATCTATTGTGATATATAATAAAATAATAACATTAATCATGTAAATATTGTGATATCACATATTGAATAAAATTTACTAGAATTAACTTTTTCTTATCTAGTCGTAATAATAAATTAGGCGGCTCAAGTTGCTTCTTTTATCAATAATTACATGCACACTAAACAATTTGCTTATATTAATTAATGTATAAATAGCTTAATAGATGATATTAAGTATAAATAGCTTAATATCACAGCAAAATTTGTGAAAAAAAAACACATAAAACAAATCAGATATTACATATTCAATAAAATTTACTAGAATTAACCATTAATCATAAAATAATATTGCGATATCACATATTCAATTAAATTTACTAGAATTAACCTTTTCTAATCAAAATATTGTTAATATAATATTTTTTTATCTACTGTGATATCTATTTTTTTTTATACTCTGATAATTAACTGAAACTTATTATGATATTTAATGACATAATAACATTTATATAAATTGATTCATATTATTATGTTGTGTGATATTTATAAAATTTATTATTAATTTTTAATGTGATATTAATTTATGTTATTTTCTTATTTCTAATAAGATGCAATTTCATACTAAAAATAATTAAGTGAATAGTCGTAATAATAAATTAGGCGGGTCAAGTTGTTTCTTTAATCAATCATTACATGCACAGTAAATAATTTGATTATTTAAATTTATGTATAAATAGCTTAAAATCACAGCAAAATTTGTGAAAAAAACACATAAAGCAAAAACACAAAAAAGAAAAAAATGGAAAACAAAAATATCAATAAGAAAAGGAAACATTATAATCGAGAAAAAAAGGAAAATGACGAAGAAAAAGAAGTTAAAAAAGAAATTGAAGTTAAAAAAGAAGAAGAAAATGAAGTTAAAGAAGAGGAAGAGGAGGAGGAGGAGGAGGAGGAGGAAGAAGAAGAAGAAGAAGAAGAATATGACTGTGATATTTTTAAACGAATAAAGTATATTGATGAATCTGAAGATGACTATGATTATCAGAAATCTCCATCATTAAAAGAATATGAGAAAGAAGTAGCAAAACTTGAAAAGATGGGTGATCATGGAGAAGAACAAGATAAAGATTATCAAGATAATTGCAACTCTGATGAAGACTAAATTAGTATTTATGTTTGTAAACTTTATATTTTTTGTTTTTAACTTTATTTTCTGATGAAAAAACGAGTTGTATCAAACTCATATTTTGTGTTAAAATGCTTTAATGAATTAATTTTAAAACAAAAAATCACATAATTTTTTAATATCACAGTACATAATTTTTTAATATCGCAGTACATAATTTTTTAATATCACAGTATGAATTTCACTTTATAACATTTAAAAATAAAATACTTAATCAACATTACAACTTAACAAAATGAAAGTAAATAATGAAAAAAATAAAAAGAAATAACATTGATAATATCACAGTACATCAATTTGACTTTATAGCTTTAAAAAAATTAATGCAGATTCAAATCTTAACAAAACCGACGCGAACACAATAAGTTAACTTACTCCTTAAAGTTAAATTCTTCAGTAGCCTGCTCAGCATTAGCATTATTTGATTTCCTTTTAACTTTCTTTCCGTTTCGTTTCGACTTCTTAATGTCTTTCTTAGCACTAAGAAGTTTCATGTCTGGATTCTTTGGACAATTCCTGAAATCATGATCTGTTAATATGTTACAGATTCTACACTTTCTCAAAATTTTCCCACATTCTTTAGGATCTTTAAATCTGGCGTCATTATTAGAAGGTTTATATCTTGCACCAGTAACGCCACCCTTATTTAATCCAATATCAGGAGGAAAAACATCAAGAGAAGCAGGTTTAGGAATACCAATCATAGATGATATACTATCCTCTTTATTTCCTGAAGACTGTGCAACAGTTGATGATTCCAATCCAGATTCATAGATGCTCAATCTTTCAAAAAATATACCTAGTTTTTCTTCATCATATCCGCAATGATTGATTATCGAATTCACTTTAGAATAAATTTTAGAAATACAACTACCTGAAGATCCATTTGCTTTAAAAAAAGATCCAAGAAGAGGTAAAACAACAGCTTCTTTTTTCCAACGTCTTAAAAGATATTGTTTAGGAATCTTGTTAATATCATATCCTCTAAGAGTATAAAAAGCATGACGACATAACAGACCACGTCTTTCAAAATGTAGACAAGAACAGTTAACTGAACGAGTTCCTTCATCATCTTCAACCTGAAAAAAGTAAATGAAAAAACTAATTGCAATTTATAATGAATTTAAAAAAAAATAAAAAAAAAATCTTCACAATACTTATTTATTTAAAAAAGACAATACCTTAAACTCTCCAAACCACTCTTTATCAATGTCTTTTACATAACCCAATTTTTTCATAGACCCAGTACAACTCTCAATAGAAGCAACAATCTCAGCCTAAACCACATAGAATGCTTCAAGAGTATAAAATTCTGCAGCATGTTGTTCAACTAAATGATTGGTTTTCAATGAAGGTCTATTAATTCTTGAATTATTATCAAGAACACGTTGATTATTCCTTTGTTGATCTAAGGCACTTTCATAACGAAAAAGAAAATGAACTAGAGTAGAACTCCAATTAGAATTATGACCAAAAAAATAGTTTTCACTTTCAGATCGTGAAGTAGTTTTCATCAAACCACTCATTGGGATATCTCTAAAATAAGCAGGGATCCAACGTTCTTTTATGTTAAACATATCATTCAACCATTTATGCTTATCTAAATCAAATTCATCCAATAAAGCTTCCCATTTCTGAACAAATTCAACAGGTTTATCGCTTTCCCTCCATACAAGAGAACATAGACGTTTCTTAAATCCTCCTTCTTCACATATACTAGAACCGATCTATATAAAAAAAATAATAAGAATAAGAATAATAATAATAATAATAATAATAATAATAATAATAATAATAATAATAATAATAATAATAATAATAACTAAAAAAATTATATATATAAATACCTTGGTAGGAAGTTTATTCATTATATGCCACATACAAAGCCGGTGTTTAGCAGTTTTAAACATATCTGGTATAGCTATTAACATTGAAGGATCTTGATCTGTTAAAACAAGGTACGGCTCCTTAATATGAGTGTTAAGAAAAGCTTGCAGTAGCCACTTATATGAAACAACATCTTCTTTCGAAAGTAAACCACAAGCAAAAATTACACATTTTTGATGATTATCAACACCCGTAAAAGGCACAAAAACCATATTGTACCTACAAAAAAAATATATATATATAAAAATTTATATTATATATAAAAATACAAAAAATAAATAAATAAAAATAAAAGAAAGAAAAATAAAACTTACATATTGGTTTTGTATGTAGCATCAAAAGAAAGAACATCACCAAAAGCTTCATAATTCCTTTTACTTGTATCATCCGACCAAAACAAACAACTTAACTGACCATCGGTGTTAGTCTTAAACTCGAACGTAAAATTTTCATCTCTTTCTTTCAAAATACTAAACTTGTCAATAATCATTTGAGCATCATATTTACCAATATAGCTATAAATGTCACGACTCATATTCTTAAAATCAATCTTAGTAGCACCAACATTTTCATATCCTCCCAAAAGCTCTGCGATAAAATTGAATGACATACAAGGACCGATGTTTAAGTTCGAAGCCTTAATAGCAAAATACTGATGCGCCAAACTCATAGACCTATGAGACTTTTGCAAATGTCTATCCTCAGCAGTAAAAAAACCATGATTGTGCTCTTCAGCAAAATTTTTAACCCTATACTTTTCACCAGATCTGACAACATAAATTCTAGCTTTGCAATTTGTCCTAAACTCTGATCTTATTCTCTTTACAGACTTAGCATCACAATTATCTTTTAAACTATCAAATTCTTTAACTTTAACTTTCTTGGTACCTTCTTTACTGCAAAGAAATTCCTTATTCATAACAATACCTCCATCGTTAGTTTGATGGCCTCTACGAACAATAAAACCAGCTTCAGCAGCATAATCTTTGTATGCTTTATAAGCTTCTTCAACACTATCAAACAAAGTACCTTCCACTGGTACAAGAGTTTTAACAACAACAGGTTTAATAAGCATTGAAGTTGATGTAAAAAAATCTGGTGAATTTACTTCTTCATTCTCTTCAACATTAACATCAGCTGACAAATTTTCATCTTCAACAAACTCATTGCTTGCACAATTTTGTCTCATTGAATCACCTAAAAAAAACAAAACATAGAAAACTCAACTTTACTTAAAATATCACAGTAACTATACTTGAAAAGTGCTACTGCAACAACAAATTTTATTAATAGCATCTCAATATGACTATCCTTGAAAAGATATATTAATAGCATCTCAGAAAGTGCTACTACTGCTGCAACAACTTACTACTGCTGCAGAAATTATTTCTACTGCTGCGTCAACTACCTTGAACAACTATTTAGATAAATATCACAATAACTATCATTCAATGATATTAACAGTTTTAATATCAAAATAACTATCATTCAACAACTATTTTCTTACCTATCACAAGAACTATACTTGAATGATATACACAGCTTTAATATCAGAATATCTTTTTCGCAAAGCTTTAATATCACAATAACTATCATATTAAAATCATTAAACATCACAAATAAAATAAACTTGAAAAAAATGTTTTATTAAAATAATATTCCAGTTTTAAATATCAGAATAACTATCTTAGAAAACAAGTGTTACTCCAAAAAAAAAAACATTACTCCTACTGCAACAAATGTTACTACTGCTGTTAATACTAATTAAACAATATTAACAATACGAAATACATAAATCATAAATCCTAGTCTTCCTAAAGGAGACTGATAACCGGCATATTCCTCAATGTGAGCCAAATCTTCCTAGTCTAGCAGACAAACTTCATGCAGCTACACCATCAGTTTTGTTCTCCCGATAGCTCCAACTGATTTTGGTATTGATGTTGTTCTGTATTTGTCGAACACACACCCACAAAATATCAGAAATATTGTCATCTTTGCTGTCTTCATCCATCAAAAACTTTTAAATAACGGATTTTCGTTCAAGCGTAATATCATTGCAAATCGTGTAGTCTTCCCTCATACGTTGCTTCTCTACCCTTGCCTGCTCAAACAAATTGATAACGTCTATAATAGCGTTTTTTCGAGCCACACCATCTTCTTCACATTGTTTTTTAACGTACATTTGCATATCTTCAACGGAATGGGAGGGACAACAAGCCATAATAATTTTGTGTTTGAAAATTGTATGTTTGAAATTGTATGTTTAGAAGTATATGACAATAACAAAAAAGATTAATATCACAATAAGTACCCTTTATATGATATTAACAGATTTAATATCACAATAACTATATATAAGATATTACCAGATTTAATATCAGAATAACTATCATATAAAGGTTATTGATATCAGAATAACTATCCATATATAAAACGGTTTTAAAACGCATAATAAGAAAAAAAAGCTTAATATCAGAATAACTAACAACATATTAACGTTATTAATATGTTGATATGAGAATAACTATCATTATATCATATTACCAGATTTAATATCACAATAACTATCATTATATGATATTACCAGATTTAATATCAGAATAACTATCATATAAAGGTTATTGATATCAGAATAACTATACATATATAAAACGGTTTTAAAACGCATAATAAGAAAAAAAGCTTAATATCACAATAACTATCATATTAACGTTATTAATATCAGAATAACTATACACATATCAGAAATAAAAGAATTAATATCAGAATAACAGTCATATTAAGGATATTGATAAAAGACACAAAAATAACATTAATATCAGAATAACTATACTCATATCAGCATAACAAACTTAATATCAGAATAACTATCCTAATATCATAATAACAAACTTAATATCAGAATAACTATCATACTAACGATAGAAACATCAAAGTGTAAATGTACTAATACTCAGAATAACAATAGCAATATCAGAGTAACTATCCTCAAAATCATAATAAAAACCTTAATATCATAATAACTATCATAAAAATACCTTCAACAGCGTTTTTTAACGAAAAATGTACCGATAGATCAGGACCGATACGAGAATACTGATCAGGTAATTCCATTCGATAAAAAATTTAAATAAAAAAAGCTGAGAAAAATAAGGAAATAGAATATTCTAATAAAAATAAAAAGATACGGAGAGAAAAAAGGGATGAATTTGGTCAAATCTCAGCCGCTAAATGAAAAAAAGATCAACGGATGAGGTACATCCGCACTAAAAAAAATATCCGCACGTGATCCTCACTCTATATATATATATATATATATATATATATATATATATATATATATATATATATATATATATATATATATATATATATATAATGTAATAAACTTAGATAATTCAATATCATCCATGTAAGGTGCATATTGGAGTAATTATATTTTAGTTTCGGTATATAAATTATCTAATGATCTAAAACACTTTTCTTTTCCTCCGCAAATCAAAAATAGAATGTTTACAAAAAGTATGCCTCTAATAGCAATAGAGTTTGTCTTAAGATTGTTGGTAAAATATTACGTGTATTGCTATTAGAGATAAATAAGCAATAATATAAAACATGAAGTGTATCTCCCAGGATGCTCACAGTTTCCTTTTCATGGGAATTCAAAAACACAAACAAGGAAAATGTTGAGGCATGTGATGCTCACAGTTTCCTTAAGACAGATCCGTCCTCTCCACGATGCTTGAGAATCGTGACCATGTATCTCCCAGGATACAACAACAACGGATAACTCCGTTAGCACAAACGGGTTATCAAGGCGAACCAAAAATGTGCCTTCCCTCTATTACGAACCGATACAACATGAATCAACATCGAGGTCAACAACAAAAAGAGATGAATGAGTTATGTGTTTTTTCGGTGTCCTAGAAATGAGAGGAGAGCTCTTAACTTATAGTGAAAGGATGTCAAGAAAAATGATCAACTAATTAATCAAACTAATGGCTCATGAACACAAAATTAATTCGGCCGTTACATATGACCACACATTAACTTTTGTGTTAATACCCATTAGTGCATTTTATGACCATCAATTTTCATTCAAACCCACCATATGACCAATTTTTCCAACCTGTAAACAAGGTGGTTCTTCTCCCTAAATCCTAGGCTAACAAGAAGTTAATCTCCTCTGACAATTAACGAAGCCCGCTTAACGTCCTTCAATTATTATTTACTAGCAGGGTACCCGTGCAATGCGGCGGCGGGTACCTTGTAATTAAAATTCTAGCAAACAATATTTTCTAGCTATATGCGTTTTATAACAATAAGTTTACAAATAGCGAGATTTTTAAGTAAAAACAAACTATTTCATATAAAAATAGTAGGGTGCACATGCGATACTGTAAAATATAAAAACAGTATACAATAATATTGTGAAAATACTCAAAATTGTTGAGAGTAAAAACTCGGCTGACAAAAAATTTCTCCCTGTGATGAATAAAACACTTGGTCCACTTTAAAAGTTGATTAGTAGCACAAAACTTCTACAACCAAATTTGTGAAGGCCCAAATGAAGTAAAAAAAGTCCAGCCCAACAAACATTTACCTAAGTCACTCTTAAAATCTCTCCCTCACAAACTAACCTAATTTCACTTTAACACAAAAGATACATCATCTTTTTCCTTTCATCTAAAACGCAATTCCAAAAACAAATTATAAATCCCCTTTTTTACATTTAATCTTCACCACGAAAATAAAGCCACACTCCTTTGTTTCAAATCACAAGCAACTTATTAAGATTTCTTTTTAGAAGTCACGCATGGTTATTTTTTATTTTTTTTACTTTTTTTTAACCAAAAGAAGGTGGGAATGAAACCAAGTTTGTTTTGTTCTTGCCTTTTAATTTTCGGATATTCCAAAGAAGCTTTGCTTCTCACAGATCAATGATGTGGTTTTCCAAAACCTTGTGAATCTTAAATGATTTGAAAACAAGTTAGAATTTTGAGATCTTTTCATTTCTTTTTGTTTTCGAATACTATTATGAAACTGAGGTTGTGGTTTGTTTTTGAAACTATGAATTAAGGGGTTTCTTGATTATATTGATTATATTGTGGTTAAATAGTTGTATGTTTTGTTGAAGGGGTATTTTTAATAGTGTATTAATTATATGTAAGAAATAGTGTTTTTGTAGTTTGATTTGTGCTTTACATACTTGAAAATTATGTTTCTTGACTTGTATTTGCTTAAAATCTATTTTAAGAAGTCTTAAAAATTAAATAGGAAGGAAGTGTTTAAATGCTTTATAAGTATTATAGAAAATTTATCTAGGTGACATAAATGCAACCTAAACTTCTACGAGTTTTACTAACTTACTTGGCTTAATCTTGTAATTATCTAACCTAGACGCATTACGCGCACTAGTCCTAATAACTAAATTTGCTAAGGGACTTTTCGAGACGGGTGCTTCTAAGCTAGGGCCAATTCAGATGATTTTCCTACATTCAATTATTACGACGCGGATTTAAGGTTTATAATTCAAATAACCACAATTACCGATAGTTAAGTTACATAATTTAAATACATATTCCAAAGATCTAGAAAATAGATAAACTCAATTAAGTAAGTAAACGTGCATAGGCGATAAACATAAATAATATCCAACGAAAAAGCAAATAATTGATGTAAACAAAGCAAAACTAAATGATAATTATAAACTTGGATAACACATTTGTAACATTTTGGTTATCATAACTACACAAACACAAAGATCTAAGGTTCAAATGTTTTAGAGTTTAAAGAGAGAAAGTGGAGAGAATGGGAACTTCTAGTGAGAGAAAGTAATGTTGTATTATGAAGCTCCAACCATCTACCTTGGGAGGTATAAGGTATTTATAGTTTTTACAATATACGCCACCTACGGGCTGTGGATTAGGTATACAGTGGGTAAAGACTCGCCGGTCCTCCACGGTGTTATTTAACTAACTACTTATAATAACTAAACAACTAAGACTACGAGCTTTCTAATGCTTACAAATACTTGAGGTGACCGAGTCTTTCACATACGGATTTACTAAATCCTAACAATCTCTCCCCAAGGGAGGTCACCTCAATTACATATAGATAATACATTTTGAGCTCTAGCATTCTATTGCACGTTCTTTGATTTGTAGCTCGTAGCCTTTGATTCTTCAAAGTTCGCATACTTTATACTTTCAGTGGAGGTCTTTAACTGATCCATGACTTGGTGATCTTAGAGCTTTTCTTCAAGATCATCAGCCACAATAAATCTATGAATTATCCTTTGTTGTATCGCTTTCATGTGATATTTGTGACTTTTGGACCGACATTCTCACACTTTGTTGGATCATGATATTTTGCATCATAGTTGCGGAAGCATAGCTTGAGGTCTTTAGATTATCATGATTTCTTTGATTATGAGCTTGAGGTGTGAGCATGCGGCTATGGATTGACTTCTCAATATTGACCAGATGCAACCGTCAGATGTTCCTGCAAACAACAGTTAGCAATAAAACACACGAAAGTGTCTTTGTTCACTTTCCTTGAATAGGGTTGCAAGAACCATGGTTCCCCGTTGATCAGTATAAATACTTCATGTGATCAGGTAGAATTGCTAAGAATCTCCTTAACAGGGTTTCGCAGCTTGATCTAGCCGTTTTCAAACCGGAGCGTCCCAAAGTAGACAACACTGAGTGAGTGAACCAACGAATTGAGATTCACTGATTGATGAAAAATTGATTTGAAAAACAATCGCGTATTGCTGAAGAGAAAGATTTTGCAATACGATGAAAGTTTTATGAGAAAAATCAAGTTTCAATCATAAATACTTTTGTTTGAGAAAATAACTCACAGTCGATGTGCTTAGAGAAAAGAATTGTAGAGCACATCGAAATGTTTTTCAAAAGTATCTGTCAATCTATTTCCTAGACCAAGGTTGATTTGAGAGTGAATCGCCCCATTGTTTCTATGTAGTTGTCATAAGCTTGATCCATGATGGATCTCACATGTCACCCACCAAGAGCTTGTTTGATGTTGGCTCTAGAAGGATTTCCATCCTCATCGTGAATACTTTACATATCACTCGGATGTTCTGGTAATACCACGAGGATAATGCGTAGAATTCTCAATATATATTCTCACTTTCCACATTATGTGAAATAGCAAGTCTTCATGAAATTGTGTCCTAATGAGATTTATTGATGATCTCTTGACTCTAGACTCAATAGTGCATTTTGGTTTCCTATGCAGAGACTGGGGAGAGGGTCTCCTTCTTCAATATCAACCATCTTTAAGAGAAAGTCGATAGATTATGTAGGTTCCCCGTGAGAATGAAACAAGTCCTTTTAAGAGAACTTGAGTGGCTGGGAAGTTTAGTGCAGTGTGTCACTGGGTCCATGACGTCTTGTCTTCAATACCGGTGTTACCTTAGTAACCACAAGTAGCATATGTATTGAACCCGGTTTCTGTCCTAAGGTTGAATTATTGGAGGGCTATTTCGTTTCACCGTTTCACTTTTCATTTATTTTTCATTCTTCAACCCCTTCAGTGCTTACCGAGACTTCATTACTAGAACCTTGTTGGGTTTATTCTAGTCCTAGCTCTATCTCAGTCGGCACTCTTCCCTTATTCTCACTTTTTTCGTTTTTTTTAATCATACCTAAGGACTTCTACTCTATCTAGTGGATTGTTACTGGGTAGATCTCTCCGGTTGCCATCCTTATAACTCTAGTGCATAAAGTAAAATGGTCGGTCTTGTGGTACTGTTCTTTCCTTCTTGAAACCAAATGAAAAACAATTTGAAAAGCCAATCAAAGCATTTTCTACCTCAATTGTTTTTGATCATTTGTAAATGCTCCCCCTCAACATGTGCATTGGTTATTTGAAATCATTTAGCACATGGAGGAAGGAGTTCTTTGAAGTACTTCCACGATTGCCATCAGTAACCATTCACTCCCCCTCAATATGTGCATCGATATACGAAAGAGTTTAGCACATATTAGAGAGAGCCTACACTTTGAGTCAAAATGATCACATTTTATCAGATCTTACATTTTATCAGATCTTATATTTAAATTACATTCTCTCCCCCGATTAAAAATTTCAAACCTTTTGAGATTTTGGATCCCAATTGATTTAAATACTTTGGAAAATTTTGGGGAAAGATGTGGTCTGGTTTTAATATATACTGATAAGGAACATAACAATGCTTCCCCTCAATTTATGAGGGAGTTTGTTAGTGTCATGTATGATAATTTTGAAAGATCTTTAAGTAAAAGAAAATTTTTATTTTGAAAGATCATTGAATTTTAGAAAGATCATGCCCTGACACTTATCTCAAATAATTTATTTACCCTTTTTTTTATACAAATGGACTCGTTTGATACCAATTGTTTGAAAATATGAAGTTTGAAATGTTTAAAATCACTCTTCCCCTCAATCAATGACTGTAGTCGTTGATTGAGTGAAAATTTTTTGACAAAATGGAGTCCAGTTGATTTTCAAAAATTAAGTCCGATTTATTTTCAAAAAATGTTATCACCATGTCAAAACATTTATTTTTCAGAAGAATCTTTAGAATGAAAAACATGTGTAGAGGAACATTCGTCTTTTTGGCGACAAATTTTTCTGATTTTTGTTTTTAGGATAAGTGCTCGATATTTAAAGAAATCGATTTAGCGCAGCACTTTCCTTTCTTTAAAATCAAGTTACAGTAAAAAATAACTGCAAGCCATAATTTTAAGCCCGGGTCACAGCCTAAAATGACTGTGATCCATTTTTAAGCGCGAGTTACAATCTGAAGTAATTGTAAACAATAAGTTGAGACATGTTTTGAAAAAATATTTGCACCTTATGCTCGAACTTCATCTAAAGTCACGTGCCATTATTGAATGACATTTCTAAGACCGTAGATGTTATCGATACCAGAAGACATGCCTTGAGAAAACAGTATTTTTGGAATTTTCAAATTTTCTGATTTTTATGGATTTTTGATGATTTTATATTTTTCTATTTTCTTTTTGCTGGTTTTATAATTTTGATTTTGCTTTTTAAAAAATATTTACAAAAAATTGGTGAAGAAATTCCTTTACTCCTCATTCTCTTCCTGAAGACGTTTGAGCATTTTCGGCTGCAGACTCTTCATGCCGAGTCGAGGGAGGATAAACTCAAACCGATCTCTTGGAAGAGCTTTTGTGAAGATGTCTGCCAAATGATACTCAGTCCTTACAAAGTAGAGTTCAACCACACATTTCTCTACTTGTTCCCTGATGAAATGATGCCGAATGTCAATGTATTTCGATCTTGAGTGTTGGACATTGTCACAACAGAGAGCGATGACACTTTTGTTGTCATAGTACAAAGGAATTTTGTTGAATACAAAGCCATAGTCAGACAGTTGGGATCTCATCCATAAGATTTTAGCACAACATGATGACATGGCAATGTATTCAGCCTTTGTAGAAGATATAGAAGTACTCATTTGCTTCTTTGACGACCAGCTCACTAGTTTATCACCCAGAAACTGAGCACCTCCTGACGTACTTCGACGAGTATCTTGACACCCTACATTGTCAGCATCTGCATAGGATGTTAGTAACATGGCGGTTTCCTTCGGATACCAAAGTCCCATGTTAATGGTTCCTTGGAGATACCGAGAGACATGTTTAACCGCTTCAAGGTGATTTTTAGTAGGCTTAACCTGGTAGCGAGCACACATGCATACAGCGAACATAATATCCGGTCTACTGGCAGGAGATATATTAAGGATCCAATCATACTACGATATTTAGTTTGATCATCAGGGATCCCGGAGAGGTCTTCATCCAGTTTGTTTTTCTCCACCATTGGAGTGTCAACAAGGTCACAAGAATCAAATCCAAATTTCTTTAATATTTTAGTAGTATATTTAGATTGATTAATAAAAATTCCTCCGGGACTTTGAGAAATTTGCAATCCTAAGAAAAATGATATTTGTCCCATCATTGACATTTGAAATTTAGAACCCATCTCTTTTGAAAAACGGTCACATTCATTTGGGTCTGTTGAGGCAAAAATAATATCATCAACATATATTTGAACATGAATTAAATGTTTTTCTGACTTTTGAGTGAACAATGTGGGATCAACAACGCCTTTGTAGAATCCATTAGCCAATAGAAACTTTGACAAAGTATCGTACCATGCCCTTGGAGCCTGCTTCAAGCCATAGAGAGCCTTTTTCAGACGGTAGACAGAGTTAGGATGCTCGGGATCCACAAAGCCTTCATGTTAACTGACGTAGACTACTCCTTTGAGATCACCATTGATAACATCAAATAGTCCTGAATATTAAGTGTCAATTTCCCCCGATAATGCTTGTTATTTATATCATTTATATGGATTTACGCTTGTTTTCCATTTTTTTCCACTTTCAGGTAAATTACGAGCATTGGAGCAAAAGAGACGCGGAAATGGAAACATTACTAAAGATTTATCACAGTATGCCTATTTTGAAGAAGTTACGGCGTAAATCCTCTCTCACATTACGCCGTAACTATTGCGTGACCCAGAATATCAACTTATCAAGAGGTTACGGCGTAACTCTTCTCTAAGGTTACGACGTAACTCCATTAGGTCAAAAGAGGTTCAACGCCGCTGATACTTACGCCGTAACTACTGCATCACTTACGACGTAACCGAGTTTATTGAAGACTACGGCGTAACAACTAATATGGTTACGCCGTAACTAGCAGATCTAGTGCATTTACGAAGAAATAGAAGGTTACGGCTTAACTCCTATATTGGTTACGCCGTAACCCAGACCTGGCCTATAAATACCCCACGAATTCCAGCATTTCTAATCATCCCATTCCATACACAACACTCTGAGAACGTGGGAAAAATCTCAAGGTAGGTCTAGGGGAGCATACGGAGCTGTTTCCAAGGGAGAAGTCACTCCATTACGATAAGCTTTAGCATTTTATATTTCTTTTACTTTCAATTCATGTATTTCGTACCTTTGAATATTGAATTGATTTGCATGATTAATATGAGCGGCTAAGCACCCTTTGGTGCTAGCCTAGTTATGATTCCTTAATTGTTTTGTTTGCGTTTATCTTTACTTCCGTACAATTATTTCTAAGTGTATGCATGCATAGTTCTTTGGTAGTCACCCTTGATTCGGTAGTTTTGAATGGCGGTAGAGGCCAATTGCCTAGGAGATATGACCAACTGACCCTAGGTGAGCGGACTGAGACGGGAAGGGTAAGATATGACCAACTGACGACCCTTTCTACTTGTGCGATTTGACCAACTGATCACCTATCGTTTGGATGAACTTAAGAATTTGGGGTGTAGTGTCTAAGTTCCTAACGGCCGGGCACTCACTATTTTGAATCTAGAATGTAGCGGTACTTAATGACTTGACTTAGGGGACCAGGAAAAATAGGACTTATGACGGTGCGCCTGATTTCTCCTGTGGTGGCATCTTTGCTGATAGGTTAGGGTGAATTGACCAAATGCTGTCCTCTCGAATTTGACCCCACCTGAAGTAATTGGAAGTAGGTAGACGTAGACATAACTAGCTAGGAAGATTGACTAGGTTAGCACCACTATTCCTCTATTGATTTCCCTTTATCCATTTATCTGCTTCTATTCTGCATTAGTAGTTTAATTAATTAAATCCCTATCGAAACCATTTTTATTCTGTGACAATTAGACTTAGTAATAATCCAACACACATAGCTCTTAGGACGACCTCGGCTTTACCATTTACTACACTACACACGACCGGGTACACTGCCCGTTAGTGCAATAGGGTAGACCATAGGTATAGCGAGACACTATAAATATTAAGACTTGGTCAGTAAAACCTGCATCAAGTTTTTGGCACCGCTGCCGGGGTGTTATATTAGGATTGATATTAAGTCTTTCATTTCGTTTTTAAACTTTTCTCACGATCATATTTCAAGTTTTCAGGTACCATGGAAGTTATTAACATCGATGACCTCACTCTTGAGGAATACTTGGCGTTGACAAGAGCGGAACAAGGGCCGGGTCTCGTAAGACCGGCAATCGGAGCGGATGTTCGTTTCGAAATTAAAGACCAATTTATGAGGGAGCTTCGCGCTAACCCTTTTTCAGGAAACAGGGACGAAGACGCATATGAGCACGTTGAAAATGTCCTATACATCGCTAGCCTTTTCAACATTCTGGGCGTGTCTCATGATGCTGTTATGCTTAGGGTATTCCCGATGACCCTTACTGGAGCAGCCAGAAGATGGATCGAAAGATTGATCGCCGGGGCTGTTAATACTTGGGCGCTTCTAAAGAAACACTTTATTCAAAGATATTGCCCGCCATCGAAGATTTCTAACCAGCTTTTGGAGATCCATAATTTCAAACAAGAAGACGATGAAACTATGTATCAAGCTTAGGACAGATACAACGATCTTCTATATAAGTGTCCTACCAATGATCTGAATAACCAGCAGAAGGTCAATATTTTCTACAAAGGAATAAACGTAACTACAAGGCAAATGCTGGACTATCAAGGACCTATCCCAAACATGACTCTTATCGCTGTAATTGAAGCCATTCAAAGAATGGCGGACCACTCTAAAAAATGGCACGACGGTGGGAGTAAAAGAAACCAAGGCGGAAGTTTTGACGGAATTGCAGCAATAGCGAGTAAAATTGAAAATCTCAGTCGAGATATGCTGAAAGTCATAGAAACCGTTCATGCCATCCAAGTAGGTTATGAAAGCTGTGGAGGAGGACATCTTACTAAAAATTGTCCTCATGTGGACGAAGAGAATATTGAAGAAGCTAAGTATGGAGAAAATCGACCATTTTACGGAGATAATCAAAATAGTAATGGTTATCGTGGAAATTACAACCGTGGGCCTTATGGAGAAAGAAAGCCCAGTCTTGAAGAAACAATTAATAAGTTCCTGGAAAATTCAGCCCAAAGATAAAAGGAGCAAGATGAGTGGTTGAAGGAATTCCAGGAAAACACTGACAGAAACCTTTCCAAGCACGACTCAACTCTGAAAAACCTAGAATCCATGGTGATGAAGCTCAGTGAAAAAGTAAGGAGGAATAACGATAAACCTGAAGGATCGAAACCAGCTATGGAATGTAAGGTGATTTTTTCTGATGATAACTCAAAGGTTCAGGTCAATGATACAGATTTAGGGGATGATTTCGTCGACAGATCTGAGTTACGCCGTAACAGGCCTAATGAGTTACGGCGTAACTATGTGTTTGACAGCGACAACGGGGTTGTGAAGAATACTGAGGAAATCCACTCTAATGAATTACGCCGTAACCAAGAATCTCGGTTATGGCCTAACTGGGATACATAGGCAGACAGCTTCCTTGATATAGGTGAATCAGAGACTCAGAATACTGGTGATTGGTCCTACGATATTAACCTATTTCCTTTATCACCATCAAAAAAAAGATATCACTGGTGCAAGGCCATACCAGTAACTAAGGGGGACTCATTTGACCTATGGGCTTCATGTGATCCTAGAAACAAAACTTGTGATGGAGGTACTGACAAAGAGAGAATCAAGAATAACAAGTTTTTATGGACTGCTTACACTGATGATGAAAGACTCGAAAAACTCTCCCTTGAAGATGAAGAAGAGCCACTTATAACTCACTGGTGTGCTCCTGTCATCATAACCGATGAGGAGACCACAAGAGCATGGCCTACATGCAGCCCCTTCCATGAGTATTGCAATGGCGGAGACAATGAAAGAAAGGAAGAATGGACATGCCCTCATGAGCGTGAAAGACATTGTATAAAATTCGGTGATTTAGCCTTTAAAGATTGGTACGCAATTCAATTTGGGGATGCCAAGATCGATCCAAATCTTCTTAAGAAGCTAAAGATTGAATACGAAGAGCACATTCAGAAAAAGGAAGAGGCTAATGATGATATAAACTGCACAGATAAGCATTTAAGTGAAACTGACAACAAGAAATTACGCAATCACTGGTGTGAAAGAGTAAAATCTCCTGGGGAAATTTTCTGGGCGTCATGCAACCCTTATGTTGACATGTGTAACGGGGGAAGCAGCTCTGGAAGAATAGGAAAAGATGAATTCTTTTGGTCCTCGACCAATGATGAGGAGAGAACGAGTTTTCCTTGGCTGGACAACCTAGGATTCGATAGTTGGGTGAAGGTTAAGTATGGACATGTGGACACATTAACCAAAGAGAAGATTTGAAAGGAATACATGGATCAAGAGAATTCAAACGACGAAAGTCTCAACAACACGAGTGAAATAACAGTTGACAATGACAAAGAGTTGGTTTGTACTGATAAAGAAGAATGCAAGCGCGTTCTAGTGGAGAATCTGCTCGATGAAGAATGGTTCAAGGACACAGCTTCTGATGACGATGATATTGAAGGGATCCTAGATTATCTTGAGTTGCAAGGAAATGAGGAGTTCACTAATCCCGATGACGAAGCTTACGAACAAAGGAGGTGCCAACTCCTGTGGATTCCCTACAAGAGACCACCTCCAATTATTGTCGAAAACTATGAATTTACTCGCTACCACCTGGGACCGGAAGAGAAATTTTGTAAAGTTCGAAAAATCGAAACCATTGAATACCTCCGAACTGCCTCGAATGTTGCATGGATGAGGCATAATTTGATGAATGATATTGAAGAAGTGGGGCAAGCCCAAAGGCCCCCATAGAAGCCCCTCGGCACTGAGTCTAACTTAAAGACTCGTTAATAAAGAAAAGTGCTCTTTCGGGAGACAACCCGAATTATCTCTTTCTTTTGTTACAACCATATCTCCTAGTTTTGAATTATCTCCATTACCGTTAGTGCACTAGGGTAGACCATAGTTCTCAAAATTTTGAAATAGTGACTATGAATTGTCACCTTTAACTTATTGCGTTTACCTTACTCAATACATCCGTTAGTGCAAGAGGTTACGTGGGACTTATGGTCTACCATTTTCCCCACGTTCTCAGAGTGTTTCATATGAATTTTGACATGTTTTTCCGAACCTAACTAGATTAGACCTTAGCCGAGCACATACAACCCTTGACATTACATGGTGAGATTAGCCTTATCCGTTTCCATTATTTTACCCCAAATCCACCAAATTATGAGTGTGCCGGTAGCTTGTGTGGAAAACTAGAAGGGGGGGTTGAATAGTTTTGCCAATTAAAACTTCCTTTTAAGCTATTTAGATCGACTTATGTCAATCTATTTGGATATGTATGTTGGATGTTGATAAACAAACATATAAAGGTATGTAATGAAAAGATAAGAGTAAGAAGCAAAAAACCACAACGCGAGTATTTATAGTGGTTCGGCTACAAGGACACCTTCCTTGCCCTACTCCACTCCCCGAGTCACCTACTCGACAGTTCATAAACACTACACCAATCTCCTTATGGCGGAGAAGCCTTCACAGCGTCGCCTACCCTTTTTCCGGTGCTAGGCTAACCACCGGGTTCTTTCACTCCAAGGTGAACCACACCTATCACAACGTCGCCTACCCTTTATACGGTGCTAGGCTAACCACCGGGTTCTTTCACACCAAGGTGAACCACACCTACACAACGTCGCCTACCCTTTATTAGGTACTAGGCTAAGAACCTAGTTCCATTGCAATGGAGGAACTACTACCCAACACTATACCAACGACTAATCCCAAAGGAGATCAACTCCTTTACAACATCATCAAGGATATCAATATCCTTGGATCTAGTACTAATCTATCTTGTACATCGAAACACACCATATCGAATGTACATCTAAGGCACCTTTCACTAATGCCTTTAACTAGATCTTCAAGAAACCCTTCACTAATGTCTTGTGTCTTGACTTCTAAGCACCCTTCACTAATGCTTCTAGTCTTGACTTCTAAGCACCCACCACAAGTGCTTATGATATGGACGATAGATACCCTTCGCTAATATCTTCGTCTTGACACTTGAGACACCATTCACAAATATCTTCAACACTTCTTAGAAAAGAAAAACAATCATCAACAAGAAGACTTCAGTAGTCTTGATGATGAGGAAGCATGGCAACTCATGGACTTGAGCTTGCTCGACTTCAAAGGTGGTGATCTTGCCTTTAAGAGGAACCAAGAAGATCACACAAAAGCAAAACTACCAACATAGATCTCTTGGATCTGAGGTTAGTGAGTTTTTAACTCAAGGAGAAAGTGTGTTAGAAAGGGGTGAGAAACAATGAAGAAATGGCTCACTATTTATAGAGGAAAAATTCTACTGTTCCCCGGATCCCACGGATCCCTTCCACAAGGGATCCGTCTAGCGTAAAGCCAGGGATCCGTGGGATGCTCCCCTTTACCCATGGGTATTTTGGTTATGGGTCATGGGTTGCTCCATGGGTCTTTAGCTAGATACAATGTATCTCTTGAGTGCAATGCACCTAGTCACATGGGTATGGGTCAAAACCATGGGGTATGGATATTATCCATATATGATATAAGCATGATGTCATGCAATGGGTTATGGGTCAAGCTCCATGGGTCATGGGCTTTGGGTTGTACCCAACTACATTTAATGTATTTGCCCAATGGGTTATGATACTTAAGTTTCTACCCATTTATATTACCCAATATACTACATAATAGTTATGTGTATATTTTATCCAAATATGTAAACACTAGTTGTTGTACATATGTAATATTTAATCATAAAATCACTTATACTTGTTTTAGTGTTTTATGTGAAAATGTGAATATGTTAGAAACTATTAGTTCAAACCATTTACGTATTTTATTTTTTTCGTTAAAATGATTTTACGTTTGTTATCGACAAAACATTAGAAGATCGTAAAATATAAATAAACGTTTTTACGGCTTATTTGTATTAACAATCTCCCCCTTTTTGTTGATGACAAAACATAAAATTAATTTAAGGAAAAGCTAAAATTCGTAAAAGTTTGAGTTTGTAGTTTTTACTTTCTTCTCCCCCTTTTTGTCGAAACAAAAAGAGCTTCGAAAGAAAACTAACACATTGTTTTAGGAAACACATGTGAAAGAAATAAAAAGAAATAGAGAGCAAGTAACGGGAAAGGATCTCGTCTTTACTCCCCAATGACGAGTCCATCCCTATGTAAGGGCGTCAAGAAATTAATACTAATCTAGTTTGTTTGCAAGTAAGTTTGCAAAAGATTTCGTCTAAGTGACGAATGTGCTGCCCCTTGATGATTGCAATTATGCGAAGGGATGTGAAGAAATGTAATCCTAATATTGCAAGTAATTTGCAATGTATTGCTTTGACACAAAGCTCCCCCTAGCTTTAGGGTGTCAAAGTCTTCAAGTGTAGATTGAATAACTACAAAACAAAGGTTAGAAAGCAAGTATAATTCACAATTTCCTGCAAATGTGGTCCAAGTTAGTAGAAAATATAGTTTTCTGTCTCACGGATCCCACGGTTCCCTCCTAGTAGGGATCCGTCTAGGAAATTTTGAGGGATCCGTATAGCTGATGATCAATTTCAGCAATGATGATATAACAAGTAATGTTATCACAAAAGTGAGATATGAATACAACGTAATCATATACTCAGAAATATAGCAAGTAGCATGTAATTTCATTTAATAAAACTCGAGTTATGATATACATGACTCTAAAAACTAAGAAAATAAAGAATACATGACTAGGAATTTCTAGACCAACTATCGCTTGATGCTAGGATACCACTAAAATCATCTAGCTCAAGTTTTGTTTAGGTTTAATCTCGTCGAAACGTTCGAGGAGATGATAGAACATGAAACGTTGGTCTTCTCGTACTTCATGTATCAAACTTTCAACATGTTGACAATGATAGCAATCTTTGTCATGGATAGGTAGTGGTGGTGGAAGAAATGAAATGGCTTGATTCGAAGGATCAAGTGAAGCGGCTTGTGGAGCTTCAAACGTCGAAGGAATTGGTGGAGGCGCATTTGAGAATGGCTCGACCAAGAATGATGGTGGTGGTAGAGAAGTTTCAACTTCCATATGGTCGGGTGGTTGACTTTGATGATTTATCATAATTCAAATGGGATTATATGATGAAACGACGAAAAGGAAGCCGGAGCTAGTGTTGACTCAACACCTTGATTTTGAACCATTATTCCTCCTAATGAGGAGAATGTTGTCGGCAGAGGAGGATGAGACGGCCTAGGAGGCAAGTCCTCTAAATTGTAGAGATGTGGTGATGATAGTGGAGATGTAAAAGAAATAGCTCTAGGAACCAATGGTGATGGTTTAGTGGAGATGATATTGTTTGGCCTAGGAGGTATGGTGGTGTTTGGCATAGGTAGTTTTGTGGGTACTATCCTTTTAGGAATTGGTTTGATTGGTTGAGAAGAGGTCCTTGCATTTGTTGGCTTGACCGGAGATGATTCGGTTGAAGAAATTTCGTGTACAACACGAGCAATTTTCTTGGGTGGTTCTTTGGTGGATAAGTTACTACTTGGAGTTTTCCTCATGATGAGATGATTTCAAGAAGTTTGTAAGGGTTTCTAAATTTTTGAAAATTAGGATGAAGGTGATGACTATAGAAGTCCTAACAATGTGGTTTATAAAGCAAAAGAATTGGCAAGTGCATTTAAGCTTTAAGCCACTAAAATTCATTGGAATGTGATGATTAACATGCACAAGAGTCAACTTCAGAGTTTGTACTGATCAAGGAACTCATTTAAGATGAGATGGAGTGTTTGAGTTAGAAAGATGAGTTGAAATGATTGTTTTAGCAAGGTTTGACATAATCTGTCATCCGGATCCCACGGTTCCCTCCTCAGAGGGATCCGGCTCTCAGCAGCTATGAAAGAATAGAAATGATGTTTCTAAGGTCTAAGATCTATATGATCTTGAGTGTTTCAGTCCTCCTAAGTGTCTTAAATGAAGGGGTGCTTAAGTACTTGAAGGTAATGAGTGATGTAGCTAATGATTGCCTTTTATGGAAGAAATTGGAACTTTCATGAGTACCAATGAATGAACAAGAATGACACTAAAGATTTTGAGAGTGTCAAGTGAAGCTAAATGATCCTAGAGATCAGATAGTGACTTAGAATAATCCTTTGGAAAATATCCTAGAGGCTTAAGATGGAAAAACTAGGATTTGATCAATTTTGACCAATTTTGTCGTAAGGATGATTATGATCGATTTTGCTATAAGAGGTTTCCAACGTTTAGATATGAGGGATCATGTGAAAAATGATGTGTGAGCTTAAGAGCGGAAGAGTAATGGATTAAAATGAAACGATAGATCTACAAGCGTCTTTGAGTGTGATCTAGATGAGTTCATGTGTGAGTGGGAAGGATCTACTTAAATTGATAAGGACTTAATTTGCCTTAAGACGCTATGTTTAGCTTAGAGTGAGGTGTTCTAAGGATATGTTTGAAATACAATGCTTGAAATTGCATTTTCTGTTTTCCGAATCCCACGGTTCCCTAAGTGTAGGGATCCGTCTAACACAAACTTTGGGATCCGTCCATCTGCTCAGCAGAACCTTTACTAAAGGTATGCAATGATCTTGACAATGCATTATATTCCAAGTTTAGTTTAAAGAGGTTCTAACACTAAGATATCAAATGTAAGATGTTTTATTTCATGAAGGAAATAGGATTACATTGATAAAGCATGAGTACAAGAGGATTGATCCTATTTGAAATACTACTAGGTTCCTTGAGTGTTTTCGCTAGATGGATCATCAAATGGTTGATGAGTGTTGGCGGATTCAGGAATGAAGAACGTCTTCATGAGAGAAATGTTCAGCGGTTCCATCATCTTGTTCACAAGTACGTACAATGGACTTTGATATTGAGGATGAAAATGCATGACATTATGATAGAGGCGCCTCAAGAACATTCCATATGGAATGAGTTTATTCTTGTAGCCTTGAAGGTTTACAATTCACCTTGCAAAGAAGTAGGCGAGATTGTATGGTTGTTGTGTTAGCAAACAATACATTATGTGAGCACAACAAGCGGGAAGCATTTCTCGATTTCCCCTAAGACTCCAAACATTTTCACGTAGGATGAGTGCAAGAGGCTTGTACTCTTCAAGAATATCCCGTGTGTAGATGATGTTTGGATTGGAGTGATGGGGTTTGCATAATATGCGAATTAAGTCTTGTGGGGAAGGAATGTGAGAACAATACGGACTATTTTCTTCACGAAATTTGAAGAGAGAATCAAGAGACCAATCTTCGGTGAAGGCACATTGTCCATGATTAGGAATTCGGAGAATTTGAACAAATTGCCCAAGAGTCAAAACAAACTTTTGGTTTTTGATCCAAAGCCAAAGGGATAGAGAACGATCCTCGTTACGAACGAGTTCGACTTGACGGAAGAATTCCAATACAAACCTTGGACATATTTTCTCGTTAATTTCGAGAAGACATTCTAGTCCTATGGCTCAGAAGGAGGTATTGATACCTTCTTCGAATTGTAGAGAGGTGTCTACAATACGTCCTTCATGGAAGTGACGGGTTTCGAGATTATTGAACCCACGGACATGATTGCCAGGTGTGTTGGGCTCAAGAGAGATGTTCGGGGTGTAGATGCTAGAGAGTGAAAAATCAAACTCATATACGTGCGACATAGTGAAACCTATAGAGAAGATGAGTTAATAGAAAGTGATGTTTGTGGTTAACCTATGATTATCTAACGTTTTTATTAGATTTTTATTAACAATGGTTTTTAACAAGAAAGATACTTAACTCACTTATGGTTTAGACATACTAGTGGAGTATTACTTTTAGAAGAAAAGTGGTTTTTAATTTGTATGAAAAACTGTTCTCCAGTAGGACGGATCCCACGGTTCCTTTTCAAAAGGGATCCGGCTAGTATGTCTTTCGGGATCCGTAGATCTCAGAAGTTACAGAAATGCATTTTATGATGAAAAGCATAGGTTTTTAGATCTCATAGTTTTATACCAAAATATGTGTTTTAGCCTACATTTTCTTTTAACATGCATACATGACTTCTAATGTATCACGAGAGTAAGAAATAAAACAAAGAGAAATGATAAGCACATTATGATAATAACCTAGATAAACTTAGATTATTAGTAATATTTCATTTCAATGCTAAGGATGATACAAAGGATTGGGTATATAACCCCAATGTAGATTAACAACACAAAGTATATGTCTCCGTATGTGAACTTCATCATAGGGAACACAAGTGCGATGAGTGTTAAGGCGATGAGCACGAGGGCGATGTAAACCATGTTGAAGATGACTCTTCTTGGTTTCGGTTGAGATGAAATGAAGAGGAGGATGAAGTTTTGAGTGAGGAAATTTTTGAAATTGGAAGATTTGAAAAAGTGGAGGTTTTATATGGTGGTCGAAGGAGAATTTTTGAAATTTGTGTTTTGTTTTATTGTTAGAGAGATATGATTTTTGGATTAAGTGAGACAAAACACAAGTTTTATAAACCATGATTTTTAGATGAAAGAGTGACACGTATGTGAGAAAAAGCTTCCTAATGAAGCTACATGTAAAACATGTGTATACACGAAACTTACTCAAGTAAAGACCTAAGTAATCACACTTATTTATTAAACTAATATCATTTAGAGATAAGTGGAAAGTCATACCTCAAATGCACTTAGGAATATCTTTATAAATGACACAGCAAATGTCAGAAGACAATTCCAGCTCCTTTATGCTTAAGATACCTTCTTAGGGAAGGTAATCTTTATTATCAAGCAAATCCTATGGCTTGATAGATGTGAGCTTTGACTAATCAACATGACAAAGAGGATTAGTGCAATTAAATGAAAAATAGAATAAGAAAAATGTTGTTATCAAATCAACATCAAAATAAATAGTTTTAAAAGACATGATGTTTGTTTTTATGAAAAACCTTCTTTGTAGTTTTCAATTAACCATGGATCGTATCAAGTTTTTAAAGTACAATATACTTCAAGAAACTTGGTAACGAAGCTCTGATACCAATTGTGGAAAACTAGAAGGTCGGGTTGAATAGTTTTGCCAATTAAAACTTCCTTTTAAGCTATTTAGATCGACTTATGTCAATCTATTTGGATATGTGTGTTGGATGTTGATAAACAAACATATAAAGGTATGTAATGAAAAGATAAGAGTAAGAAGCACAAAACCACAACGCGAGTATTTAAAGTGGTTCGGCTACAAGGACACCTTCCTTGCCCTACTCCACTCCCCGAGTCACCTACTCGAGTTCGTAAGCACTACACCAATCTCCTTATGGCGGAGAAGCCTTCACAACGTCGCCACCCTTTTTCCCTAGGCTAACCACCGGGTTCTTTCACTCCAAGGTGAACCACACCTATCACAACGTCGCTTACCCTTTATACGGTGCTAGGCTAACCACCGGGTTCTTTCACACCAAGGTGAACCACACCTACACAACGTCGCCTACCCTTTATTAGGTACTAGGCTAAGCACCTAGTTCCATTGCAATGGAGGAACTACTACCCAACACTACACCAACGAATAATCCCAAAGGAGATCAACTCCTTTACAACATCATCAAGGATATCAATATCCTTGGATCTAGTGCTAATCTATCTTGTACATCGAAACACACCATATCGAATGTACATCTAAGGCACCTTTCACTAATGCCTTTAACTAGATCTTCAAAACACCCTTCACTAATGTCTTGTGTCTTGACTTCTAAGCACCCTTCACTAATGCTTCTAGTCTTGACTTCTAAGCACCCACCACAAGTGCTTATGATATGGACGATAGATACCCTTCACTAATATCTTCGTCTTGACACTTGAGACACCATTCACAAATGTCTTCAAAACTTCTTAGAAAAGAAAAACAATCATCAACAAAAAGACTTCAGGAGTCTTGATGATGAGGAAGCATGGCAACTCATGGACTTGAGCTTGCTCGACTTCAAAGGTGGTGATCTTGCCTTTAAGAGGAACCTAGAAGATCGCATAAAAGCAAAACTACAAACATAGATCTCTTGGATCTGAGGTTAGTGAGTTTTTAAATCAGGGAGAAAGTGTGTTAGAAAGGGGTGAGAAACAATGAAGAAATGGCTCACTATTTAAAGAGGAAAATTCTACTGATCCGTCTAGCGTAAAGCTAGCGATCCGTGGGACGCTCCCCTTTACCCATGGGTATTTTGGTTATGGGTCATGGGTCATGGGTTGCTCCATGGGTCTTTAGCTAGATACAATGTATCTCTTGAGTGCAATGCACCTAGTCACATGGGTATGGGTCAAAACCATGGGTTATGGATATTATCCATATATGATATAAGCATGATGTCATGCAATGGGTTATGGGTCAAGCTCCATGGGTCATGGGCATTGGGTTGTACCCAACTACATTTAATGTATTTGCCCAATGTGTTATGATACTTAAGTTTCTACCCATTTATATTACCCAATATACTACATAATAGTTATGTGTATATTTTATCCAAATATGTAAACACTAGTTGTTGTACATATGTGATATTTAATCATAAAATCACTTATACTTGTTTTAGTGTTTTATGTGAAAATGTGAATATGTTAGAAACTATTAGTTCAAACCATTTACGTATTTTATTTTTTTCGTTAAAATGATTTTACGTTTGTTATCGACAAAACATTAGAAGATCGTAAAATATATGTTAGGTCACAAGGTTTACCACACAAGCTTATAAGAAAGATAGAGAGGCGATTGAACAAGTATCCAAACACACACACACACGTATAGACTTAGACGGTTAGGCGTAGGTATGTGAAAGAGAGAATAACTTGAACAACCAACCTTCAAATGAAGGTTATTACAAAGTATTTATAGGCAAGGAGCTAGGGCAACACTCCTACTCCTTCCCTTTCTCCTATGGGCTTGGGCCTAAGCTCATGGGCCTTCTACATAAGCTTAAGGCTAATAACAAACATAAAGGCCATAATAAGCTAACTATTACATATGAGTAACTAACACTTGAATAAGGTTTAGGAGTGATTCCAACAATCTCCCTCAAGTGTTATTACATATGAGTAACAAACACTCAAGTGTTGGTGATGAAAAATGGTGAAGGCGTTGATGTAATAGTAGCTTTGACGCCTTCTTCGACATTCTTCTTCTTGTGAGAAGAAATGTCTTGATTCGAACAATCTCCCCAGTGTAGAGAGATAGTTTACTTTGAACGGTTATGCTTTGACGCCATCTTTAACTTTGTTCTTTGATCATTGTTCTTTGTGATGAAAGTGATAGTATGTTGTTGTTGTCGCATCAAGTCTCCGCCTCAGTTCCGCTTCTCGCAAGCACAGTGTTCCACGCCATTCTTCAACATGCTCACACGCTTTTGACGTTGGAATTCAAGTATCGATGGAGTTCTTTAAGTCTTTAACTTTGTAGATTCTCTGTATTGACGAAGAATCATTCTCGAATTGTGTTGCTTTTGAATAGAACTTCCATTAGTGATGATGTTGGCGTGAGCATGAGAAGAATCAGACGATCATTCCGCTCCGGAGGTTCCATAAGAAGAAAACATTTAAACGGTTAGTAATAAGCGGATTCCGGCACTTACAAGTTTGAACTTCGAGAGTGTTAACAGATGAGTGTGAAAACACAACTCTAATTCTTACAAAGGCCGCCTCCTGATCGGAGTCCCACAAGTGAGATAACACGATAAAAATCGGTACACCTACGATTCGATGAGTCAGCCGAGGTACACCGAAGCATCACCTCACGATCAGACCGCTTGAGACCACTAAGCGCAATCCACGGGAGTTGCCGGTTGACCTGTCCGTCGGTCGTTGATGTTGACCCGGCAGGAGTTTCCATTCAATCACTGAGGATCACAAATGTGAACCTCTCATAAATGTTCTCGACAGATTGCTAAGATCTGTGAAGGACTCGATAATGTATCACTGAAATTCTTATTGTTGAATATCAAGTGATGAAATGTCAAGTGTACCTAAGAGATCTTTTGATGAATCTCGTGGCTCTAGACTCAATAGTGCGTTTTGGTTTTCCTGAGCGGAGACTAGGGAGAGGGTCTCCTTCTTCAATACCAGCAATCTCTAAGAGAAAGCCGATAGTTTACGTAGGGTTCCTAGTGAGAATGAAACAAGCTTCTGTTGAGAGAAACTTGAGTGGATAAGAAGGTTTAGTGCATGCGTCACTGGGTCCATGACGACTTTTAATCTTCAATACCGGCCTCACTAAGTGACAACCAAGAGCATATGAATTGAACCCGTGTTCCGCCCTAAGTTGAATAATCTGGAGGGCTATTTCTTTTCACCCTTTTCTTTGCATTTCTTTTAATTCTTCAACTCCTTCTTTCTCCGATTCTCATTTTCTCCTTTTACAATCATACCTAAGGACTTCTAAATACTAACTATTTGTGGTGTCCTAGGGTAGATCCATCCGCTCAAGGATCATAGGACGGTTTTTCCTAACCTTAGTCACCTTATAACTCCATGACTAACCTATGTTGCCATAAAACCACTGATGTGAAAAATCTCTCAAAGTGTTTGTGAATGAAAAACATTTTAGTACCATCTGTGAGATAAGATTTTGCATAAATAATCCCCCTCCACTTGTGCTTAAGAGTTTTAACGGTTAAAATGCACAGTGAGGAAAGAGCGCACTTTTTGAATTGATTAACTCAAGATAGACATTCCCCGCAGACACGCTTACGTGGCATAGTTAAAGAGTTGCATTGTCAGCTTTTAGGTGACAACTAGCTCTAGTAACTACCTTGAAGGTGTAGACAATCCTAAAAGGTCGTCAAACCCGCCGAGTTCATGTTTATCAAGAGTTTCTAATGGTACATTCTACTGACAAGTCCTTTGCGAGACACGCTTACATCACTAGCTTAACTAGCTTGAAATTATTACCCGCCCAGGACAAGTCTTTTCGAAGTTACTAATGCTAAGCATCGCCAATTCGTTGGTTAAGTCCTAAGCACATAGATTCATTTGCATTTTACACAACATATTTCTTATCACGTTTTTTCTCCCCCTCAAAAATGGCATATGTGATGTTATTTTTGAAAAGTTGAGAATAAATATGACCATTTCGAAGTGTTAGGGAAGAATGACCACTGTGAACAATTTGTGAACAAAGTTTCAAATACTCCCCTCAACAAGTGATATAAACGGTTGAGGTTTTGAAAACATAAGGGGAAGTACTTGTTCTTTTGAGCAAAACCTTGAAAATGAAAGGTTTGATAGGTTTTACTCAAAAGTAAGAAGCTTTCGCTCCTTTTCTAAGGATTGTGGCACCGAGCGCACCACAGGTCCTTTATTTACAAGTACGGGTTGTACACTGTAATGTGTGCACAAGCCATAAACATAATTAATCAAACATCCAAAATTATATGAAGAAAACAATTCAAGGGGTACCAGGAAGTGCAGTGATGTTCCCTGTGAGTGTGCATGGCGCTGGAAAGCCGTTATGTTAATCCCGGTCGACCACCCACATAACTCTCCAATCGCTCGAATCGATCCCGTTCGAAACAACCGCTCATCAATCATTGTGATGATCCCTCTCACATCCCTCCTTTCCTGAGAATTCCAGCGCTTAGGAGACCCAATTTTCTGGCGTATATCCTTCAACCCGTATGCCAATCCATCCCTAACCAGCTTCAAAGTATGATCCCCGAACTTGTGGAGTTCGCTACACGCCATTAAGCGGTTTCTTTGAAGTTCACTACGGTAAACAACGCCGAAAGGTTTGCTGATGAGTGTATATTGAGATAGCCGGTTGATATCGGGAAGATCAAGCTTTGGAGGAGTGAAGTTGACACGCGTCTGATAAGATTCAACAGCAACCGGAGATCTTCTACACGTTCCTTGATGACAATCCGTCTCATGAAGATGAGAAGTGACTTGATAAATTGCTGTACTGCTGTTGAGAATTGTCTCATGCACCCTATACCTTGGCAAGGTACATGTCTTCATGTCATTGAGAGACAAATTCTCAAAGTCACTCGAGAAAGCATAGTCCCGTTCATCTTGTCGCTTGACTACGATCTTCTTTAGGAATGTGTAGTCCCACTTAGACGAAAGGTCAACGTGTATGATGGCAACGATATCTTTAGAACTATGCATAGCATGTTGAGATTCTCAACCCACGCTTCTCGTAGTAGATTCTTCGGCGTTCTCGCCGCTGATGAATCCCATACAATGCATCTCGGTCGATGCTTCCAATCGTGGGAGAACAAGTGATTGGCACGCTCCTCAATGGCTATGCGCTTTGAGTAGACAACCGGGAATGGAAGTGTCAACGAGGTAGCATATTTTCTTGAATCATCGCCACCGTATAGAAGAAAATCCAAGTCTTTGTTGAAGAAGTATCTGAAAGGAATCCTTGGTTCAGCTGGTTGGCCAAGTGTTGGTAGAGGTTTGGTCCATCGGGTAGTATGGAGGGTTGTCCCTGTGTGTGAAGTCAATGTTTGCTTCCAGGTTGAGCCAATCCATGTTGTTAGACATAGCTCGAGCAATGTTTTCAAGGTGATATTCGACCTCGAGGGCACTTTCTAGAGCTGCTTTAGAAGTTGAAACGCTTCATTCTTGATTCGCTTGATTTCGCCATTTTCTTCACATGGAACTTTTCTTGCAGAATTTTAGCATGCTCCAATGTAGAACCGTCTACCAAATCTTGACCTTCTTCAGGGTAGGGAGTGTTGTTAACAAGATTAGCAAACCATTCAAATTCCTCTTTTTTATCGTCATCTAGCCATGATACGACGCCAGAGAGGCGCCTTCTTCTTCTTTTTTCGGCCTAGATGATGATTCCTGCTTCAACTTGTTTGGGAGAGGTGGGTTGTTGTTAGGGGCTCAAGGACCTTTTCATCACACCACCCGTATACTCAAAGTGATCATCGGTTTTCTGAGTCGTGGTGGTAACTCGGAATCGCCCGAGGTTTTTCAAGAGAAGAACGAGGAGGAGATTTTGTTGAACAGAGGCCGCTGTGGGAGGAGGTTGCATCAAAGAAGATTCACCGCGTGACGCTTCTCGACGCTTAGGTGCGAGTCTTTATCCTTATCCTTGTCTTCATCGCTCTAGGACGCTTAGACTTTTCACCAATTCAATCTACAAGCTTCTTGAAGTTGGTAGTCCAAAGAATGCTTGAAACAAATTTCCTTCATCGAAGTAAATGTCCCGATCGTGCGACATTTGTGTAACAAGTTTGGCCACCAATTCATTATCCGAGAAAACAACCGGATCGGTTGGATTGATTGTGACGTTTAAGGGCGTTGATCGAATAGTTTGCTTGGCGATCTGCATAAGATTTGGATAAAGTTGTTTGGTGAACAACTCCTTTGTGACTTTAGGAACGCATTCAAGGTACTTTTTTTCGTAGCCTTCATCATTTCGCTCAGTTCCTCTTGACGGTGATTTTTCATGAATTCCTCAACAAACTTCCTTTCTCCTTTCATCTTTTCATGCTCACATACATATGTCTGTATGTGATCAAGAAAGAAATTCAGCTTTTGTTGAGCACGCTTTTCTCTTCTTGTTTGATTAAGCTTTGGTAATCCGTTCATGAGCTTGAGAAATCCAAGATTTAGATGGTTTCTTCACGATTTGGATGATGATTTGTTGACTTCTTTGATGGTGGTGGCGAGGAGAGAAGACGAACTGATGATGAAGAGATATGAGGAGACTCGGATCCTTCGAGGTTCAGAGGTTTCTTCCTTTGATCGAAGTAGACTATCTAGAAGAAACGATCATAATCAACATCTTTATCTTTTCGACTTCTCAGGGGTTCACCTCAAACTCATATTCAATAGTATCCTCCACAAGCTTTTGTTGTTGCACAAGAGTGGTGGCACCAGCCCCCTTATCGGGTTGATTAACCGCATCAGGAGATGGTTCAGAGTGGGCAACACCACTTGATCCTCCTCTGACCACCCATTTGGTCTTTAGCAAATTCTATAGCTTTGTGTTGGTGTCTAAGGAATTTGATCGTCTTCTTGTATACATTTTCCGTGGTTTCATCACTTTCTCGAGCTTTCATCATATGGCAAAAGTACAGGAGTCTTTCCTTTGCCATGTTCAGCTATTGGACTAGGAGGTTTTGGTACTGATGGAGAGTCATCCTTGCGCAGAGTAGTGGACCTCCTCGCCTGACAGTTTCTTCGAGCTTTCGCCCAAAGTAGCTTTCGGCGTTCGTGTGAATAGGTTCAGCTTCCTTTATGGGAACAATCCTTTTACGAGGAGGATTCCTTTTGGGAAGCTTCCTATAAACATCTATACTTGTGACACTTCCAAGACTGCCTCTTCTCGGGTCCTCCGAGTAGGTGTACCATAAGATTTTTCATCAAGATGACCAACTTTGCCTTCTTTTACGGCTAACCGATACCTTTTATATGTTTCAAGCTTTTGATTTCGGTAGTTAGAAGGTGATCGTGTAATACCGCACTGTTTCTTTGTTGACGATTCTTTGATTCCTCATGATAATATGGGTTCACCAATATGTCGGATTATCTGGGTCATTGAGCCTCATGGGATATCGTGATGAAGTCCAAGTGCTCTGATCAACAGCTTTGTGTATCCTGACATAGGGAATCTTGAGCCAAGCTTCTTGTGAAACAACATCATGTCCTCCCATATCGCTGCTTCGATTTCAATGTCCTTCTTGTTGATCAACGACTAGAAAAATTTGCAGCCCATGAGCTTGGGATGCTCATAGCCACTGCCACGCACAGAGACCGATTTGGTGATGATCATGTAGAGTGTTCTCCATGGTTGAGGAATATATACTTCAGCTCCACGTGAGAGTGCTTAGTAATGATTCCTCAAGCTTCATCATAACCAATATCTATCAAGAATTTCGTGATCGCTCTTCAGTAGGGGTAGCAAAGAAGTCGTTGGAGCGATGTCAAAAATGATGAGAACAGCCCGTAAGTCAGCAGGAGTGATAGTGACTTGTTTGTGATTAAGTGTCACATTCACAGACTTTGACCAGTGATCCTCTGCATAGAATCCCGAATTGTTGAATGTAGACCTCTCGAACTGCGGCAGAGTGTGAGAGCATGTTCTCGTAGGGATGATTCCTCGAGAATATCCACGCGCAATGAGACAAGAATATTTTGAGCATGTGAGGGTGTCAAAGTCAACCCTAAGGTTGTTCTTTCCAATCTTTCTGGATAACCCTTGGAAAGATATCAGAATTGTAAGAACTTCTGATGCATCCACATTCATTTGTTCACCATGTCGCGGATCTCAAATAACATTAGCCAATAGAACCAACATATCGAAAGACATAGTGTTAGTCAACAGAAGGTCTTATTGTCTAGTTATTGAATGTACAGTTTCAATGATTGTTACGAGTCCTAAGTCACTTGTTTGTCTAATAGTTCAATGACGTCGTGAAATGTTTCGTGAGTTAGTTAACTTTAAGTTTTAAAGTTTATGTTATCACTTATGTTCACAACATATCAAACGTTTAAGTTTATTAGTGACATTATTGGATTCGCGGACTATGATTAGTTTATTAACAAGTTTGTACACGTAACAATTCATTATGAAGGTCAATCAAGGCATAGGCGTAGAATTGGCAAAGTTAAGCATAAACAAGAGTTACATACGCTGTAGGAAAGCTTATGCGTAGGATCCTAACTTACGCCAGTAAGAAATGTTACGCGAGGAAAAGGGGACCTTATGCGAGAGCTTACGCCGTAGGCGATATATATACCTTACGCGTAAGGCTTACTCGTAAGAGTAGACCTTATGCGTAGAGGTCATCAAGCTTACGCATATCCTTCACAGGATAATGATAGTCCCATTGTAGAACCTACGCTGCATAGTTATGCGAGAATTATTCTTACGCAGAACTTGACTACGCGTAGGGTAATCCTTATGCGTAGAGTTTCAAATGACCTTGATTCTGAATATTATGCATAGCAAAGCCCTAAATAAGTTCATCAAATCATTAATATTAACAAAAAACTTCATTTTATCAACAAAACATGGCATGAATCATTCGTTAATAGTTACGCCAGAAAGTCATACGCCAGAGGTCAAACCCTAAGGGTTTAAGAATTACGCTGATGATTTTTAACCATAGGATTTGCACCAAATAAATTCTGGTAGGTCTAGAGTGTTGTTAGAGTCTTTAGGCCAAGTATTAACATCTAATTCGTTGAGAATCACAATTACCCAAAGTCATGAACATTAAACCCTAATTCCAAATTGTTAAACAATTGGTGTTTCTGGGTGGTTAACAACCATGGAAATGATCAATTCAACAACATATGACCATAACCCAACAATCTTTAAGACCAAAACACTTCACATTTGGAAAAACCCAAATCGACTCATAAACCCTAATTTTCAAAAATCATTAATAAGTGTTTCTGGGTGGGTTTTAATGGTTAAAATGATATCCTTGATGTATTAGAAGCGTTTAGACACAATCCATTTAACCAAAACACACACAATGATTTGTGTTCATACGCTTTATGCGTAGAACACATAATCACGTGTAACACAATTTTTAGCCGTAGGATTTGCATGAAATTAAAACCTTAGCTTAAAAACATGTTAAGATCGTTAAACCACTTACAAAATGATGATCAAAACACGGATTTCTTGTTCAATCTTAGGCGAAGGATGAATATGGTTGTGTGTATTAAATGTGAAGTAAAAAGTAGGTGGGAGGTGTTTTATTAAAAATAACTTTAACATTTTGACAGCTTTTAGTCCTCCACCTTTTCCTTTTTTTCAAACAAAGCCTTTTAACTTCCATTTTGGTTACCAAACAAAATTTTAGAAAGGAAACTTTGACGACCCCCTAATTAAGAAATAATGAAAGGTTATAAATTTAGTCCGAGGAGTGTCATTGTACCGGAAAATTTACCACCATTTGTTAAAAGAAACAACCGAGATATGATAACATGCAAGTACATGATGATTTTGAAACAGTTAAAGTTATTTCTCCCCTCAACACTTGATCGAAAAAATACTGAATTTTGAAAGATTAGAGTGTTGACGGAAGAAACGTACTTTCTGCAATGTTGAAACAAAATAGATAGAAGAATATTTTTGTTGTTTTATCGGATTTTATATTTTTGTATTTTGTTTTTGAAAAATTATTTACAAAAGAGATTTTGGTGTTTGATGTGTTTTTAAGACTGCTTAGAGGTCATCCAATTCATCTTGAGTCAAACACCTCATACCAATCTGGTGGACCAACTCATTAAACCTAGCGAGAGGCAAGGCTTTGGTGAGAAGATCACAATTGGTATTCTTGCACCCACAAAATATAATTCAACAGCACTGCTCCACGTGGTCCTTGATGAAATGATATCGAAGATCGATGTGCTTTGATTTCGAAAGTGCCGAACCGAGTTGCACGAGATTGCAATGGCACATTGTCGCATTACATCGATTCTTCAAATACGTAACCATAGTCTTTGAGTTGTGTTCTCATCCGCATGACTTGAGCACAACACGCGACATGGCTACATATTCTCGCTCGGTGAGGACAAATGATGTACAATCCTCGCTTCTTCATTGCCATGACACCACTTTATCACCAAGAAATTGTAAAGCTCCCAAGTACTTTTCCGTGAGTCTAAGCATCCCGCGTGGTCAGCGTGGCCTCAAAAGCGATTAGTTCAAAACCGTAATCCTTCCTGGATACCATCCCCAAGTTAATGGTTCCCTTGATGTACCAGAGGATTCTTTTAGCCTCAGAGAGGTGGGTTTCAGCTTGGTCGCGACCATAACGAGCATAGATAAACGCAAAGACAATATCGTCCGCTAGCTGTTAGATACATGAGAGACCCAATAATACTACGGTATTTTGTAGGTCCACCAATTTCCCATGTAAATCACTGCCTAGCTTCTTGGTATGAGCCATTGGTGTGGCATAGGTGTCACAGGGTTTTCATTCCAAATTTGTTTAACAATTCAAGGGCATATTTGGACTGACTCAAGAAAATACCACGGGTGATTGATGAACTTGTAGTAAAATTCCTAGAAAGAACGTAAGCTCACCCATCATGGACATTTCAAAAATTTTCTTCATTAGTTTTGCAAAGCGATTGAAAACTTTTTATGTGTAGACCCAAAAATGATGTCATCCACGTGAATTTGAACAATTAAGATATGTGCCCCGTGATATTGTATAAAAAGAGTTGGGTCAACCAACCCTTTGGTGAAATTATTAGCAATGAGGAAGGATGATAGCTTATCGTATCATGCCCGAGGAGCTTGTTTGAGACCATACGAGAGCTTTGTTCGCTTTGTAGACGGATTCGAAACTCAGTGATCAACGAATCCATCCGGTTGGTCGACATAAACCGCTTTGTTGTCCATTGAGAAACGCAGTTTTGACATCCATCCGATAGACCGTCATATTCATATGAGCCGCGAACGCTAGAAATATCCGAACAGCCTCAAGACGAAGCAACCGGAGCAAAAGATTCTTCAAAGTCAATACCCCTTCCCGACGATAACCCTTAGCCACCGACGTGACTTATTCCGATAACATTTCCTTCAAGATCCAATTTGTTTTTCCAAATCCATTTTAGACCAATGACGACTCGTTGGTCTTTCAACCGCCCCATACTTCAAGACGATTAAATTGGTTGAGTTCTTCTTGCATGGATTCAATCCAGTTGTCTTTTGTCATTGCATCTTTGATGTTTTAGGTTCGATTGGCAGACAGTGAGTGCATAAATGCAATGTTCACCGCTCTGTGGTGAAGACGCTTGTCTTGTAACGACCGGGTTGATTCGGCTGTTGCCAATAATGTTTTCCAGAGGATGGTCTTTCGTCCATCTATGTGTGGAGGGTTGATGTTGATATACACAGCAGATTCTCGAGGATTCAAATGGTTTGTTGAAGATTCCGCACATCCGTGCGCAGCCTCATTAGCAAACGGGTTGAAGAACGATTTGGATCAAAATCTCGCAGTGGGGTACTACATTCGTAATATCATCAGCAGCCTTCATCATTGTTGGAAGCGTTTGTTCAACTGCTGTGGTGGAGTCAAAGGAATAACTGTAGGTGCATCCGCAAAAAGAGTTGTTGTAGCAGGTGTATCGTATAAGAGTATTATCGTTGAGCAATGCAAAATGCCGGATACACCCGAGCACGCTCATCAATATCGCCACTGAACAATGGAGCAAATAACCTTTCCATTTGTTGACGAGTAAGTCGGGGCTTTGTTCACCGATGATGGGGTTTGGGGAAGTTTAAGCGGTTGTGTCCGGTTCCAAGTCTGTTATACTCGAAGCCATTTCCGTAAGTTCATCAAAATGAGCATGAATCGCTTCCATCACCGCTTTGTACGACATTCCGTGACTGAAACCTTTGAATTATCACAAAGATCCGATAAAGACTCCATGTCACCTTTGAGCTTTCCAAAGTCATCACGCATCATTATTCGATAGCAAAGAGATCCAAATACATGAAAGTGTTTTAGATCTGGTTTTTCGCGGACGAAAGTCGGCGTTTTGTTGTATGCTTAGTAATCATAAACGGCTGAGTGTAGCATGCGATAAGCCAGCTTCATAAGTAATCTGAAGTTTAGCATTGATTAACATTGTTCTTGCAGCCTTCCACTAACGCTCGTTTCGCTCTTTCACAACCCTGCTTTTGTTCGCGTGTACGCGTATAGATGTTTGATGTCAACCTTCTATAGAATTCACGGGCGGTTGGTTAACAAATTCGCCTCTCATTCGCTCGGACATAACCGTGTTACTTAGCCAATTTGTATTTCGATGATCATCCGAGCTTGATCTTTGCTTCAAGAAAGTAGACCCAAGTCCATGGTTATAGTCATCAACAATTACTAAGATGTAGCGCTGCCATTGATCGCTTGACGTCGCGATCGGCCACACAACCATGTGAAGAAGATGAAGCACATGCCGAGAGTCGTTCCACCTTTGAAGGAAAATGAGCACGAAAGTGCTTTGCCTTGCACAAGCGAAAGCAAAGGTGATCTTTAGAATCAAAACCGCGGGAAGTCCTTCAACCAGTTTGTGTCGAGCAAGTGTGATGGCTCGGTGTTGATGTATGAGACGACGGTGCCATAGCCTGATTTTGTTGATGTTGCCTTTGAAAGTAAAACATATGGGAGATGAAGCAACCATGTCTTCATAGAGATAGTAGAGACTAGAATTCGCGATCCGCATATAAGGTCATTTTGTAGATCACTTAATGAAACAAGTTTTCCTGAAGCAACCTCCAAATCTCCATCACAAAATCGACCTATCAAAAAAACATTATGACCAGGCCTTCACATAGTAAACCCCATATTCCCATTGACATAGTCTCCGTGAGTCTATGATAGGCAAGTGATCATTCTCGGTTCCTCGACAGCAATGAACTTTGCAATAAAGTTTGATAACAGCTTAAGATCGCTCATGTGTCCGAACATCCGCTATCAACAATCCAGAGAATGATCTCAGACACCGTGATTACAATAATACCTAACATGGAATAGAAGTAGATTTGGAACCCTAAATTAGAGGGTTCCGTAGAGCTTATAGTAGATATACAAACATCAATAGCTTTAGGTATCCATTTAAATCCTAGTGTGTTATATATCCATTTTTGCCATCTCCAACTAGTATTTGTTTTAGTCTTAGTGAATGCACTAGGTGGTACTACATTCCTTAGAGGTTACATGTGAGCTACAGACAAGAATGCGCTTCTTAGTCTAAAGACACGGTCTACCGCATCAAACTTAGAAAGATTAGTGGGCCTAGAGGTATTCCGTTCTTAGATTCCTTAAACGAGAGATGATAGCTTTATCATCAACACATTTCATCAACGTAATTATACTTTACCAAAATAACACAAGGTGCATCAAACCAATATCAAAAGTACTTAACTATTTAGCATTGTTACATCACTATTTATTACATTTGCCGTAGACCAATATCTATAGTGGAGGCAACGTGAGTCTTATTCATAGTCCTAGGTGTTCTTTCTAACTTTAGCATTTTGATTGATCTTTTCTTAGGCGCAAACTTCCTATTCTTCTCGATTGAGTGCTCTAGTTTTGCTGGCGCGACGTTTGAAAAGGCTCAACTATTCCCCGCTTCAGAGAAGGAAGCACGCTAGCTACTTGTGATTTGGCGAGATTAGAGTCTGGGCATGAGTACTAAGTGTTATCGGGCTAATCTCTTAATGATGGTTACGGAAGTTGTCTACATCAGACAACCCGGCATTCTCAGATCATTTCGGACACAATGCATGCCTTACAATTTCAACATTTATAGTAAACTTTGGTTTATCTTATTTCAAATTGCATAACCTTTGAGGTTTAGCGGCGAATTCATGATCATGACATCACGTATTACTTTCATATGGACTATGATTAGTCTACATTTCATTCACATCAATGATCTCATTAGTGTTATTCATTTATTTCATTTTCACATGCAACCGTAATTTTTTATTTAATAATCTTTATCGGTGAGTTTTTATTTTGAATAATTAATCCACATTTTCAAAAAAATGATCCCAGGTATTTTAAACTTACATTTAGTTTATAAAAACTATATTTTTAGTTTTCCTAGTATTTCAAATTTATTTGGTACTTAAATCGTTAAAGTTTAATTTATTACTGCTTTTTATTAAAATTATACGACACTTATTTTATCACTCAATTTCCACAAGAAAAGTATTTTTACAATTTTTATCATCTCGACATAATCTATTTTGATTTACTAAAAACTTACTTGCACCAAGTATTACCAATTACTACACAAGTTAATAATTACACTTTAACTACAACTTTTCTTTACAAGTCTTACAAATATATATGCAAGTGAAACATTTAAAAAAAAAAGATATTTTGGAGACCAAAGTCCCCCAAAATCCGCCAATGGGGAGGGTGACTTCATTTATTGTTGGTATTCTTGTCTCTACAATAATACATAAGTCCTTACTAAGACAATTTACTCATTCATTCTCATTTTCACAAGTTTTAGAAGCTCTCTTTTCTCTCTTTTGGGTTCTCAAAACCGACATACATCAAGTCCATAGGGATCAAAAAATTTTTCATCAAGTCTAAGTGTTTATCAACCTAGATTATATCCTTTATATGGTTTTAAATAAAACCAAGGATATTTAAGTTTAATCCTTGTTACATTTCACCTCATCACTTTCATTTGTAAGCAAGTTTCTTTCATTTTCATGTTTCCTTTTCATTTTCATATGTTTCTTTTCATTTTTGGAGCTTATATGCATGATATGATTTATACCATTTTTTCATGATTTTATTAAGTTATATATATTTATGGTCATCCTATAATTATTCCCATAGTATTCTTTGGTCTTGATGGTGATTAGGAACCCATGACACCCTAAGAAGGTGTATGGTAGGATTAGATTAGCTTTGGAGTTGATTTGAAGGGATTAGAATAGGTTTTGTCCGAGAAAAACTATTTTCGATAACTATATATTTGTGTTCTGTCCTTAATTCGATTTTCTGGAAAAACCTACTGTTGGTACGAGATTTTGGCCTTGATATTTGGAAAATATAATTTAAAACGAACCGCGGTCATTGAACGGGATAAAACGGACTTATAACGCAAGAAGTTATGGATTTTTAAAGTTTGACGGTCTAAACGTATTATTTTCAGTAAAATTCAGCATGCAGTTTTTAGTGTATTCGGTCAAAAACGCCTTAAGCTTCACAAATTATTTCGACTTTCAAAAAATATATTAGTTTACTTCGATACGGCTAAGGACATATATTACGAGAAAACGGATTTAAAACGACAAAGATATGGCCATTTTCATTAAAGTTGCCGAAATATTATTTTTCAAAAACTATATTATTTTTACGTTAAGTATTTATTAGTCGAAGGGCTATGTTTGCGGCTGTTTTTAACCATGATAAACTTTTTGAAATGTCTCCTAGTAAAATCAAGTTCACCGGCCATATTTTTCAAAAACAAAGCCGTTTGTCAAACGGAGTTTTAGTGAATTATTACTGATGTTCAAAACTTGCCGAAACTTATTTTTTCTGCACACAATTCAACAAAATCACCAACTTTAACCCTTGATATCTTTATGATCTAACCATTTGAACGAAAACTCCTGAACTGAAACTTTTAGATATCGATACAAACTTTCCAAAACCGCCGAAGTTCGTTTCAGAATACGATCGACGTATACCATTTTACACCATTGATTTTTCCGGAGCCATTTTGTTAATTTCAAGAAATTCACATTGTTTTGCATAAAAGTAGTAATTTCACCAAAAATCACCATAAAACCATTATAAGATGACATTTTGACGTAAAAACATGTAAGGTCATTTTGAATCAAGACGCCAAAAGAGTATTTTTTTTTTTTTTCACGACGAGTAATATTTTACAAACCCGTAAATGGTATAAATAACATATGGAATGCATGATAACATTACATTAAATCATGACATATCATACATCTTTAATAGGTCAAGATTAACGTATCACACCATATCCTGTACTCACTCTTTTGTCATCGCCTTTATCAAGTGAGTTTTCATAGCCCCCAAGTTACTTGTTTTCATAAATGTTTTGGGGAGATACATGCTCAATTATGTTCATAATATCTTGATTATTGAAACTACATATTTAACTGAATCAAATGCTAGTCATGCGGTCAGCTTTTTTGCCATACTTAGAACTTTCATATTATATTCATTGGACTGATGGTCTTGGTATATTCATTGAGATAATGGTCTTGGTATATTCAGTGAACTAATGGTCTTGGTAGAATCGGTGAACTAATGGTTTGGTAGAATCGTTGAACTAATGGTCTTGGTATATCTATTGAGCTAATGGTCTTGGTATATTCATTGCAAAATTGTGGAACAATTTGAAACCGTACAAAATTATGTGTTATATTGGTAACTGTGAGGACTTAAGTTATGCACTATTTGTGAATTCATTTGACATCATATGTTTGGAACATAAACTAGCATTCTCGCAATGGGTTGTACAACAATGTGTTGCAAGTTTTGTATGGGCGGAACTTGGAACTGAGTGGATTTTCAATGCCTTTGTGCATAAAATGATTTTTGGGCTTTTCATTACAAAACAAACTCTATGAACTCACTCAACCTTTGTGTTGACACTTTTAGCATGTTTTTATCTCAGGTAGTAAGGCATTTTGGGCATTACACATCATGGAGTCGGATGACGACGTCTCACTTTGGTTTTACTTACTTAAAACATCATTCTAATTGTAACAAACTTATTTCCGCACAAATTGATTTTCATTTTGGGACCTACTTGTAAACTCGAATTGTTTTATTAAATCAACGATGTTCTTTTCAAACGACACTTTAGGTCGTCAATATAACTGTGATTGTGATGCTATGAGGCAATCCCCAGGAATTCCATTCCGCTACAAAAGGTAAATGGGGTGTGACAGATTGGTATTAAAGCTTCAGTTATAGAGAACTAGGTTGCATCATTGACCCTAGACTATAACTACATTATCATAGCATCTCATCATTTCATCATAAGTGCATGTTCACTTGCATGATTTATACGTATATTTTTTTCGAAGTTATTCACTTTCATTTCATATCGATTGTCACATGGATGCCCTTAAATACCCATCCCATTATCTTTCCCCATACTCTAAAGTGGAGAATTCCTTGTCATTCCTATCATCAGTTTTATATCGCTGATTCATCATCGATAACGGTTGAATGCCGAGATAAACTTTTAAGTAGGGCAAAGTCACTCTCACTCCTTTGTTTCACCACTAACATGTCGAAGTTACATTATTACACACTAAGTCTCTAAACCATCATACATTAAGCACTTACAACACCTCATAACCCATCTTTCTGGAACCGTCACATCATTTTTTGAAACATAACCCCAAACTTATCATCTCTTATCACATTTCTTTGGAATGTTTATTATTAACATCGGATTTTGCTACGCCTCACACTTCCTCTTGTTTTGAAGAAGATATGGCGCCGAAGAAAGCCACACCGAAATGAGACCCAAGCAGCAATTCAAAAGTTGGTGAATGATAGCATTGTCGATGCTTAAGGATTGAAAGGGAAACGGTGGATCACGCTGGTTGCCGAAAGCTGCCACTGGCCGCAAAACTATTGCTGGCAAAGAAATGTAAGAGGGTCCGGGTTAAAAGTCGCTCAGATAAGGATTTGATGAGATCCCATCAAGTTTAAAGGACCGAAGGAGCCACCGCCATGGTTAGATGGTTCGAGAAATTGGAGTCCGTGTTTTTGTTATGTAATTGCCCTGATGATAGTAAGGTCAAGTTTGCTACAAGTACACTACTCGATGGAGCATTGTCGCGTGGAACTCATATGCTCAACCGATGGGAATAGAGAATGCCGCTTACTTGGGAGCAATTCAAGGGTTTGGTAACTCAAGAGTTTTGTCCTCGTACGTAGTGAAAAAGTTGGAGACCGAATTCTATGAGTTGGTAACTATTGGGTATGACATTGACACTTACATTCGAAGATTTCAAGAATTGGCCGTGTTATGCCCATCTAGTTTGGATAACGAGAAGTTACTAGAGATTTTTATCGGGACTTCCAGAGGTTATTCAAGGAGATGTGACTTCTCTGACCCCAAATCGATTGAGTGAGGCTATTCGATTGACTCAAAGCTTTGGCGGCCCGTGAAGAGAGAAGTACACCAACACCAACCAAAACAACAACAACCCCAACAACTGATCAACTACCACATAACCAAAACAACAACCGCAACGACGATAACCAAATTAACCACAACAAAAGAAAATGGGAAGACACTCAGGAGATTATAACAACAACAACCAAAAAACCCAACACTAACCATCATCAACAAAGAAAAGAGGGCAAGAACCTGACTGGTATATGTTAATGCACCAATAGAAGGCAAAGGTTATGCTGGAACTTACCCACTATGTAATCGATGTAAGTATCATCACACGGGTCTTTGTCCCGCTAGTGCTACAAGTGTCAACAACGGACACCCGCCGGAATTGTAGAGGCGCGCCATGGTTACATGTTACAGGCGCGGGAGCAAGGACACTATCGGAATCAATGTCCTCAAAACCAAGGTCAACAAGACGAAGGTGCTCATGGGAATATATATATGTTAGAAGGAGGAGGAGGAGCTTTCATTGGTACACGACGTGGAAGACTGAAGAAGTTTAGAAACTAATGTTTTTCTTTTTCCTTATGTACTATGTCGTACTAATTTTATGTCTTCCATCGTATCCGAAACTTTATAACTTAACGATGTACTACTTTTGCTAAACCACTCGTTGTAAAATATTCTCATCTATCGTACTTTATTTTCTTTCCGATTTGTTATCATTCACGAGGATTTTAATTCTTTTTACTTTAACTATCATTTTAACGACACTTCTCCATGTCTTCTCTCCTCGATGTTCATCACAATTTTAACATCACACTCAACACCAAACATCATAGGAGTCGATTAGTCCAAGTATAGTTACTCCTAAATTATACATAGCCCGATCACCTATGTCTAATTCAGGAAGAATCATGCAATGAAGGGAGTAGTAGGCTTATATGCAAGCAATTCCATAATCGAGCCAAATTTTCAAAAGATTTTCTTCAAACCACTTGTTTCCAATTTGATCCGCGTGCGATTCTTGTTTGATGAGCTGCAAAGATCAAGCTAGAAACAAGTTGTTACCTAAACCGATTTAGCCTAATCGTATGACAGTTCTTGTTTGATGAGTTGTGAGATTAAGTAAAAATCGGTTACAAAAAAAGTCTTTTGAGGGTTTTGCTCGGGAATGGGAAAGTTTGCCACATCAAACCAAACTCAAGGACCTATCAACGATTGAATTCAGACCTGAATTTTTTGGATGGGCTTAATGACAAACCGTACTTTCGTGTCATTCTCGACACAATGCATGCCTTACAATTTCAACATTTATAGTAAACTTGGTTTACTTATTTCAAATTGCGAACCTTGGAGGTTTAGCGCGAATTCATGATCATGACACGCTCTACATTTCATATGGACTATGATTAGTCTACATTTCATTCACATCATGTGCATCTCATTAGTACATTCATGACATTTCATTTCACATGCAACGCGTAATTTTTATTTAATAATCTTTATCGCGTGAGTTTTTATTTTGAATAATTAATCCATTACTTTCAAAAATGATCCCGAGGTATTTTAAACTTACATTTAGTTTATAAAAACTATATTTTTAGTTTTCCTAGTATTTCAAATTTAGCGGTACTAAATCGTTAAAGTTTAATTATTACGCCGCTTTTATTAAAATTATACGACACTTATTTTATCACTCAATTTCCACAAGAAAAGTATTTTTACAATTTTTATCATCTCGATACAATCTATTTTGATTTACTAAAAACTTACTTGCACCAAGTATTACCAATTACTACACAAGTTAATAATAATTACACTTTACTACACTTTTCTTTACAAGTCTTACAAAATATATATGCAAGTAAACATTTAAAAAAAAAAGATATTTTGAGACCAAAGTCCCCAAAATCCGCCACAAGGGGGGGGGGGGAGAGGACTTCATTTATTAAGTTGGTAATTCTTGTCTCTACAATAATACATAAGTCCTTACTAAGACAATTTACTCATTCATTCTCATTTTCACAAGTTTTAGAAGCTCTCTTTTCTCTCTTGGGTTCTCAAAACCCACATACATCAAGCTCCATAGGATCAAAAATTTCATCAAGTTCAAGTGTTTATCAACCTAGATTATATCCTTTATATGGTTTTGAAATAAAAACCAAGGATATTTAAGTTTAATTCTTGTTACATTTCACCTCACCATTTGTAAGCAAGTTTTTCTTATTTTCATGTTTTTTCATTTTCATATATTTTTTTCATTTTGGCTTATATGCATGATATGTGATTTATACCATTTTTTCATGATTTTATTAAGTTATATATATTTATGGTCATCCTATAATTATTCCCATGGTATTCTTTGGTCTTGATGGTGATTAGAAACCCATGACACCCTAAGAAGGTGTATGGTAGGATTAGATTAGCTTTGGAGTTGATTTGAAGGATTAGAATAGGTTTTGTCCGAGAAAAACTATTTTCGATAACTATATATTTGTGTTCTGTCCATCGATTTTCTGGAAAAACCTACTGTTGGTACGAGATTTTGGCCTTGATATTTGGAAAATATAATTTAAAACGAATCCGTGGCCGCTTGAACGGGATAAAACGGACTTATAACGAAGAAGTTATGGATTTTACAAGTTTGACGATGAAACGTATATTTTCAGAGAAATTCAGCATGCAGCTTTTAGTGTATTCGGTCAAAAAACGAGCCTTGCTTCACAAATTATTTCGATTTCTAAAAATATATTAGTTTACTTCGATACGGTAAGGACATATATTACGTAGAAAACGGATTTAAAACGACGAAGATATGGCCATTTTCATAAAGTTGCCGAATATTATTTTTTTCTCAAAAACTATATTATTTTACGTTACAAGTATTTTATTAGTCGGTAAGGGCTATGTTTAGTGTTTTAACCATGATGCAAAACTTTTGGAACGAAATGTCTCCTAGTAAAATCAAGTTCACCGCCATATTTTCAAAACAAAAGTTTGTCAAGCGGAGTTTTAGTGAATTATTTACGGATGTTCAAACTTGGCCGAAACTTATTTTCTGCACACAATTCAACAAAATCACCAACTTTAACCCTTGATATCTTTATGATCGAGACCATTTGAACGAAAACTCCTGTACTGAAACTTTTAGATATCGATACAAACTTTCCAAAACCGTCGAGCTCGTTCAGAACGATCGACGTACACCATTTTTACTAACCACTTTTCCTGAGCCATTTTGTTAATTTCTTAAGAAAATTCTTCTACATTGTTTTGCTAATAAAAGTAGTAATTTCACCAAAAATCACCATAAAACCATTATAAGATGACATTTTGACGTAAAAACATGTAAGGTCATTTTGAAGGGTCAAGACGCAAAAGATTTTTTTTCGACGACGAGTAATATTTTACAAACCCAAATGGTATAAATAATATACGGAATGCATGCATAACATTACATTGCAACTCATGACATATCATATCATTCACAATAGGTCAAGATTAACGTATCACACTACATCTCGGGGTACTCACTTTTGTCATCACTCGTTTATCAAGTGAGTTTTCATAGCCCCACTTTTTACTTGTTTTCATAAATGTTTTGGGGAGATACATGCTCACTTATGTTCATAACTATCTTGATTATTGGAAACTACATATTTAACTGAATCAAATGCTTAGTCATGTAGTAAATGCTTTTGCCATACTTAGAACTTTCATATTATATTCATTGGACTGATGGTCTTGGTATATTCATTGAGATAATGGTCTTGGTATATTCAGTGAACTAATGGTCTTGGTAGAATCAGTGAACTAATGGTCTTGGTAGAATCGTTGAACTAATGGTCTTGGTATATTCATTGAGCTAATGGTCTTGGTATATTCATTGCACTAATGGTCGTGAAACAATTTGAAACCGCATAAATTATGTGTTATATTAAGTAACTGTGGATACATTAAGTTATGCACTATTTGTGAATTCATTTGACATCATATGTTTGGAACATAAACTATACACATTCTGGCAATGGGTTGTGAACACACAGGTTGCAAGTTTTGTATGGGCGAAACTTGGAACCGAGTGGATTTACAATGCCTTTGCTGCATAAACGATTTTGAAAGGGCTTTTCATTACAAAACAAACTCTATGAACTCACTCAACCTTTGTGTTGACACTTTAGCATGTTTTTATCTCGTGTATCTAAGGCATTCACTTCATGGCATTTGCATTTTACATCATGGAGTCGGATGACGACGCCAGCCTCACTTTGGGTTTTACTTACTTTAAAACATCATTCAATTGTAACAAACTTATTTCCGCACAAATTGATTTTCATTTGGGACCTACTTTGTAAACTCTGATTGTTTTATTAAATCAAACGATGTTCTTTTCAAACGACACTTTAGGTCGTTCAATATAACTGTGATTGTGATGCTATGACAATAACTTCATGAATTCCATCTCGCCATAAAACAGTAAATTGGGGGTGTATTAACATACTTTCCTAACATTTCTCTTAACTTGAGGATAGGTGAATCGATCTTGATTTTCGATCAACATTTCCGTGAAAATGCATAACTTCTGTAGTGTGTGCAAGATAATGATCAAGTTCATTTGATGCTTCATCATGAGTCTTTTGAGTAAATCAAATATGACACCATATTCTTTTAACTTTAAAAGTTCTTGTTCATATTTTGAGATTTGACACTTAAAAGACACGCTTTGATCATCCAATTGCTCAATTTTATGATCGTAAGATTTTGCACGAATCAGCGATTTTGTGTTGAAAAGCATGTTGTTGATCGTGAATATCTTTTTGACACCAATTAAGACGAAGAATTGCATTTGAAAGTTCGCTTTGACAATCGCTTTGTTTTCAACCTTAGGACTCGACCAAGCACATTATCGTTCTCAACATTTATCACGATTCAACAAGATCGCCAGAGGTATGATCAAATGCATATGACAAAGAATTTCTAGCACAACATTATGGACATCAAGACATATGACATCTTCCAAGAGTCGACAACAACATCTTTTCAACAGCTTTTACGCTTAGTATTAGAAATAGATGTTTCGCTTCAAAAACGACCTTCATCACTCCAAGTTCTTATGAAAAACTTTTCCCAGGCATGCACAATTTTTCAAATTTTTAACGTTAGGTAAAAGATTTTTCTGTAAAATGTCTCTTTGTTCTCGCCGAGGCTATTGAAAGTGATCAATTTTGATTTCAGAACGATATTCTATCTCATGTTGTAAAATTTTGAGGTCACCCATGAAGATGTCAAAATATCTAAGAATTTTTCGATTTTCATGTTTTGAATTTACTTCACTGATGGAAGGTAAAGGACCATAAATTTGTGCATAATCCGGTTGGGGATTAACATTAGAAGACTCAGGTGTTTTGATGATAACCCTTGGTGTGTTAGAAGAACTGCTGGTGTGACGAAAGTGACCGCTTTTGAATAGTTAAAAGGTTTGTTGTAAACAACTTTTTCTAATTTTGACCGACTCTCGTCTTTTGCATCTAATTCCTCTTGATGATGATATTCAACAACACTCATACAGTAATTATCAACTTTATATTTTGTACTCGAAACTTCGATTTGGTTTGAATGCTTTTGTTGAAAGCTTAGGTTTGTAATCGCAAGATTCGGGTCCATAACCATTTGATTGGGTTTTAGTAACACTTTTCAATGGTCGAACCGACTCGCCATGTTTGTAAACAATGCTTTTAAACTCTTTAAAGTTTGTTTTGCAAGCCGATGATTTCTTCAAGATGATCATCTATTCGCTTCTTGAATGCCATGCGAGAACTGCTTTTGAAAGTTAAAACTTTGCCTTATCTTTTTGATTTTCCAAGGTGAGAGCGTTAATTTGCTTTTTATGTTCATGTTTCAGTTGTTCTATTTCGAAAACAAAGCATTTTTCAAGTGGCTAGATCACGACTGCCTTTTCTAAATATTTTCGCTTTGATAAGATTTGGCAAACTGCCAAACCGTTTCACGCTTTTTCGAGTTTTGAAAAGTTGAGTTGCTTTTGTAAACATTCAAAATCCTTGGTTAACAGCGCATTTTTGCATTTCAAGTCCTGATTAATGGCATGACATTTTTCCACTATGGTTTGTTGGTCTTGTATTAAACGAGCAAAACTGATGAGGCAAAAGTCTCGTGTTCAACGCGAGTCTCAACATGATCATTACCGAGATCTTCAAGTATAACCACGAGTCAATTTGATTATCGGGGAGACCGCTTGGTCATCTTGATCGCCAAATATAACTACGGGTCTAGTTGAAAATCGCCTAATGAGATGGATGGTTATTTTGAACATTCCAATCTTGCGGATTCGATGTTGGCGAGATAGTAGATCGCAGATGAATATGGTTTGTTCGTACCAGACAAGCCATCAAGCACATACACCGGCTGTGTCACTCATGTAACTCATGCATTAGCCATCAACATAATAAATGCATTGGCGCAAGTCCTCCATATCATCATCCGAGTCCGTGATTTGCCATAAAACTCTGCTTTGTCTCATCCACCAGCTTCATCCTTAAGAGCCAAAAAGAAGAGCCTCTTTGAAATAAGCACCGCCTAGTCCTGGCTTTGGGCATGCATTAGCCGTGTGTCCTTCTCATTGCGCTTGTAGCATCAAGACCATTCAACCCATTCTCAGCATTTCCCTCACCACCGAGCTCGATTGTTATTCCTACCCACAAAGATTAAACCCTTGACCCCCATCGACGACATATCATAACCACGATTCTGAAATTCAACTCGACCATTGTTCACAACAGCTTGATTCCTTGTATTAGATGAGGAATAATACTGCTTGTGGATTTGTTGGTATAACGGCTAAAGGCATTAGCAATCATAGCAAATCCTTGTTGCGTTGCTTTCAACGGATTAGATTCCTCATTAGTCATTGAGCATTGTTGTATGGAACCAATTGAGTTTGTTGAGATGGAGGTTGTAAGGATCACTGGATTGTAGCAGCCATTGTTGGTTGAGGAGAATAACCGCTTTTGAGCATATAAGGCAAGTTGTTGATTTTCCTGATGTCGTGAGCAATTTGAGCACGGAGAATCCTTTCCCTATCAACTTCCTTTTCATGAGGCTTCAAGTAATTCATAATAATCCGTATGTAGATTGATGCATGTTTTTTCGCTGACGGAGAAAATGACATACTTCTCCCACAGACCAAGACTACTCGCAGAACTTGTGTTCACCGCAATTTTAGGCATATTGATGTTGTGTTTATCCAAATCATTGATGATGTCTGCAAATCGGTGATGATAGGACTCTAGTGTCTCTCCATGTTCAATCATGAAGTGTTCATAAGCCAAGTAAATTTTGGATTCCAAATCTTCCGGATTGAGTACAGATCCTTCCATAAGAAGACGAATATGATCCCACATTTTCTTTGCAGCCTTTTGAGCATCAACACTACGAAGAATTAGGTTTGGTAATCCTAGGAGGATATATTCCATTGCAAGCTCATCCGCTTCATAGTGTAGAAGTTCTTGAAGTCTCACAAGAGCAATGTTCGCTTTGTTCATCTCTCTTGGTGGAATGGTTGGATCTCCTACAATGACAAGTAGGCATCTCAAATGGACCTTCCAAGATAACCTTCTTTAAGAACTTTCCATGTGGCTTTTTAGATCACAAAACCTAAAGAACCTTATCACCCATTGATCGTAGTTTCCCGGAGTGAGCATTGGAGGTCTATCAAGTGATCCAGCCTCATGAATTGATTGTTGGTTGCTTAAAGTTTCAAACATCTTTGCAAACCAAGTGGGTTCCCTCATAGTGATCCTTGATGGATGTTGATTAACGTCATTTGTGTACGGTTGAGCTTGAAGACTTGGTGGTGGTTGAACCATTTGAGGTTGTGGATTTGCAGAAGTTGTGGAGTATGTTGTTGGTTAAATTGTTGTTGATAAATTGCTTGTTGTTGATTCCATTGTTGATGTTGTGGAGTTAGTTGTTGTTGTCGTTGAGGATAAGTGTAAGGGAAATAGTTAGAGTATGGTGGTTGTGACATGTTGAAAACTTGTGTTGGTAAATATGGATCTTTGTAGTCGAATGAACCTTTGTTGATGAAGTGTCCCTATGCAGAAGAGACAAGAACCAAGTAGCACTTATGCGTAAAACACTAAAGTTACGCTGCAATCAATGAGTTACTTGAGATTTAGCTTACGCCAGTAGGAAAAAAATAAAGTTAGGCTGACAAAAGTTAGGGTGAGAAAGTTAGGCGTAGGATTTTCTTAGGTAAGACTAGGCTTAGCGAGGAAAGATCTTAGGCATAGGATTTCTACGCCGTAAGCTTATGCTTATGCGTAATTTTAGGTTTTGCCAAATGATCTTTTACACTATCACAAAGGCAAAAAAGATATCCAAAGTCGACGATTTTCACTTATCCAAGTAAGAAAACACGGAATAAACCATTTAAAATGAAGATCAAACCAAGGAGGCACTTACCTTAGGATTAAGGTTTACTACGCAGAAGATTACTCAAATTTTGATTTCGGCCAAAAGTGTTTCTAAACCAGTTTTTGTGAGATAAAATAGCTTCAATAACACCAAAAGACACAAAAGTGTGAAACTTGATGAACCAAAACCTCTAAAACGGTTACGAGTAAGATGAAACCCTCGTTCAAAAACTAGATGGAAAACAACGTTCCACGCATAAAGTTCCAAACTTGTTGCCAAAAACAAGTATTTTAACACCTTAAAACGTTGAAAGTACAAGAATCTTGATTAAAAGTGTAAAAACAAGTTTTTAAGCGAAGCAAAGAATAGGTTAAATGTTTAAGCAGATCCAAAACCAAAATCTTCAAAAACCAAAGTGTACACCCAACTATTTGGCGATTGATACCACTGTTAGGTCACAAGGTTTACCACACAAGCTTATAAGAAAGATAGAGAGGCGATTGAACAAGTATCCAAACACACACACACGTATAGACTTTGGTTAGGTAGGTATGAAGAGAGAATAACTTGAACAACCAACCCAACAAATGAAGGTTATTACAAAGTATTTATAGGCAGAGCTAGGGCAACACTCCACTCCTTCCTTTCTCCTATAGGCTTGGGCCTAAGCTCATGGGCCTTCTACATAAGCTTAAGGCTAATAACAAACATAAAGGCCATAATAAGCTAACTATTACATATGAGTAACTAACACTTGAATAAGGTTTAGGAGTGATTCCAACTATATAAATAAACGTTTTTACGGCTTATTTGTATTAACAGCTTGTAAACTTTAGAACTTGGCCTTTGCATCATTTCGAGACCATAGACGATGTATGTTGAGTTAGCTCGATGTATTTGGACTTTTCAGTTTTAGAAGGCAATATTATAGGATTATCACCCAAACAGCCTATCATTGTGAGTCTATCGATTAGTCACCTCGACTCTTCGACCCCCATGTGAAACCCTTTTGGTTGCACTCGCCTTTAGTGGAAGATACCCCTATATACACCCTTCTGAGCCATTCCTTTCATTTTGTCAACCCAATATATTGTTTCGTTACACCTATACACCTTAGCCTACCATGTAGTCTTTATTTGTGATTTGAAAGTCATCATTTGCCTAAGTTCAAGGTTCGAGTGGAAAGGTTTGGAAATCACGCTTTTATCGACAACATTTATGAATATCATTGAAGTCCCCCCGAATTCCCATTGTTCATCTCAAGTGGGGGGATGTTATGTTATTATGTTATGTTGAAAAAAAAATGATTCAAAAAAAAAAAAAAAAAAAAAAGGTTGATAGAGTTATGATATTGTAAAGTGCGATGTTATAAGCACTATTGTATGAGCTGATAGTTATCAAGGAGACCACCTCGGTCGCATTTGAAGATTGGAGTTGGAAGTTATGCCAACAGAAGAAGAAAAGGTAGTGTGCCCATCACGACGTCCTCTAATGACACATCTACCTTGCATTTCATGATCCGGTCCTCTAGACTTCTTTGAACTTTGGGCGAGGCGGTAAGTGGTGATGACTTGGTTATAGATTTAGACTACCTGCTTGTTTTTCATTACAATTTATATATCCCATGTCTTATCCTACCTTTAGTCATAGGCGTGTTTAGGTGATGCAACGAGCAATCTTTGGTGTCTTGGCCATGGATTTGGTCATGTATCATTGATTTTGTCCACTTATTCGTGACATGTTAGTAATGACCAGGTCACCCTTAACCTTTATCGTGTCTACCCATATTGCCTTCGAGATTTGTTTAGCCCTTAACTCTAGTGGTGGATATTTGTGTAACCGCCAAGCTTATGATAGAATACATGCTATGGTACGTGCGATTGAGTGATCCCCCTGAAATTGACACTTAGAATAGTTGAGAGATTTGAGTGTTTGTTCCCCTTTAGTAGGTGTTCTGACTTTGTTTTATTCCCAGCATAAGGGATTTGTGAACTCATATTTTCTAGGTTTTGGGAGATATCTTTTTAGGAATCTATCTAACAAGGTCTACTTGAGGGCAAGTAGAGTTTAAGTGGGGGGATATTTGATAACATCAAATAGTCCTGAATATTAAGTGTCAATTTCCCCCGATAATGCTCGTTATTTATATCATTTATATGGATTTACGCTTGTTTTCCATTGTTTTCCACTTTCAGGTAAATTACGAGCATTGGAGCTAAAGAGACGTGGAAATGGAAACATTACTAAGGTTTTATCACAGTATGCCTATTTTGAAGAAGTTACGGCGTAACTCCTCTCTCTCACATTACATTTAGTAACTATTGTGACTGACCCGAATACCAACTTATCAAGAGGTTACGACGTAACTCTTCCCAAAGGTTACGACGTAACTCCATTAGGTCAAAAAAGGTTCCACGCCACTGATACTTACGCCGTAACTCCATCTGCATCACTTACGGCGTAACGAGTTTATTGAAGACTACGGTGTAACCACTAATATGGTTACTGCCGTAACTAGAGATCTAGTGCATTTACGACAGAATAGAACGTTACGACGTAACTCCTATATTGGTTACGCCGTAACCGACACAACCTATAAATACCCCATGAAATCCAGCATTTCTAATCATCCCATTCCATACACAACACTCTGAGAACGTGGGAAAAAGCTCAAGGCAGGTCTAGGGGAGCATACGGAGCTGTTTCCAAGGGAGAAGTCACTCTATTACGATAAGCTTTAGCATTTTATATTTCTTTTACTTTCTATTCATGTATTTCGTACCTTTGAATATTGAATTGATTTGCATGATTAATATGAGCGGCTAAGCACCCTTTGGTGATAGCCTAGTTATGATTCCTTAATTGTTTTGTTTGCCTTGACCTTTACTTTCATACAATTATTTCTAAGTGTATGCATGCATAGTTCTTTGGTAGTCACCCTTGATTCGGTAGTTTTGAATGGCGGTAGAAGCCAATTGCCTAGGAGATATGACCAACTGGTGAGCGGACTGAGACGAGAAGGGTAAGATATGACCAACTGACGACCCTTTCTACTTGTGCGATTTGACCAACTGATCACCTATCGTTTGGATGAACTTAAGAATTGGGGGTGTAGTGTCTAAGTTCCTAACGGCCGGGCACTCACTATTTTGAATCTAGCATGTAGCGGTACTTAATGACTTGGCTTAGGGGACCAGGAACAATAGGACTTATGAAGGTGCACCTGATTTCTCCTGTGGTGGCATCTTTGCTGATAGGTTAGGTCGAATTGACCAAATGTTGTCCTCTCGAATTTGACCCCACCTGAAGTAATTGCAAGCAGGTAGACGTAGACATAACTAGCTAGGAAGATTGACTAGGTTAGCACCACTATTCCTCTATTGATTTCCCTTTATCCATTTATCTGCTTCTATTCTGCATTAGTAGTTTAATTAATTAAATCCCTATCGAAACTATTTTTATTCTGTGACAATTAGACTTAGTAATAATCCAACACACATAGCTCTTGGGACGACCTCGGCTTTACCATTTACTACACTATACGCGACCGGGTACACTGCCCGTTAGTGCACTAGGGTAGACCACCTCTTGCACTAACGGCGCCAAAAACTTGATGCAGGTTTTACTGACCAGGTCTTAATATTTATAGTGTGGAATCATAACTAGGCCAGCACCAGGGTGCTTAGCCAAACATATAGTAAATCATACCAACAAAAATGAATAAATCATAAATTGAATTGAACATAATGTTTGATACAAATTACTTGATGTAGAGCTAATAATGATGATGATTTCGAGTGAATTCTTCCTTCAAAACTGGCTTTCTTTGGAAAATACCACAGGTGGTGCCTAATCGACCACTCGGAGGGGTGAAGAGAGACACTCAAAAATGCAGATTTAGGGCTGTATTTATAGGCCGCGACATAGTTACGGCGTAATTAAATAAATTAATTACATCGTAACTAAAGTTACACCAGGGTCATATAGTGAGTGCCCGGTCCGGAATACCAACTTGTCAAGAGGTTACGGTGTAACTCTTCCCTAAGGTTACGACGTAACTCCATTAAGTCAAAAGAGGTTCCATGCCGCTGATACTTACGCCGTAACTACTGCATCACTTACGACGTAACCGAGTTTATTGAATACTACAGTGTAACCACTAATAAGGTTACGCCGTGACTAGCAGATCTAGTGTATTTACGAAGAAATAGAAGGTTACGACGTAACTCCTATATTGGTTCGCCGTAACCTAGATTTAACCTGGCCTATAAATACCCCACGAATTCCGGCATTTCTAATCATCCCATTCCACACACAACACTCTGAGAACGTGGGAAAAAGCTCAAGGCAGGTCTAGGGGAGCATCAGAGCTGTTTCCAACGGAGAAGTCACTCCATTACGATAAGCTTTAGCATTTTATATTTCTTTTACTTTCTATTCATGTATTTCGTACCTTTGAATATTGAATTGATTTGCATGATTAATATGAGCGGCTAAGCACCCTTTGGTGCTAGCCTAGTTATGATTCCTTAATTGTTTTGTTTGCGTTTACCTTTACTTTCATACAATTATTTCTAAGTGTATGCATGCATAGTTCTTTGGTAGTCACCCTTGATTCGGTGGTTTTGAATGGCGGTAGAGGCCAATTGCCTAGGAGATATGACCAACTGACCCTAGGTGAGCGGACTGAGACGGGAAGGGTAAGATATGACCAACTGATGACCCTTTCTACTTGTGCGATTTGACCAACTGATCACCTATCGTTTGGATAAACTTAAGAATTGGGGGTGTAGTATCTAAGTTCCTAACGGCCGGGCACTCACTATTTTGAATCTAGCATGTAGCGGTACTTAATGATTTGGCTTAGGGGACCATGAACAACAGGACTTATGACGGTGCACCGGATTTCTCCTGTGGTGGCATCTTTGCTGATAGGTTAGGGCGAATTGACCAAATGATGTCCTCTCGAATTTCACCCCACCTGAAATAATTGGAAGTAGGTAGACGTAGACATAACTAGCTAGGAAGATTGACTAGGTTAGCACCACTATTCCTCTATTGATTTCCCTTTATCCATTTATCTGCTTTTATTCTGCATTAGTAGTTTAATTAATTAAACCCCTATCGAAACCATTTTTATTCTGTGACAATTAGACTTAGTAATAACCCAACACACATAGCTCTTGGGACGACCTCGGCTTTACCATTTACTACACTACACGTGACCGGGTACACTGCCCGTTAGTGCACTAGGGTAGACCATAGGTATAGCGAGACACTATAAATATTAAGACCTGGTCAGTAAAACCTGCATCAAGTTTTTGGCGCCGTTGCCGGGGAGGCTATTTTGAAGAAGTTATAATACGTATTATAAATCTATGTGTATTATAAATCTATATGTGGTATTTGAGAGTAAATACGTAACTCGTAACTCGTGGGCCAGTTGGTCAACTAATTGTCACAGAATAAAAATGGTTTCGATAGGGGTTTAAATAATTAAACTTGAGATGCACATCACCTCCAAATAGAACGAGTTTGCCTTGGCTGGACAACCTAGGATTCGATAGTTGGGTGAAGGTTAAGTATGGACATGTGGACACATTAACCAAAGAGAAGATTTGGAAGGAATACATGGATCGAGAGAATTCAAACGACGAAAGTCTCAACAACACGAGTGAAATAACAGTTGACAATGACAAAGAGTTGGTTTGTAATGATAAAGAAGAATGCAAGCGCGTTCTAGTGGAGAATTTGCTCGATGAAGAATGGTTCAAGGACACAGCTTCTGATGACGATGATATTGAAGAGAGCCTAGATTACCTTAAGTTGCAAGGAAATGAGGAGTTCAGCCGATCCGATTCTGAACAAAGGAGGTGCCAACTCCTGGGGATTCCCTACAAGAGACCACCTCCAATTATTGTCGAAAAATATGAATTTACTCGCTACCACCTGGGACCGGAAGAGAAATTTTGTAAAGTCCAAAAACTCAAAACCATTGAATACCTCCGAACTGCCTCGAATGTTGCATGGATGAGACATAATTTGATGAATGATATTGAAGAAGTGGGACAAGCCCAAAGGTCCCCATAGAAGCCCCTCGGCTCTGAGTCTAACTTAAAGACTCGTTAATAAAGAAAAGTGCTCTTTCGGGAGACAACCCGAATTATCTCTTTCTTTTATTTTTATTTCCTTTCTGTTGGGTTTTGTGTTTTCTAACCATTTTTGCTGGAAACGAGGAACTAATTGCTGCTGCAGTTGTTGATCACGAGCAGTTGGCGTAACTCATCTTAGTTATTACGCCATAACCAACATTTTAGCAGCAGAATTCTTGACGCATTACCAATTATGGCGTAATACTATCTGTGGTTACGCCAGTAACTACTCGCTTGACAGCTCATACGGGTTTTGCCAGTTCTGGCGTAACTCTCTTAGTAGTTACGACGTAACTTTCCTCTGCTTTAATTCTTTCATTTTAAAACACAGTAACCTTGTATTAGTTTTTAAATAAACTTTGTGGGTGTGTTCCCTGTAAACCCTCACAAGACTTCACTCGTCCACTTGGGACACCAAGTGGTTTAAAAGGCTTGTTGCATTCGCTAAATGCAACCGTGATTCCTACGAAAGTGAGTTAGGTTTGTTTTTTTTTCTTTTTTTTCTTTTTAGAATTATGCTTGTCGGTATTGTGATTTCAGGGATTAAAGTTTGCTCATGGGCCTTCTTCTTTTTGGAGCAAATTTCAAGGAAGTTCTCGCTCTAATTTTACCTTTCTCTTCACCTTTATTTTAATGCCTAGTACAAAAGGGACTTTGTACAATTCAAGTGGGGGGATAGGAGTAGAATTATCTCTTAAACTTTATTTTGCCCTCATTTTTCTAGTTTATTTTGAAAAATTATGCCATTTTTAAAATTTTGACATGTTTTTCCGAACCTAACTAGATTAGACCTTAGCCGAGCACATACAACCCTTGACATTACATGGTGAGATTAGCCTTATCCGTTTCCAATATTTTACCCCAAATCCAACAAATTATGAGTGTGTCGGTAGCTTGTAAACTTTAGAACTTGGCCTTTGCATCATTTCGAGACCATAGAAGAAGTATGATTGAGTTAGCTCGATGTATTTGGACTTTTCAGTTTTAGAAGGCAATATTATAGGATTATCACCCAAACAGCCTACCATTGTGAGTCTATCAATTAGACACCTCGACTCTTCGACCCCCGTGTGAAACCCTTTTGTTGCACTCGCCTTTAGTGCAAGATACCCCTAGATACACCCTTCTGAGCCATTCCTTTCATTTTGTCAACCCAATATATTGTTTCGTTACACCTATACACCTTAGCCTACCCTGTAGTCTTTATTTGTGATTTGGAAGTCATCATTTGCCTAAGTTCAAGGTTCGAGTGGAAAGGTTTGAAAATCACGCTTTTATTGACAACATTTATGAAGATCATTGAAGACCCCCCGAATTCCCATTGTTCATCTCAAGTGGGGGGATGTTATGTTATTATGTTATGTTGGAAAAAAAAATGATTCAAAAAAAAAAAAAAAAAAAAGTTGATTGAGTTATGATATTGTAAAGTGCGATGTTATAAGCACTATTGTATGAGCTTTATTGATTAGTATCGAGGAGGCCACCTCGGTCACATTTGAAGATTGGAGTTGGAAGTTATGCCAACAGAAGAAGAAAAGGTAGTGTGCCCATCACGACGTCCTCTAATGACACATCTACCTTGCATTTCATGATCCGGTCTCTAGACTTTTAAGCTTGAACTTTGGGCAGATGGTAAGTGGTGATGACTTGGTTATAGATTTAGACTAGCTGCTTGTTTTTCATTTTACACCAATTATATATCCCATGTCTTATCCTACCCTTTAGTCATGAAGCGTGTCTAGGTGATGCCGCGAGCAATCTTTGGTGTCTTGGCCATGGATTTGGTCATGTATCATTGATTTTGTCCACTTCGCCGTGCCGTGATACGTTAGTAATGACGAGTCACCCCTTAACCTTTGTCGTATCTACCCATATTACTTTCGAGAATTGTTTAGCCCTTAACTCTAGTGGTGGAGATTTGTGTAACCGCCAAGCTTATGATAGAATACATGCTATGACTGTGCGATTGAGTGATCACCCCAAAATTGACACTTAGAATAGTTGAGAGATTTGAGTGTTTGTTCCCCTTTCGTGAGGTGTTCGGCTTTGTTTTATTCTAGCATAAGGGATTTGTAAACTCATATTTTCCAGGTTTTGGGAGATATCTTTTAGGAATCTATCTAACAAGGTCTACTTGAGGGCAAGTAGAGTTTAAGTGGGGGGATATTTGATAACATCAAATAGTCCTGAATATTAAGTGTCAATTTCCCCCGATAATGCTCGTTATTTATATCATTTATATGGATTTACGCTTGTTTTCCATTGTTTTCCACTTTCGGGTAAATTACGAGCATTGGAGCTAAAGAGACTCGGAAATGGAAACATTACAAAATATTTATCACAGTATGCCTATTTTGAAGAAGTTACGGCGTAGCTCCTCTCTCACATTACGCCGTAACTATTGCGTGACCCAGAATACCAACTTATCAAGAGGTTACGGTGTAACTCTTCCCTAAGGTTACGACGTAACTCCATTAGGTCAAAAGAGGTTCGACGCTGCTGATACTTACGCCATAACTACTACATCACTTACGACGTAACCGAGTTTATTGAAGACTACGGCGTAACCACTAATATGGTTACGCCGTAACTAGCAGATCTAGTGCATTTACAAAGAAATAGAAGGTTACGGCATAACTCCTATATTGGTTACGCCGTAACCCGCACTGGCCTATAAATACACCCCACGAATTCCAGCATTTCTAATCATCCCATTCCACACACAACACTCTGAGAGCGTGGGAAAAAGCTCAAGGCAGGTCTAGGGGGCATACTGGAGTTTGTTTCCAAGGAGAAGTCACTCCATTATGATAAGCTTTTGCATTTTATATTTCTTTTACTTTCAATTCATGTATTTAGTACCTTTGAATATTGAATTAATTTGCATGATTAATATGAGCGGCTAAGCACCCTTTGGTGCTAGCCTAGTTATGATTCCTTAATTGTTTTGTTTGCGTTTACCTTTACTTCCGTACAATTATTTCTAAGTGTATGCATGCATAGTTCTTTGGTAGTTACCCTTGATTCGGTAGTTTTGAATGGCGGTAGAGGCCAATTGCCTAGGAGATATGACCAACTGACCCTAGGTGAGCGGACTGAGATGGGAAGGGTAAGATATGACCAACTGACGACCCTTTTACTTGTGCGATTTGACCAACTGATCACCTATCGTTTGGATGAACTTAAGAATTGGGGGGTGTAGTGTCTAAGTTCCTAACGGCCGGGCACTCACTATTTTTAATCTAGCATGTATCGGTACTTAATGACTTGGCTTAGGGTACCAGGAACAACAGGACTTATGATGGTGCGCCTGATTTCTCCTGTGGTGGCATCTTTGCTGATAGGTTAGGGCGAATTGACCAAATGATGTCCTCTCGAATTTGACCCCACCTGAAGTAATTGGAAGTAGGTAGACGTAGACATAACAAGCTAGGAAGATTGACTAGGTTAGCACCACTATTCCTCTATTGATTTCCCTTTATCCATTTATCTGCTTCTATTCTGCATTAGTAGTTTAATTAATTAAATCCCTATCGAAACCATTTTTATTCTGTGACAATTAGACTTAGTAATAATCCAACACACATAGCTCTTGGGACGACCTCGGCTTTACCATTTACTACACTACACGCGACCGGGTACACTGCCCGTTAGTGCACTAGGGTAGACCATAGGTATAGCGAGACACTATAAATATTAAGACCTGGTCAGTAAAACCTGCATCAACCATTAAGAAATGCTGTCTTTACATCCATTTTGTAGACTACCATATTCTTCCTGGCAGCATTAGCAAGGAATATTCTGATAGCCTCAATTCATGCAACCGGATCAAATAATTCCTCAAAGTCAATACCCTCCTCTTGACGATACCCTTTAGCAACGAGTCTTGCCTTATTCTTCAGAACGTCACCATGCTCATCAAGTTTCACCTTGAAGATCCACTTGAGAGCGATAATCATAGCACAATCTGGAGGAGGTACTAATTCCCATACATCAAGACGATCGAACTCATGAATTTCATCTTGCATAGCACTAAACAAGCTGTCCTTAGACATTGCTGTTTTGACATCTTTTAGTTCAATCTTTGATAGTACAAAATTGAAGAAACACCATAAGTCATCAGTGGCAAGTTGCTTTCTAGTAGATACCAGACGAGAAGGATTCCCAATGATGTTATCCAATGGATGATCATGTGTCCATTTTCTGAGATGTTCATGTGGTTGTTGGTAAGGTACTGAAGTAGCAGAGTTATGATCCCCTGGTGAAGATGCTTCAGGAGTGGGTTCAGGGGCAAATATATTCTCAAATGGAGCATCTTCAGGAGTGGCAAAGGGGTTATCTTCAAAAGAATTATCAACTACATTTCCTTGATGTATTGAAGATGATTGAAGTTCGATGATGATGGTGAATGGTCAGCAGATGGAGCATCTTGTGATATGGAAATAGAGACCGTTGGACCATTTGGATTGGTTGGAGCAGGAGCAGTTACAACTGGTGGTGCAGGATTATCATCAGATGTAGGCTCAAAGTATTCATCATACATCGGATCAAATAGCCTCTTCAAATCTTCTTCTGTGGGAGGAACATAAGGAGCTGCAGGAGTGGGATTCTATATAAGACCCGAACTTATGGGTCCAGGTGACAAAAGTTGAGGTACGGGTCCAGAACTAGACTATCCAGGAGCCATTTGCTCAGTTAGCTCATCGAACATAACATGAATAATTTCCATAATATCTCGGGTTCTTTTTTTGTAGATTCGGTAACCCTTCTGATCAGGTGCATAACCAACAAAGAATCCAATATCAACCTTAGCTTTCAACTTCCCCAGATCTTGACCGTCATTGGTTGGATAACATAAAGCCCCAAACATATGAAGAAACGAGAGATCCGGCTTTCTGTTGCGCACTAATTCATATGGAGTTTTTCCATGAAGAGTATGTATTATGGATAGGTTTTGAGTATAACAAGCAGTGGCAATGGCTTCTGCCCATAGAAACGTTAGAGCCTTTGAGAATATTAGCATAGTCCTAGCAGCTTCCATAAGAGTACGATTACGCCTTTCAACTACACCGTTCTGCTGAGGAGTGCATGGAACACTTTTCTGATGAGTAATTCCAATGCTTTCATAAACTGAATGAGCTGTTTGTTCACAAATTCAGTTTCATTATCCGTTCGGATGATTCTAATAGTTCTGTTAAGCCTAACCTGCAATTGTTTGATAAGCTTAATGATAACCTCGGGAGTTTCATCCTTAGTTCTCAAAAACTTTACCCAAGTGAACCGAGAGTAATCGTCAACAACAACTAACACATATTTCTTCCCATTGATACTTTGTACTCTCATGGGTACGTATAGATCCATGTGAAAGGTATGAAGAACTTCCATAATGGTATTGGCAGGTTTGGTTTTATGGGCATACTTTTTGATTTTACTAAATTGGCATGCAAAACAGAGATGATCCTTTTCATATTTTAACCGGGGCAAGCCTTTTACAAGGTCCTTTCTAGAAAGAACATTGATGGTGCCGAAGTTTAAGTGATTGAGTCGACGGTGCCATAACCATGACTTGTTCTTAGATGCCTTTGACAACAAGCAAATAGGAGAAGACTTCATCATGTCTTCGATAGAGATGATGTACAAGTTAGTGCCACGAGATCCTTTTAGAAGTTCAACACCATCTAATTCTCTAACGAAGCATGTGTATTTTTTGAAGGCTACTTCGAGATCAGAATCACAAAAGTGACCAACAGAGAACAGATTGTGCCCAAGTCCTTCTACATAATATACCCTGGAGATAACACTATCACTGAAAACATAATCTCCATAACCCATAATTGCCCCAAAATGAACATTCCCAAATCTAACTGACCCAATGAACTTATTCACGAAGCTCTTGAGCCGTGAGCGATCCCCAGTCATATGTTTTGAGCAGCCTGAATCCAAATACCAAAGGACGATTTATACGACTTGCATTTGAAAACAGACAAGAATGGATAACTGGAAACATTGGATCCCCATGAGAATATAGGTTTCGATTGGTTAGTACAAGCGATCTGTAGACCTACAGCATTTCTAGGTGCCATGATATTATTAGTGGGAGCTGCACTAGTAGAGGTAGTGGACCTAGTCAATGTGTACTGAGATCCTAAAGGTATGATTCTACCAGTGGGCTTCCATTTCTTATTAGGCACTGATCTAGACAATGAGGGACAAAGTTCACTAATTTTGAACTTACGGCCTGTGGGCTTCCATTGAAAACCCATGCTAATAAACCTTTTCCTTGTAGGTTTCCAAGATTGCTTAACCTGTTTTGCATTATCAACTGGGGATTTAACAGAATGCCTCAAATAAGACACAACACATTCATCATGATTACCAGAAATTAAACATTCATTACATGTTTTGCAAGCAGTAGAAGAATTCGAATTAATTACATTACGCTTATAGCTAATACTAGAATCAACACGATTCGTTTTATTCAACTCAATCTTATTATTCCTATGGTGGCCTTCTACTCTCTTCTCTTGATCACTTATAGCTCGTGAGGCCCTATCTTACTTTGTATTGCCTGAAGGCTTTGACCCGCTAGCCTTAGTGTCACTGCTTACTCCTGTAGAAGGAACGATGGGAACATCAGTTTGTTTCACTACTTTTTGCATTTCTGGCCTAGAAGTGTTGGGCTCTAAGACTTTAGGAGGCACATCAAAGGTAACATGCTTGACTTTAGGCATAGAAGATGGTGCAACTATTCTATCTCGCCTAGTACTAGATTTAGGACATGTGGCAATGGCATATTCTAGGAGTTCCTGAGATCATTTGGCATACATGCAAGCATATATAACAGCACTATCAAGTGGTTTATCTATTATATCATCTTCTACAATCTCACGGAGACCCTCTAAACTATCCTTAAGGTACGAGAGATATGCTTGATACACAAGTTCATTATTCCTAAGAGGAAGGGGAATATACAACACATCAATAGCATAATTATTACAAGCAGAAACCTTTGGAACAACAAAATTGCAAGTGGGAATCGACAATTTCCCTTTCACCAGACGCTTCAGATTCTCAATTTCGTTAAGCAAAGAAGTTATCTTTTCAATGTTTTTATCATGATTAACATTGACTGAATCATATAACTCTTTGTTTTGCAATTTAACCTTTGAATTTTCAGCTTGAAAACATTCATTTTCTTTTTGCAATTTATTGATGATGTTTTGAAGTTGGAAATTATGAGAATCTAAAGGCGGAGGTATCTGAGTACCAACCACTTCACTTCTATTTCCCTCAATTGGGAAATTTGAGCATTCAACTTACGGATCGTGTTGCAATGAGCTTGAATCCGTTCATCACGTGAGCTTATTTCAAAATATGCATCAAACTCAGGAGCATCCGAAGATGTCTTGGCATTTGAGGTTTTGATTATTTCTTCAAGATGTTGATATTTTAATTGTAAATCAAGATATTCAACTTCTAATTTAGAAAAATGCCTGACCATGTTATCATGATAATCCTTTTCGATTTTGTCATGCAATTTTGAATTCTCGGTCTCAAGCTCATTGACACGATCTTGGGAAACTTTAAATGCAATTGATAAATCATGAAATTGAGAAGCAGTTATGGCATAATTAGTGACAGTATAAAACACATCATGGACAATGCATCTGGAAATCAAATTCTCATTAAGGATGTCAATATTCTTTCTCTCAATCTCATTGCTTTGAAGCTCATATGCATTAATTCTAACCTCGTTTTCTATTTCATTAAACATCTTTTTCATTTCTTTCACTTCAGTATCTAAGGCCTTTTGAATACCCTCGAATTGTTATTTTAATTGTTTAAATAATGGAATAACCTTAGTAAGATACCACTCTTTTGTTTGCTCAAAACCCCTTTCCCCTTCAGTACTACCTGTTAGTGTGATTCTCTTCTTACATGTTTTATCGAAATTAGCAAATAGTTGGTAAACTACGTATATGCTAATTAAGGTTTTGCTTTGAGTGGGAAGAGTTCTAGGCACGAAATGCATCGGTGTATTGGGAGGATACACAGCAGCTGCAGGCAACTTCCTAAGCGGAGGATTATTTACAACAAGTTCTTAGGCCTTTCTCTTATCCATATCTAACTTCCAAAACACTTGTTCAGGGCTTAATTGAGTTTCAGGTGTAAACATGGCTAAGAAGTTTTCCTTAGAATAATCGTGAGATTTGACATTTATTCTATGACTCAGACACATAGGTTCCTTCAATTTCTTATCCATTTTCTCTCTAGATGCATTTTCTAACTCTATGTCCTCTTCAGTGTTCTCTACACAAGTTGGCTTTTGTTTGGGCTTGAGAATCTCACTATTATCATAAATCACTTCATGAGCCCTTTTGGCTTTCTTAAGATACGCAGGAAAAAGCAATGTTTTTCAATCATATTACCGTAAGTCAAAATGCACCTAAAAATACTTCCAAAAACATTGCTTTTTCAATCAAAAACACCACAAACAAGATGAATGAATCCTTCCAAACCCAAAACTAAACTAGTATGATGATCCTAAACACAAAAGTAAAACCAAAATGCAAACTTTACCACTAAATAAGATCAAAAGAGTGAAAAAGTCTCCAAACTCATTCAAACCATAAACTTATGAATAACCAATCAAGAATCCAAGAACACACAAAGTAGATGATCAAACCATGGCTCTTGATACAAATCAATGTTGCAAAAATCGGTCAACTCGGCCGATTAATCGTTAATCGGTCGAGTACCTTGTCGATTTTTGAAAATCGGTCAAAAAATCGGCCTAGAAAAAAAATCGACACTAAGCAGTCAAAAAATCGGCCGAATCGGTAAAAAATTGGCCGAATTGGGCAAATCGGTCATTTAAAAATAATAATAATTTAGGTATTCTACTTAATTTGGGGATCATATATTTCACTTATAACGCACAATGGGAATCATAATCAGAATTTGAGCCTTTTATTGAGGTTTGGAAACATAGCAAGCTTGTAATCAGTTAAGATTTTTAGTTTGGTCTCCCGAAATACTAAAAAATTGCAGGAAATGCCAATCCGATTACTCACCAATTAATCCCGACTTTACTGATTACTCGCTGCAGGGTGGTCGACCGCCCGACTACCGATTCATGATTTTTGCAACATTGATACAAATTATAACATTTTGGTTATCATAAACACACAAACACAAAGATCTAAGGTTCAAATGTTTAGAGTTTAAAGAGAGAAAGTGGAGAGAATGGGAACTTCTAGTGAGAGAAAGTAATGTTGTATTATAAAGGTCCAACCTTCTAATTTGGGAGGTAGAAGGTATTTATAGTTTTTACAATATACGCCACCTACGGGCTGTGGATCAGGTATACAGTTGGTAAAGACCCGTTCGTCCTCCACTGTGTTACTTAACTAACTACTTATAATAACTAAACAACTAAGACTACGAGCTTTCTAATGCTTACAAATACTTGATGTGACCGAGTGTTTCACTTACCGATTTACTAAATTCTAACAACATTGGAGTGTTAGCCCTTAATCTCAGTAAACATAATCAATGTATAATCAAACAAGAATAGAAACAAAGTTCATAGACAAAACAATGTTCTAACTAAATGTTAAACGATGAATGATGAATCGAGATGTTCGTCATGGATGGAATGGTTCTTTAAGGAGGTGTTAGGATGATTTGGGTTGTCCCTAACATTGAATAACGGTCCATAAATCGTCCTAGGGCTTTGGTATTTAAAGGGTTAAGCAAGAGTAGCCTCCAAGTAATGCTGCAAATAATAGCCTGATGTTTGACCTTCAATATAGCGTATTGACCCCATCCAATACGTTTTATTCATCCTCTACGTTGAACAAAAACTTTGTCTCTTTGCGTGGCCGCTTGAATCGAACAAAACGGAGTCGGGATGAAGAAGTTATTACCAAAACAGTGAAGCATCCTCTAAGTTCATCATGTAAACATGATTTCTTCATTTGGCTTTGATTCTTAACTTGATTTCTCGGCTAAGGCTCATATAAGGTGTATTATAAGTATTCGATACACTTTATTAAATGTAATCCCGTCTTGGGTCTTCAAATAGCTAGGGCTCCTATATGGCATATCCATAAAATCTGATGCGCGGTATTCTTCAAATGTCTTATGTTCTTCAAAGCAACCAAGTTTCATATACATCATATTCCCAAAGATGGATATGCCATAGTCTTTAAAGTTAGGCAAGGTCGTGAAATCTTCTAAGTGTATGGATACGACATATCTATTTAGCATCGATACGCCGTATTGAATATTTGATCAGTAGCCTTTCTTGAATGTCTTCGTTTTAACTCCAAAACACGTCTGATTCTGTAACTATCTGCAATCGCTCCAATATTACTTAGATTTACAAAACTAAATGCTTAAGTACCATAAAATAGTATAAAATGAGGAATATAAATGGGATAAATGATACACATATTTAGTACATTTGATGTTATCAATTTTGGAAACCCACATCTTCATCCTAGATGAATCTATAATTGCGATTTTTAATTTTTATCCCATTCATATTTACCAAACAATCTAGTTTGTAATTAATCCATTTTTTTTATTTCAAAGCCCACCAGCCAAATGCACCATAACTGTTTAATAAATAGAAAGTAAACAAAATATGTATTTAGTTCAAATGTCTATTAAAGAATAACAATCAAAAGACATAAATGTTGTCATGATGATAATGAAGAAAAGAGGAAAGTTTATAACCATTTTATTCACACTGGTGTAGGTACCACTAAACAAGAAAACCAATCATAAACCTCAACCCGCCTCCTCACATACACACACAGCTAGCCCCCGTTCAATCATCGCCTCTCTCTCTCTCTCTCTCTCTCTCTCTCTCTCTCTCTCTCTCTCTCTCTCTCCTTATTTGTCAAATTTTATTTTTTCCAAGAAAGAGAAAGTAAAAGCCGACAATATCTAGTGATCAACAAGAACATGAACCACAATTTCATACTTCCTACACAAGCTTTGAGTGTCATCTAAAGATTCTATAGCATCAACAGTTGCATGTACGACAGTTTCATTATGAACTTTTATATCAGCATCTACTTTGATAATTTCAACACCACCTTCCCCAACCCCAGTTTCATCTTTCACAGTCTCATTATGAACCTCTATATCAACATCTGGTATAATCTCATTTTCACCACCACCTTCTCCAACCACATTTTCAGCCACATTATAATCCTAAACACCTAAATATTCTTGAAGTAAACCATCACCAAGTACACTATCAAGTGAATCAACCACATTTCCATCAGCTATGTTATCCTCAACTTTTAAATTGAGCTACAAGTTGACCAATTACTGAGTCCATTGAAACATCCAAATTCTGAGCATCTAGAAAATCAAAAACATCAAAATCTTCCTCGACTTTAGGTGAAACAACTAAGTGCACAACAACTAAATTATCAAAAACCACTTGATTATCACCAACCACAATATCATCAACTAATTCCTTAGCAGCAACATTGTCATTAGAAACACCCATATTATCACCAACTTCTTCCTTAGCACCAACACTATCAATAGAAACACCTATATTATCACCAACTTCTTCCTTAGTACCAACATTATCATTACAAACACCTATATTATCACAAAATTCATCCTTAGAAAATATGTTATCAATAACCTTTTCATCCTCACTATCATCAATGATAATTTTACTAACTTCACCTTCCATAAATAACGTTTTTACCTTCAACTTAGCCTTAGACTTGCTGCTATATTTTTTAACATCATAGTCATCTAACTTAATCAACTGATTGTCAAATAAAGGTAATTTACCTAGATGCCTTTGTGGTGTGGGGTAAGTAGACGTCTATGCCAAAGAGTAGAGATATCATCTAAGGTTGTTAATAAAAGTTTATCTCTAGATGTTCTATCTATTTTCATGACGTATATGTTGTTTTTCCTAACTCCTTTTGCTATGGTGATACCGTCTTTTAGTATTTTGCTACCATTTCCTTCAAATAGTACTTTATACTTTTTATCATATAGTTGACTAATACTAAGTAAGTTAAATCCTAGTATATCAACATGAGCAACATTTTCAATAGTTAGTGAGTCATGAGCAATCGTACCTTTTTCAATGATTTTGCTTTTGAGATTGCTACCAAAAGTAACATTACCTCCGTCGTACTCTTGGTATGTTGAGAAGAGGCTTTTGTTTCCCGTCATGTGTCTTGAGCATCCGCTATCTTTTATCCATTCATCAGGCTCCAAGCCGACTTTCAAGCATACCTACGAAACATATAACTCAAGCGTTTGGTCCCCAATATCTCATGGGTCCGTTTGGGTTAAACATACCGTTTACTTGGTTCATGTATGGAAACGATGTATATGGATTCCATGGCATGTAATTAGGAGTTTGATATGGTCTAGGGTAGTTTTGATTCCAACCGGTATGTTGATAGTTGGGTTGTGTGTTGTAGTTACTTTTGGGAAAGGGGCGTTTGGTAATAGGTGTTTTAGGCCTTTGTTGAGTGGTTTTAGATCTAAATTCATTTTTAGCAAGTCCTACTCCTATTGTAATAGCATGTTTTTATTTAATAACATCTTTAGATTTATTAGTAATTTTGAAAAATTCACTACGGTCCGTTTTGCAAAGTTTTTGTCCTACTGCAGTAACCACGGAACCAACTGGTTTAACGGACTGAACCAAAATTTTGGTTCCTTCTGGTCCGTGGTTTACTGTTTCATTTGGGATAGTTTGTTTGTATTTTCTGGCTGTTTTGGTTTGACTACATGGAATTATTATTTCATTAAAACCTAATCCACTTGTATTCCCTGATACTTTTTGAATTTTTACTATTTCATCAGCACAAGAAATGCTTTTGTTAAATCTCTAAAATTTAGAGTTATATTCGATAAGAACCTCCTGTGTGAGTTTTAGCTTTTCTATTTCGAGACCCAGCTCTTGACATGATTTATAACCATCACCAGTAGCCTTGCTCTTTTATAATCGTTTTGCCTTTTCTTTTAACTCATAAACTTTATTTTCTAAAAATTCCTTTTTAGTTTTTAAAAACTTGTTTTTAGTTATAATTTTTAAGCTAAGTTCACATAATTGATTATATTGTTTTTTCAAAGTGTCATCATCAATAGAGGAGTAAGATGAGTCGGAAAGTACCTCGTTTGATTCATGTGCCATGAGAGCGATCTCCTCCTTACTTGGTTCTTCGTCATCATCACTTTCACTCCAAGAACCACTTACAAAGGCTCGTTGAGTTTTGCTTTTAGGTTGCTTGGGACAATCTCCTATTAGATGACCTGTATCTCCACATCTAAAGCACTTCATTTCACTTTTTCCCTTCATATCATCTCGGTCTTTCCAGAATGACTTCTTGTCATCTCTGGGTTGCCTTACCAACTTTCCTCTTCTGCTAAAGAACTTTTTGAAATCTCTTACGGCCATGGCATACTCCTCATCTTGACTATCCGAGCAAGATTCTTCATCATCACTAGATTTCGTTCTTGCTTTTAAAGCAACGAATTTGACTTTCTCTCTTTTGCCTTTGATGATTTTTGAATCTTTCTCCATCACCATTTCATGTACTTTGAGATTTCCAATTTGCTCGTCAAGTGACATTATTGAGAGATCCTTTGATTCCTCAATAGCCGTTAATTTTGCTCTCCATTTCGGATGGAGTGCTCTAAGAAATTTCCTAACAAAGTTCTTGCTACGAAAAGATTCATTAAGTGCTTTAAAACAAGTGATAATATTATTAAAACGAGCAAACCACAATCAATGGTTTCATCTTCAGGGATAACAAATTTTTCATATTGTTGAACAAGAAGATCAATTTTGTTATCCTTGACTTGTAAATTCCCTTGATGTGTGATTATTAAAGATTCCCAAATGTTTTTAGCGGTTTCACACATAAAAATTCTTTCATATTCCTTTTTAGGCAAAGCATTATAAAGCATCATTTTAGCTTCATTGTTTTTACCTATTAATTTTTTTGTTCATCATTTGAAATCTCTTTTGTTGTAGGACTATAGTCACCTTTGATGATAACAAACCAAATATCTATATCTTTTGATTTCACAAATTTTTCAAAACGGTTTTTCCAATAGATTAATCCATTGGGTTCAAAAAGTTGTGGTCTTTGCATAGATTGCCCTTCTTTAAAGTTTTCGGAGTCCATGGATCGTTTCAAGTTTATAAAATACAATACATTTTAGAAAATCTTGAGAAACGAGGCTCTAGTACCAATTGTGGAAAACTAGAAGGGGGTGAATAGTTTTTCCATTAAATTTTAATTGTTTTAAAGAATTATTGTGAGATCAATCATTATAGATAAATGATGTGCAAGTAAAAAGTGAATAATATGCAAGCAATAAATAATATGTAAGTAAGGAAAGAAACAATCAAACCACGAAAAGGTTTTTTATAGTGGTTCGGTATACAAGGACTCTTTTTTCTTACCCTACTCCACTCCCCGAGTCTCCAACTCGAGAGTTATCTTCACTAATCAACAAGCTCCTTTAATCGGCGGAGAAAACCTTTACACGTCGCTTACACAATATTTCCGATACAAAGCTAGATGTCGAGTTCTTTTACAAGGGTACAACCACTCCCAACACACTATGTATTTTAAGGACTAAAATACTAACCACTCACACTCAGAGGTTTAAGATGGTTTGGTACAACAATGATGTATGAACAATAATGACTCACACAACAACAAAACAAGCAAGACTTCCAACTATTCGTTGAAGCTTGATTATGTCTTGATCTTCCTTGCTACAAAACATGATAACTAAAATGAAATGAAACTGAGTTAGATGTAATAGAATGAGAGAATGTGTGTGTTTTATGCTAATAAGGGATGAGAAAACAACTTGGGTTGGCTTGCTATTTATAGGCAAGGAGATCAGACTGGTACGGACTGGACGGAACCAAAAAAAGGGTTCCGCCCTTTATAATTTTTGGTTCTGCCAATCTGACAGAAAAGATTACAAAAATCTTTCAAGGATCATCCAAATATCTCCAAGATTATGCAAGATATGTTGAGTGAATATCTAAACAAAATATTCTATGAAATCTTCTAAAGATTTCCAAGGTGATGCAAGTCATGATGTAATATGTAGTTTTCTATTTTTAGAATTTACATGATATATAAGTAAATACTTATGTAATGTTTTGTTAAAGTAACTAAACATGTTTGATCTAAAATGTTGAGACACATTTTAATTTAGAATGCTAATAATGTGAATTGATATGTAACTAATCAAAAAGTGATTAGATGCTAATGCTTAAATGTTGAAAACTATTTAAGAAAAGCTTGTAATAATATCTAACAATCTTGACAAGCTTTATACTTTGCAAAAGTGAAATTACTTCTTTCGTTAACAAAACAAGGTAAAGATCATAACATATAAATAACGTTTTTGGACGATATTTGTATCAACAATCATGAATTCTAGCTTGTTCTTCTTCATGTAACTTTTTAGCCAACAATGCATCAGTTTGTTCTTGTGCTTCAGATGCTTCTTTTGCCAATCTTTGATCTTCAAGAAATTTTGCTACTTCTTCTTCATGTGCTTTCTTTGCTACTTCTTCATCAAAACTGATCTGTGCTAGAACCCTTTTCTTGACCTTCTTTGGTGGTTCTTCTGAAGTCATAATACCCTTTCCTTTGTCTGCCCTTTCTTCTAACATATATAGCCCTGACAGTACCAACTTCTGCACCAGCAGTACTAACTTGTAATCTTTCACTTGTAGCTGTATCTGCAATGTTTTCTTGAGCATCAAAGTTCACTGGCCCTCTGTCTTGTTCTTGAAGGTTAACAGGCTCAGTTTGTTGTTTAAAATATTCTGTATCAAATTTCCTATCACCACCTATATCTGTATCATCAAACCTCCCCTGATCTTCTGCACTCTCTTGCATTAATGTATTATTTGGATCTGCATCAATGTCGTCTAACTTTCTCCCCTGTTTGGAAGAATCATCTAAATCAACATAATCTGAGCCTTATTCTAAGCTTGAGGACTCCACAATGTTTGCTCTTTTTTTGGCTTTGAGTGACTTGACTTTAGTCTGTAGTTTCTTCACCTTCACAATAAGCTTTTTGTAAGCAGTACTATATAGAATCTTTATCTCTTTTAATTCATTCTCCAAGCCAGTCACCATGTGAGTCAATTTGGCACAAATAGCCATCAATTCAGTTAGTTTTACACTGCCCTCAGCACTTCCAGGTGTGTTACCTCTTGGGAGAGGTGCATCATGGTGCATGCCCCCCATATTTTCCATTTGGCTGGGGAGTCCATCACCTGTATCAAGTCCATAAGGACTGGACACATTAGATGTTGCCATAGGTTGGGTCTTATCTATGTTACCCATGTCCTAACCAGCTTCTAAGCTTGAGACAGTAGTGGTAGCCCTTCTTATTTTATCACATACAGCCTCATCTACTACACTTGGATTAGTAGGAAATCTATGTTGAGGAACACTAGATTCCTCTCTGGATGAACGCCTATATAGTGATGTAGTTGGTTGTAAGGCTGATGAAGTACCAGATGAACTTGTGGGTGTGTGTTAGGACTCAACTGGTCTAGTTGATCCTTCACCCTGAAGGTTTAACATTGTATCAAAAATAGGTACCACTATCCCATTAAACCTCTTAGAAGCTATATTCATGTTACTAAAAAGTTTTTGTGTAAGGCAAGGAGTGGGATAAACATTTTTATGGGATAGAAGCTGACTTTTTCTTGCATTTAAAATCGTTTGTATAAACCTTGGATACATCAAAAACTTGAATTTGTTATCCACATTTTTACCATAGTATCAAAAATCAGTTTGGAAAAATTGTAAGTCCTGTTTGTTGATAAACAAATTAGAGCAGTTGCAATATTGCTATTGAATTGCTCCCATGAGGTTTTCTTTGGACTTAAGCAGTGAAGGATATTATGAATGAAGATTCTCCATTACGGGGAAAAACATCCTTTTTGAAAAGTCAGATTTTGAGAAGATGTGTCATACCTCATTTTGGACATATTTTGAAACATTTTAGTATTTGGCAAGACACTAATACCATTTTCATCTGCTAATTGGAGATGTCTCCTAACTGATGACTCAGTAATAGGTATTGTTTTGCCATCAACTGTTGCTGTTAATTCTTTGTCTCTATTCTCAATTGTATTGACAGTAACAGTCTGCCAAAAATGCTTGATTAGAGAGACATAGATAGTAGGGTTGACAGTTAAAGCATACATGATGTGGGTAGTGTTTAGAAAATCTACTATCTCATGGAAGTTTTTACCTTCCTCTGTTTACTCCAAGAACGCAATCTGATTGTACTTATCAACAAATTGCAAATTCGCCATCATGATTAAAAGATTGTTTAGACTGCTGGGATATGATCGTTTATCTGTGTATTGAAGATGTTTCATAGCCAATTGAGAATTTATAAAGTAGACTTAGGGTTTGAGATTACCGACTTGAATAAATCGTATCTTAAAAGAAAATAAATCTTTTAGAATATAGAAAGAAAGTGAATTATCCAAATTAGAAACCCTATAAGTATGGTAAGTAACCAAAAGTACTCAACGGCTATAATCAAAAAATGGTTACGCCTAAACAGGACAAACGATTATCCAGCAGTACAAAATTTATGCTAGCAGTACAAACTTTTGCCTAGCAATACAAACTTTTTCCAAAAACATTTTCTTAGCAGTATACACTCAATTTTCTTTCAAAACTATACTGCATTCAAACTTTTTGAAGGGATTAAGTGTAAAGGAAGACACTTAATCTATTTCGGTTGCATTTAACTTCTGGTTTTATGAGAACCAATAATTTCAGTCATAAAAACTGCCTATGTACAGATAGACTCATTAAAAGAGCCTTCTTGACAGGGTTTCCAGCTTGTGGCAGTTGTTGCCTCTAACACAAATTTGTTAGATTCACTTTTGCTCGTTGTTCTCAATACCAGATGTCCTTTGACTGATCACACTATACAAAGATGCATTGGTAAAGAGTGAGTTAGATCAGTTACTATCTGACTAACTAAATAACCATCAATACATGTGCAGTGCAAATATAGGACTGACTTCAAGAGAAATATTTTAAATGATGTCCTCAAATCTTCCCTATCATGAATCACTGCCTCCAAAACCAAGCAACCAAAGAACCTCCATTTATTTCCATCAATGTCTCCAATCATACTACTTTTGCTAAACCTGCAACTGTTAGTCTAAAACCAAGAAAACACAGACCAAAGCATGTGCTTCATAACAGTATAAATTATGGTCTTAACACAAACAGACTTAATTTGCACTAGCAGTACAAATTATACATTGCAGTACCAATTTACACAACTAGCAGTACAAATCCTTTTCATTACAAAAATACAAAGATATTAAAACTTTAGGGACTAAGCATTCCAATACTTGCACCAAGTACTGAAACCTCCCAACATCAAAAGCTTTAGATAATAAATCTGCAAAACTTTTATCAGTATGAATCTTAAAAACCTGAACTAGCTTTTTGTCATTGAAGTCTCTTATGAAATGATGTCTAATGTCTATGTGTTTTGTATTAGAGTGTTGAACAGGACTTTTAATAATATAAATTGTACTGCTATTGTCAATGAAAATCATGGTATTCATAAAGTTGTACCCGTAGTCCAGCATCTGATTTTGGATCCATACTACTTGTCTACAGCAACTTGCAATTATAAAAGTGGCCACCATAGTCTGCTTCTTATATTGCCCTGATATCAACTTGTTCCCTAGGAATTGGCAACCTCCTGTTGTTGATTTCATATCTAAACTAGCACGAACATAGTCACTATCACTATAAGCCACCAATTTAAATGAAGACTCTCTAGGATACCAAAGGCCCAATTTAGGTTGACCTTTTAGATACCTAAAAATCCTCTTTACAGCATGTAAGTGTGAAGCCTTAGGAGTGACTTGAAATCTGGCACATGCACACACAACAAACATAATATCTGGTTTGGATGATGTAAGATACATCAATGACCAAATCATAGATCTGTATACATAAACATCAACATCTTCCCCTTCTGCATCTTTAAGCAAAGACTTCTCTTTATCAACATGAGTGTTAGCTATCTTGGCATTTGTGAGCTGAAACTTTCTCAATATCTTATTTACATATTTATCTTGACTAATAAATATCCCTTCTGCTTTCTGCTTCACTTTCAGCCCCAAAAAGAAAGTGAACTCACCCATGAAACTCATTTAAAACTTCTCATGCATCAACCTCTCAAACTCAGTGCACATCTCCTTCTTGGTAGACCCAAAAATGATGTCATCCACATAGACATGAACAAGCAAACTATCCCCTTTTTGCTTCTTGATAAATAAGGTCTTATCTATCTTGCCTCTATGAAACCCATTGTCCAGTAAGTATGTAGCCAATGTTTTATACCAGGCTCTTGGAGCTTGATGCAATCCATAGAGAGCTTTCATCACCTTTTAGACTTTGTTTGGATGTTCAGGATCTTCAAACCCCGGAGGTTGAGAAACATTAACCTCTTCTTCAATAGTACCATACATAAAAGGCACTCATCACATCCATTTGATAAACCATAAACCCCATGAATAAAGCATAAGCCAGAAACAGCCTGATTGCCTCAATCCTTGCTATAAGTGCATATAACCAATCACTAGATCAAGTGAATGATCATGTGAATTATTGTATGGGGAGTTGAGGGAGCTTCATAAATGACAGGAATGTTGTTCAAATCCATAGAAAAGTCATCAAAAAGATCGTCCTGTGGAGCAGGATTAACTGTTGGATTAACAGTACTAACAGTTGGCTCATCAGTACTAGCATCATCAGTACTGTTTTCAGGCACTTCATGTATTTGTTCACCCAATCCATTATCTTTGTCAGCATCAGTTTTCTTTTCAGCAGCATAAGAGGATGGTGGATCATCACTCTTTGAAGAAGAATCACATAGTTAACTGTCATTCCAGATTGGCATCAAAATGTGATCTTTGACAATCTCTTTCTCCATGCTAGATTCACCTGCATAAACATCATCTTCTAGACCGGCAAAATCATTAGTATTTGTACTTGCAACAACTAGTACATAATTCATAGATTCTGTTAGAGTATCAAGGTCAAACAACCACTTTGGACCTTCTCCTGCAACATTAGACTTATTCTTTAAAAACTCAACATGTAATTTTTCCTCTACTTGCCTAGTTCTAATGTTGTATACCCTAAAGGCTTTACTCTACATGGAATAACCAACAAAAAATCCCTCATCTGATTTACCATCAAATTTTCCCAAATGATCTAAGGTATTAAGAATAGTAACATGACATCTAAATGGTCTCATGAAGCTTAGAGAAGGAGTTCTACCTCTGAAAATTTCATAGGGTGTCTTGTTGTGAGGCTTAACCACTAAAACCCTATTTTGCACATAACAAGCAATATTAACTGTTTTAGCCCAAAAAGCAATAGGTAGCTTAGAGTCAGCTAACATAGTTCTAGCAGCCTCTATCTGTGTCCTATTCCTCCTTTCAGCTACACCATTCTGCTGTAGAGTTCTAGCTACACTAAATTCTCTCCTAATCCTTTCATTTAAAAAAAAATCATAACTCTATTTTTAAATTTTGTCCCATTGTCACATCTGATAGCTTTTACTTTCTTATCAACTAGGTTTTCTATCTCAGTAATGAAGTTTATAAGAGTGATACTGGTCTCATCCTTTTTACCTAAAATGAAAACCCAAATGAACCTGCTATAGTCATCAGTAACAACCAGACAATAACTTTTGTGCATTAAACTACTCACAGATGTAGGACCAAACAAGTCCATATGTAGCATGAATAATGATTGAGTGATAGAGTTTTGAGTCTTGGCCTTACAAGAAGCTTTGTGTTGTTTACCCTTGAGGCAAGCAACACAAGTTTAGTCATTTTCAAACGTTTTTAAGGTAAACCTCTTACCATACCATCTTTAACAATCTTATTTATGGTTTTAAAATTAACATGGCCAAGTCTCCTATGTCGAAGCATTGATTCATCCAATGTGGCTTTTGCTACAAGACAAGTTAGGCTCTCTTTAGGAAAAATCTTCTTCATATCAACACTATACACGTTGCCCTTTCTATGAACTTTAAAAAATACTTGATTTTCATCAGGTAGCTTAAATTCAAGTGAAAGAACAAGACGTTCAGTGTCAGTAAAAAGAACTTTCTTCTTTTTGTCACACATCTGTGAGACACTAAAGAGATTAAACTTAAGTTCATGCACAAAATACACATCTTCAAAATCAATTTTACCGGTTTTAATTGTACCTTTACCAGTAATTTTACCACCTCTTACTCCTCCCCCAAAGGCAACATATCCTCCATCAAAAGCTTTGAAATCTGAGAGGTAAGACATGTTCCCTGTCATGTACCTAGATCATCCACTATCAGCATATCCTTGATCTTCTTCATCATCGTGTGGATGTTCCTGCACATAGAATAAAGGAAATTAGTTTCCTTTGGGGACCCAAGCCATTACTAACTTGGAAATGTAGTTATATTTCTTCATAGTGATTGATGCACCATTGGGTTTGGTAGGTCTCCATTTCCAATATGTTGCAGCCTTAACAGCATTGCCCCTTTGTCCCTTAACAGCAGTCATATGCCTAGCAGTACTAACTGCTGGCCTAGCAGTACAAATTGTTGGCATAGCAGTTCTGACTGTAGGGCTCCATTTCTTGTTATAAAATAATGTTTTCTCATAAAGGACCTTTTACTAGTTTTTTGTGTTGATTTAGTAAAACATGCTATTGATTTAGCACTTGAAACTGTTGAGTTGGGGTGAGCAGTACAAACAGGCCTAACCGAGTTTAAAGGTCTGAGGCCAGTTCTCATTAACACTGCTCTGGGAGCTATGTTCGGGGGATTATATTAATCAAATCCATATGTGTTCACCCTAGAAATCCCATTTACCACCTTTTCCCTCTAGTGGTATTTGCAATCAACCTGAACATGATAAAAACTGCCATAAGTAAAACATGCTTTATTATACATGACAAAGTCACTTCCTAGTTGTTTGCACTTTAAATTATTCCAGTTTCTTTGGTTACCCCTGGGACTTTGTGACCTGTTTTGAGATCTATACATCTCAGCATATCTAACTTGTTTCCTAACTGGTTTTTCACTCAATTTTAACCACTTTAGGAAAATCAGATTTCTTTTCTACCTTAACTTCATACATATTTTCCTCAACTAATGATGTGTCACTTACACTTTCAAATGATTCCTTAACCTCTTCAGACTGTTCTACCTTAAGACTCTCACTAGTCTTATGTTAATATTCAAACTTAGCATCTGGACATTCATCTAGACCAGTGTATGCCAAATCAATACCTGGGGTGAATGTACCCCTCTATAGAGAGGTGGAACTGACTTGTATCCTAGACCATACTTAGACTTATTTACATGCTGACACTCTACTATCTTTTTAACTCCTTTAGATGCATGTTCATGAGTGTCTACACTTAGCTGTATGTTTTCTTTTTGTTGCTTAATCTTGTCTAGATCATTTATAAGTACACTAATCTCAGCATGTTTGTATGAGATATCTCTTTTAAGTACAACACTGTCCTCAGAAAAGACAGTCTCATTTTGCTTATAAAACACTATTTGTTCTTCAAAGACAGTTAAACCTCTTTTATGACTTTCCAAATTAAAATTAGATTGGTTAAGCTCTATTCTCATGTCATCATACTGTTTTTTAAGTTTTTCATAGTCTTTTAAAGCTAAACAAGCTTTTGAACAAGCTTTTACAGTATGTACCTCAGAGTCAGAGAAAGCCATCAGTTCCATCTCTATTGGTGCTTCCTTTTCTACCATGAAGCTCCAATCAAAACCAAGTCCATTTATGGCCACCATTTCCTTTGATGAAGTATCTTTCACATCCATAGCCTTCTTGGTGCTCTCCTGAGTCCTATAACCTTTGTTATCTTGGTATCTACCTCTGTTATCCTGGTTTCTGGGCCCTCTACATTCTCTAGCAAAGTGTCCCATCTTATGGCAGTTGTAACACTCCACTTCTGACTTGTCATACCCAGCAAAATCATCTCCATTGATGGTGATCTTCTTTCCAGTCCTTTGATAATAGTTCTTGGCCCTCATTCTTAGCAAAGCTAATTACCATTTCAAATCCATCTCCTTCAGATCATCTTCATGAATTTGAATTAGGTCTTTAGGATAGATTGAGACCCACTAGCTTGACTGGCCAAGAATGCATAGACAGTTTCATCTCCTAAGCTAGCAGCACTGGATTGTGAACTAGCAGTATTAACTTTAGGGTTAGCAGTACTAACTCCTGAAGCAGTACAAACTTCATCTGGACTGCTATTGTTGGGAGAGGAAAAAAATGCCATGTTCGCAGGCTAGAACTTGAGTTTCTAGTCTTCTTTAACTCTTGTTCAATAATTCTGAAGTTTTGGTACAGATCATCAAGAATCATGGTATCAATATCTTGTTTGTTTCTCTAGACCACTACATGAGTGTTCTATTCAGCAGGCAAACTCCTTAAGAATTTGGAATTCAGATCTTCTTGCTCAATGTTGACATCCAAAATAGCCAATATGCTGATGATTTTCTAAAGCATGTTGTAGATAGAATCAAGAGATTCTGAACTTCCAGCAATGCCTTTTGTATGTTCTTAGTGGCTTCATTACCACCAAACCTTGTAGTTATGGCTTCAAACAAGGTTTTAGCTTCCTTTTACTTGCTGAAAGTCAACAAGTGATCATTAGGAATAGCCATCAGCAACATACTCCTAGCCTTGAGATCATTCTTCTTTTGAAGCTTCTCTTCAGTAGTAACAGGAATATTGTTGATCGTTTGAGTTTTGACACCATCAACAGTTGATTCAGTGATTTTAGGTGTGCCAGAGTTGCCATTCTCTATGATTTCCCATAGAGCATAATCCTGCACTTGAAAGTATTGCTCAATTCTGAGCCTCCACATATCATATTAATTATGCTTCAGCATCTGCAACTTAGCTGTGGTAAGTTGTCTCCATGTCCATCTTCTTTATATGGAATAAAGAATTCTTCTGATTTGAATCTTCTAAATCAAAGTATCAAACCTTTGTATGAGACAATGTAACAATAATGCTAGAACAAACAGTTAACACCAAACGCTTCAATATTATTAAGCAAATAATACGGGTGATCTGACTATCACTAGGGTTTTCAACCTTGAAGAAAAACTTATGCAAAGATGTGTGTAACACCTTAACCTAGGATCTCCTTTTAAAAGCACAAGGAGTCCTTTACAAGATAACTATCACTATTCTAAACATATAAAATATTCGTATAAGTCTAACTATATAAGATATATCCTAAATATCTTCTATACATATCACTTTACGAGTCTTCTAACAATGGCAGTACAAATCTTCACTCTGGAGACTTAGTAGTAGAAAGTCTTCTGGCAGTACTAACTCCATTAGTATTGTTAGTTTAATTAGTAGTATAAACTGTTAAGTGTTTTAATTCCCAACAACACTTATCCGCAAAATAATCGTAAATCAACAGCTTGGACCAGATCAAAATCATACATGTTCTCTGTTAATACAAATAAACCATAAAAACGTTTATTCATATTTAGCGATCTCTTTATGTTTTGTTGATAACAAATATAAAGTTATCATAAGTAAAATTATAAGGATACATGTTATTTTTGTAAAGCATTTACATATAGTCATTTAACATAAATTGTTGTAATAATTCATTTTGTTGTAATAGTTTATTAGGATGGGTAATATCCAAGACCCATGACCCATATCCATGGAGCAAATCCATAACCCATACCCATGATCCAATGTCTAGATACATTGTATCTATTTGGGTACCCATGACCCATGACCCCTGATCCATGACCCATAACCCAAATTAGGAGGAGCGTCCACGAATCCCTGGGAATACACTGGACGGATCCCTCAAGTAAGGGATCCGTGGGATCCGAGGAACAGTACAGTTTTCTTGCCTATATAAATAGTGAGCCATTTCCTCATTTTTACTTACCCCTCTTCTTACAAACTCTCTCATATATTACTTCTCTCCTCTAATCTCAGATCTCTTGATCTATATAGTAGTTCTTCTTTCTTTTTTTATGATTCTCATATAGGTCCTTCTCAAAGGCGAGATCACGAGATACTACAAGTCATCCAAGCAAGGGGTCCTTGATTGATTTGTTCCTTCAAAAGATTTCTGTAGCAAGATCTTGTATTTCATATTTCACATAGTTGTTGTGTTATAGCTGTGTTGGTTTGGTCCTCCGTGTTAAGGACTCAGTATTTAGCTTTGTACCGGAAAAAGTGTAAGCAACGTTGTGAGGCTTCTCCGCCGAGTTGAATGAGCTTGTTGACATAGTGGTTGAACTCTCGAGTAGGTGACTCGGGGAGTGGAGTAGGGCAAGGAAGGTGTCCTTGTAGCCGAACCACTATAAATCGGTTATGTCATTACTTTCTATCCTTTACTTTACTTGCTTTCATTACTTACATTACTTATTGCTTTATACTTTCCATCCATCCATACGAATTCACATAAGATCGAATCTAAAGTTTTTGAAACTAAATTTAAAATCGGCAAAACTATTCAACCCTCCCCCCCCCCTTCTAGTTTTCCACAATTGGTATCAGAGCTAGGTTTACAAAAGTTTTAAAGTAAATCACATTTTAAAAACTTTTCGATCACAATGAGTTTTGAAAATTATAAAGAAGGGCAATCTATGCAACAACCTCCACTACTTGAAACAAATGGTTTTATTTATTGGAAGAATAGATTCGAAACTTATGTGAAGTCAAAAGATATTGATCTTTGGTACATCATTGTTGAAGGTGACTTTCAAGCCACTACAAAAGATGATAAAACCGACAAACCAGTAAATATCCTTCATGAACACCTCTCCGACGAGCAAAAGAAAAAGCTTTCCAAAAATAGTGAAGCTAAAATGGTTTTATACAATGCTTTACCCAAAAAGGAATTCGAAAGAATTTCTATGCTTAAAACCTCTAAAGGAATTTGGGATTCTTTAGTTGTAACTCATCAAGGAAATCAACAAGTTAAAAACAATAAAATAGATTTATTTGTTCAACAATATGAACATTATTCAATATCGGATGAGGATAGTATAGATAATTTTTTTGCTAACTTTAATACTATAATTACCTCATCACAAGCACTTGATGAGTCTATTTCTAGTCGTAATCATGTCAGGAGATATCTAAGGGCACTTTCATCCAAGTGGAGATCAAAAGGGACGGCCATCAAAGAATCAAAATACTTATCAATCCTCACCCTCGACGAACTCATAGGCAATCTAAAGGTCTATGAGCTTGTCCTCGCTAAAGATTCCAAAGCCTCAAAAGAAAAGAAAGAGAAGCACAAATCTCTTGCCTTAAAAGCCAAAAAGGTTTCAAGCGATGAAGAAAACTCTTCTTCGGAAAGTGATGATGAAGAATATGCCATGGCGGTAAGGGATTTCAAGAAGTTCTTTAGAAGAAAGGGAAGATATGTCAAGCAACCATATGACGACAAGAAGGGGTTCCGGAAAGCCAAAGACGACAAGAAAGCAAGGGATGAACATGATAAGGATTTAAAACGTACACTTTTAAGGGGTCATTTAAGCCCTTAATTGCCCACTTTTATATCTGTTACTGCTTAATTTCGTTCCTTTTCACTTTTTAGGTCTCTTGGAGGCAAAATGCTAGAATGATGCTTATTTGGACGAAAAGTAGTGAATATGTGAAGAAAATGGCTAAGGCAAGATCAGGACACTCAAGCTGCTGGAATTACACCTGACGGCGTCCCAAACAGAGGGCGACGCCGTCCCTCTTTACGTAAGTGATTTTGTGATGACTCAGTAGCGAATTTGCTATTTTACACCTAACGGCGTCAGGCTTTGAAGAGTAAGGGCGTCACAAAGACTTTTCTTCTCAAACGGCCTAGATCAAGATTCAGAAAACGTCACTACTGAAGACTGACGGCGTCAAAACCACAACGTGACGCCGTCCCAATGATGACTTGGCCAAGACGAAACCCTAATGACGGAGATCTGACGGCGTCCCAATTATAAGGTGACATCATCGCAGTTGTAAAACTATATATAGAATTCGATTTTTCAGTTTTTAAAGAGGTAGACTTGTGGAGTAAAAACCTAAAACGATTGTAGTCTGGTTTGGACAGTATTTTAGGGTTCTCATACCTTATTTTACATCGAGATAAGTTATTTATTCCCTTGATTTCATTATGTCTTCGATTGAATGTGTGTATGCTTGCATGTTTAACATGTCTGGCTAATTTAATTGTATGTTGCTTAGATCTATGAAACCTAGTTATTAATTATTGATTGGTTGTCTCTTATCTTAATTGTAATTGGCTTAGGAGTGCATTAGGCCATCGTTGTGTTTATAATGCTTGAGTAATCTTTGTGAACCTTAGTTTATAGTTACTAGTGGAATTGTAGGATAAACATCCGAAGATAACCTTAGTGTTAAGTTTATGAATGCTAGAGATTTCGTAGTCAATAACCTTAAGGTAGTCTCAAAGAGTTAGGGATAAAAGCATACCCTACGACCTTAGAAAACACAATGCGTTAAGAATAACCTGACGTGACAATTCAACCACCAATAAAAGATAACTAGGGAGTAATAGTATCTAGGTAGACACATCTTTAATCATCATACGAGCACACTTCAAAAAGAGATAGACTACCCCTTAGTTTAGATAATTAGACAAGTAGAGTAATCGGTAGAAGTACCAACCACCAAATCCAAACCCGAGATTTTACCTTTAGTTCCTTAAAAAATATAAAAAAGATAAAAAAATAATATTCCTCAACCTCAACCTAAGCGTAGTAATTTCTCACTAGCATTCCTATTCTCCTAGAGAACGATATTAATACCCGAGGCTTACCCAATACTACACTAAAACGATTAGGTTCACTGCCTAGGGTGTTGAAAAACTTGCTCGACGAAAAGGAAGTTTCCTTTGACCCCGAACGTGCCTTGTACGCGCATCAAGTTTTTGGCGCCGCTGCCGGGGAATAGAATAGCTAGTTAGATTTCTATCTCGTTTAGGTTCCCTTGCTTGATTCCTATCAAGTAAGATTTTTTCCCATTTTTAGCTTCCACGTAGTCTATCCCCCTTCTTCGTGACTTTGTTCGTAATCTCATCAGTTTTCATCATGGAAGGTGATAACCCACCAAGCAACAACCTACCATCAAACAAATACCCACCACTCGGTCCAACTTTTGCCAACCAACTTCGAGCTCGTATTATTAGTGAAATTGGAGAACTTAAGAAATTGAATAGAATAATTGAAAGTGCACATTTGAAAGCCCTTGAGGAATCCACTAGTACTTTAGATAGTGATTCGACCTCAAGCGATTCGGAGGATGAAATAGGAGAAGGGGATTATAAGGTGTTGGAAATTATGGATGGTAGTAATGAGGAAGAAGAACTTAGGGAGTATTTTGATTCATACCCTAACGGGTAGGAAACCGCCTATCACTATAACGTAGTCAATTTCCCGCGACCACCTTTCGAGCCATGCATAAAAAAAGGTGACCCTAAAAACATTAAGCTACCGTGCATGATTGGGTACTCATATAGGGATCACACTTACATAGACTATAAGGCACCCATGAACATAATATCTAGGCTCTATTACAATTGGATCATGAGCGAAAAGTTAAGACCTATGAGGGACCCCTTTTACCCTAGGAAAGTGAGTAACTATGTTGGGAGGGTTAGAGGATTGCATGTCTTCGTAGGTAACTTCACATATAGGTGTGACTTCATGATCTTGGAAAATGTTAAGGGCATCATTGATGGATTTTTAGGAGATGTGATACTTGGGAGACCATTTATTGAGGAATATAATATGGTTTATGATCAAGAGGAAGGAATAGCCAAGTTCTCAAATGGGACCGAATGTGTTAAATATATAATGCCCTACAAAAATAAGAAGTTTGAGGGTATTGATGATTTAGATGTATACAACATTCCGGATTTTGAAGTAAATTGGGAGAACAAGGTTTACTACACCTCTTGTCTAGAATTAGGCCCTGAATATATTTGTGATGAAAGAAGACTTAAATAAATCAAATGGGCCTCTAAGATAAGGGGAAAATAAGAGCACGACTTCGAGTCTAGCTACAAGACTCATAAATAATGAAAAACGCTTCATGGGAGGCAACCCATGCTTAATTGTTTACTTGTTTTTGTGTCGTATATCTTTTCATTGATTCTTTATTCTCATGTTTGAATTTGTGAAAATGCTTTATTTTGTCTTTAACCTCGTCTTAATCACATATAAAGGTATTTTACAAAAAGGATAAGTGTAGGAAGGATTACACACGTTGTTTAAAGAACGTGAACATGAGAATTATGATTATTGAATAGATATATATGTGTGTTTGTTAGAGTCAAATGCTTGTATCGAGTCATAATGGATGTTTTGCAAGAATTTTTCCAAATTTTAAAAATGTAATTTTTCCAGAAAAACGCCGCAGACCAGTTTATGTCAGGATAACCTGACGCCATCAGGATTACAACCTGACGACGTCAGGAGTAGTAGAAACAGCTTATCCAACTTTCTCTCATTTTCTGTGCTACTTATAAAATTTTGGAAATTCTCAAGTCTTAATTTTCCAGAAAACCTGCAAACATCCATTCCACAAGCATTATATCCTAGTGTAGTAGAGTCATATGTAGTTTTACCGGCGATTTTATGAGAGGGTTTCGCCTATTTTCTTAAAGTGTGCAGCTTTTATTTATCAAGAAGAAGAAATATAGTATTGGATGGAGCTTATCACACGTACATTCTTCTTGGAAAAGAATTTAACCACTGCTTCACATGGATCCTACCGAGCTAATCAGGGGAGTATTAGTTTCTTTCTCTTTTAATTACCTTCCGTTATCATAACTTTGATACTTTCGGGAAACATTGGGGACAATGTTCAGTTTAAGTGTAGGGAGGGAGAATAAAACGGGAACTTTGAAACTATGCTTATCCTTGATTATTTGTCTTATCCTATTTTATTTATGTAATAAGCTATGAGAAATATTGGTTTTCATAACATGTACGAGTGGGTCTTTAGTCTTAATAAAGCGTCTCGTGGAAAGGAAGTTATATGACTAGCACAAAAACCCTTTACCACTCAAATTCCACCCCAAAATGTGAGGTTCGCCCCTAGATCTATAGGAATTAAAGCATTCACATTTAATGCTTCGAGAGTGTACCGGTAGTATAATAGATTCTAGAACTAGTTTTGTGATGCATTCCGAGATCGCTAGTAAGACTACACTTGTGTAGTTAAGAATAACTAAATGATTAAAGGCATTAGGATAAACCTTGTTTGATACCCGTATTATAATTAATTCTTCCACATCGGTTGAGTAATTCCCCCACACCCTTGCGATGTACTCATCTTTAGTACACGATACCCCTAGTTAACCCCTTAGAGCCTATCCTTTTCGCGGTTCTCGTGATGTTTCGATTTTCCGGAATATCAATAAAGAGCATTGTTTACAATCCACCCCCAAATGTACACCCAAATCGCCTTAGCCTACCTTGTATGCACTCATCTTTAGTGCATTATTGTTATCATACTAAACCCTTAGTTCAATTATCTAGTTACTTGCATGGTTGCTAAGTCGAGTCATATCTTTTGTAAAACCTGAAAATCTACAATATTAATAAAGACTAAAATACCATTGAAATCAAAATTTATAAAATACGTAAAAGACATTTATAATCATTAAACGAAATTAAAACCTAACTTACGAGTAATTAAAACTTAACTAATACGTGTACGTGATCGATTATGTACGACGAAGATTTAAACGTCTCGCTAAAGTGTTGGGCCGATTAGTTGGACCTTGTTTTCGTTATTTGGGAAACCACTTGGGCTCGTTTCTTTTGCCAAGCCGAGAGTCCTAGAAGCCATGGGGGCATTTGTTTTGTTTCGGTTGGACCAAGCCGAAGCCCACACCACTCTCAAGCCTTAAACCTAAAATGTTTTTAGCTATAAATACAACACATAAACACAAGATTGAAACCCTAGTTTTGTTGCTTCTTTTCTTTGCTCTCATTCGGCCGAATACCCTAAACCTTGGTGTCGAGACTTTGCTTCAACCAAGCTAAGGTATAACATGTTTTCTCGTCTTTCTTTCGTTACACCATACGTTAACCTTTATTGTATCATGTTTGTTTAGTCGACTTGTGTTTGTTTTTCCTTGTGTCGAGCCGTATAAACCAACAAAGAATAAACCATAATGATTTGAACCTTATAAGTATTAAAGAGTATGTTACGTAATAAGTGCTATTGAATCGGATCATGGTTAGGTCGAGCATATGAGAACCGAACCACATATATGAGAACCGAACCATGTGTATGTTTCGGCTAAGGTGTAAAACATGATAACTTGAATATGTAAAGTACGTAGAGAGTTAGGGTTTGCGTAAAACCTATTAGCCGAACCTATATATATATTAGCCGAACCATATAAGAGTTTTGAACGTGTGTTTAATAAGTAAAGGTCATGTAAACCTAAACCTAGTTTGAAGTGTGAACCGAACCATGTGAATCGAAACCTAAATGGATTGTGAACCTTGTACCACACGTGTGTTTTATAAGTCAAGTGAGTTGTAGATATGTAAATGTAGTACGTGGTCATATCTAGTCAAAGCTATGGTGCGTGTGTGTGTAAATGTGTAACTAATCCGAGTAATAAGTAACTTGTATGTCACATAGAATCATAAACGTGCATGGGAATAAAAGTTGAAGTATAACATATATATAAGTAACGTATGGTTAAGACATGAAGGGTTAGGTTAAGCAACGAGTCATTAAAAGACGTAACATGAAAAGTAAATGCATATTAATGTGATATTAAAAGAAGGAGAAAACCCTAGAACATAATGAGAGTCGATTAGGGTTTGAAACTAAGTATAATAATTCGTTATTTCATGTGTTAGTTATGACGTTTAAACTATTTTCACATTTAACCCTAAACTTTAATAAATGACATAATGAACCCTAATCTACGATATTAATTATAAAACACTTAAGTCTCATTGAATTATAAAATCCTAAAGTATTAAGATCATGAATACACTAAGTATAAACAACCAAATGTTAAAAGATCATTTCGACGATTATGGAATCATAAATAACATGGACGACCGTTAATGTGTATAGGTTCTGTGAAGAAGGAGTAATCCTTTGCCTTCCGTATTTCTACTTTTGATCATTTGCTTTGGAATAAGGTACAGATATTCTGACCTTTTCAGTAAAGGTTCCTTTTAACGTTTTCTTTCGTTAGCTTTTCTATTAGGGTTTCCTAAGCCTTTGCTATGAACCCCATTCCGTTTTGTTTGAGCTGTTGCCTATCTGAACTCTGATTTCTGAATTATGAAATATCTGATTTTGAACTATATGATATGAAAACTCTGATTTTGAAAATATGAATAACTTTCTGATAAAATATGATCTGTGTCAGTTATGACATTCTGTTTTGACCTAAGATAGTTTGACACCCGAGCCAAATATTTCACTAGTCATGGGGTTCCATGTCCGTATCATGATGCACTTCGATATGACTCTAGGGTAGTAAAGTGATGTTCTGCCACGTTCCTGGATGGTGGAGCATATTTTGTATATGTAGGAAGGAGCGTATGGATGCATCCTAGATCTTTTATCTGTTATCTGTTATCTGTTATATGTTATCTGATGATTGATGCTGCGTGCATGCACGTCCTTCATAACTCTGGTAGGTCTCCCCTACAAATGTTGCCTTATGAGAAATGTTGCCTTATGAGAAATGTTGCCTTATGAGAATATGATTATGATCTGATATTTGTTTCTGGGCTCGTGGTAGTTAACTATAATTTTTATTCAATAATTCTGATTTATACTTTGAAAATGATTATGATTTTGCTATCTTTCGTTTATTATATTTCATATTCGATATCGTTTAGTATTCGCTTTGCTTTCATATCTGTTCACTGGGCTTTTGAAGCTCAGACGCACTTTTCTTTTCTTCCGCGGCAGGTATCTAAGCATTGGAAGCTGGGTTTTGCTTTGGGATGAGTGCATGAATGGACTTACCTTAGAGATTTATTTAGCTTTGATCTTTTGATGCCATTTAAGACTTATTATTTCAGATATTTTGTTGGAGTTATTTTTCCGCTGGGACCTATGTATTGAAGTCGTTTTGACTTGATTGTTCCGCATTTATGTTAAGATTTCGTTTGGATATTTATGTTTGCTTTGATATGACACCATTACTTATGATTCCTTTACCCTTGTCGGGTCGGGGCGTTACATCTTTTGTACACAGTTTTGGGATGATTGGGACTCATGGGTAAAGTTAAATTTTATGGACTGACGGGAAAGAACGTTAAATTCAAATTCCCTTTATTTACGTAATAATGTACTCCAAGTGTTTTGATCTTTTCAATTCGGGTCAAATTAGTGTTAGAGTAATAAAAACTCAAGTGTAGGGATGCTCCTATAAATCCCTTATATTTTGATGTTATCATAGAGGATGGTAGAGTAAAAGTGTATGAAAAAAATTCAAAAAAATAGAAAAAATAAAAAATAAGTAAAAATAAATAAATCATACGGGCTACCATTCTACATCTATCTTTATATTTATGTATGTTTGTTTCAAGTTATCTAGAGTTTAGAGAGTCGAGTCTTGGCTCAGCAACACCATTCTTTTCATGCTTGTAACAAAAGACTTTTGATTTGCCACCACTAAATTGCCTATCCAACCAAACCCTTAGTTTCCCTACCGTAAGCCTAACGTTACAACCCTTTAAAAGACCTCTTAGATAGTTGTCCCTAGGTTTTGAGACCCTAGGTTTTGAGACCCTTAGAGCTTAGGCTTTGACCTGTGAGGATTGGGTAGACTTTAGGTTTCCTTCTGCGAACTTCCATTTCGTATCTCACCTTTGTTCATTTTGCTAATCGTTTGAATATCGTTCAGATGGTTCAAACTCGTCGTACTAACGGTAGCGCTGATGGAGACGATGATGTTCCTTACTTGGATGCTGCGATTGCTAATGCGCTCAACACTCTTTTCCCTGGTCTTACTACACCTGAGGTGATGACACAGGTGATCAACAACATTCGAAATCAGAATGGTGCTTCGGGTAGTGGTGGAGGAAATCAACCCGTCGGCATTCATACTTGGCTCGAGCGTTTCGATAAGCTCAAGCCTCTTTCTTTTAGCACTGCTGCTACTCCCACTGAGGCCGAGGACTGGATCACTCATATTGAGAAGCTGTTTGAAGTACTGGGTTGTGGAGATGAATTTAAGACCCGTTTGGCTGCATTTAAATTGGAGGGTGATGCTTTGAATTGGTGGAAGGCACTCAAACAAGCAATAGGAGGAGATGCTTTTGCTATTACTTGTACTTGGGCTGAGTTTTGGACTATCTTCTATAACCGTTACTTCCCGATCTTTGAACAGCAAAGGTACAAGAGGGATTATCAAGGAATCTACCAGTTTGATCATGAGAACTCAAATGAGTACATGGGTAGGTTTATGAGGCTGGTAAGTTTTGTGGGAATAAATGCTGGAGATGGTAGGCGTCAGGCTAAGCACTTCAAGTGGGGATTGAAGAAGTGGGTGTTGGACCGACTGCTTAACACTGAGTATGAGGATGTGTCGGCCTGCAATGACGCAGCTCGTAACATTGAGATCTTTCATGAGGGTTCGGGTTCCAACAAGCGTAATCGCGATGGTGATCGGATTCAAGGTAGGACTCAAAGTAGTGATTATAAGGGAAACTCTGGCAGGAGTTATGATTCGAGGAGTCAAGTGGATAGGAGTTATGATCAGCGGGATCAGTCAGGAAGGAATGTGGACTCTAGGCGCCCTGAGACGAGGGGTCAGGATAGCAAAGCTGCTGGTAAGAATGGAAATGACCGTCAGAATCAAGGTAACAATAACCAGCGTTACAACAAGGATCAGTCGGCTCGAGGATCATATCGGGGTCGTGCTTCGGGATCTTCTGGTCGAGCAAAGGACAGGTGAAGTTTTGCCTCCCCCACCTATCTGTACCACTTGTTGAAAGGCTCATCCGGGACCGTGTTTCAAGGCCACTGGTGGATGTTTCTCTTGTGGTTCCACTACTCACAAGATCAAGGATTGCCCTAAGAAGAACCGGTAATTCCGGAAACTACATCAAGCCGCCACCTACTACTGGGCGTGTTTATGCTACTACTCGGAATCAGGCGGAGCGCACTTCAGGTACCATTACGGGCACTCTTTTCATTGATGATTATTCTGTCTTCGCTTTATTTGATACCGGTGCCACACACTCCATTATATCTGTCACATTTGCTAAGAAACTTAATATGAAGCCCAAACCGCTAACGAATCACTTATCGATTTCTACGCCTATGAAAAACCACATGATCATTGATCATAAATACGTTAAGTGTCCTCTTCGTTTTGATGATTGTATTCGCTTTGCAAATCTGTATCCTCTCGATATGGTCGACTTTGATATCATTCTAGGCATGGATTGGTTGGCTTATCATAGAGCTTCAATTGACTGCTATGCTAGAACAGTGATCTTTGGAGACGTAAAACATCCTGAATTTGTTTATTATGGTTCTCAACCCCTCAAATCTGTTAAATTTATTTCTGCTATGAAGGCACGGGCCATGATTGCTCATGGGTGCCAAGGTTTTCTGGCGTCTGTTAAGGACATATCTTTAGAGAGTCCTAACATTGAAAACCTTTATGTTGTTTGTAAATTCACCGACGTTTTTCCCGATGAACTTCCCGGTCTTCCCCCAGCTAGAGAAGTTGAGTTTAGCATTGAGTTAATTCCTGGTGCTGAACCGATTTCGAAGGCTCCATATCGTATGGCACCTGTAGAATTGAAGGAGTTAAAGGAACAGCTACAAGAGATGATAGAGAATGGATTTATTCGACCCAGTGTTTCTCCATGGGGTGCACCTGTTTTGTTTGTGAAGAAGAAGGATGGAAGTATGCGTCTATGTATCGACTACCGTGAACTCAACCGTATTACTATTCGTAACCGTTATCCTCTGCCGCGTATTGATGATTTGTTTGATCAACTGCAAGGAGCTAAGTTCTTTTCTAAGATTGATCTAAGATCTGGTTATCACCAGCTACGTGTGAGGGAGCAAGATGTTCCTAAGACCGCGTTTCGTACCAGATATGGTCATTATGAATTTCTCGTTATGCCTTTCGGTTTGACAAATGTGCCTGCTGTGTTTATGGACCTAATGAATCGTGTTTTCCATGAGTTTCTCGACAAGTTTGTTATCGTTTTCATTGACGACATTTTGGTTTACTCCAAGTCTGAAGAAGAGCATGAACAAGATCTCCGGATAGTTTTGGAGATTCTGAGGAAGAAGAAGTTGTACGCCAAATTTTCGAAGTGCGAGTTTTGGTTAAGACAAGTCGCGTTCCTTGGTCATATTGTATATGCTGATGGTATCACCATGGATCCGTCTAAATTTGAGGCTATCACTAAATGGCCAAGACCTACGACAGTGACTGAGGTTAGGAGTTTTCTAGGACTTGCTGGTTACTACCGACGTTTTGTTGAAGGTTTCTCTCGTTTAGCTTTGCCCCTAACCCAACTGATGAGAAAAGGAGAAAATTTTGTATGGACGGATGAACGAGAAGAGAGTTTTGAGGAGTTGAAAAGGAGATTGGTGTCTGCTCCTATTTTGACTCTTCCATCTGGTTCTGGAGGATTTCAAATTTATAGTGATGCGTCTAAGAAAGGATTAGGCTATGTTTTGATGCAACATGGAAAGGTGATAGCTTACGCTTCAAGACAACTGAAACCGTATGAGGAGAATTACCCAACTCATGACCTTGAGTTAGCTGCTGTGGTGTTCGCATTGAAGATCTGGAGACATTACTTGTATGGAGAGACGTGTGATATTTTCACCGACCATAAGAGTCTCAAGTATATTTTCACTCAGAAAGAACTTAACATGAGACAAAGAAGATGGTTAGAGCTTCTTAAGGATTATGACACCAACATTCAGTACCATCCTGGTAAGGCTAATGTGGTTGCTGACGCACTTAGTCGGAAATCAGGCATTCTTGCAAGTATTGAGATTGAACCTAGGATTATTCGTGACTTAGAACGTTTGGATGTTGAGTTGTGTGTATGAGGTTTTGATGGATATTGGACTAGTATGAAGGTGGAGTCGAACCTTATACTGCAAATTAAGGAAGCTCAGAAAGATGATGGCGAGCTGTGGGCCATAACGCAAAATGTTGAAGAAGGTAAGCAGACGGAGTTTAAGGTTGATAATGACGGAATTGTATGGTATGAAGATAGGCTCTGTGTTCCTAATGATTCGGTATTTCGCGATAAAGTTATGACTGAAGCTCATAGTTCTCCTTTCACTATCCATCCTGGTTCTACCAAGATGTATAGGGATTTGAAACAGTACTTCTGGTGGAATGGTATGAAGCAAGATGTGGCGACGTTTGTGTCGAAGTGTATGATTTGTCAGCAGGTTAAGATTGAACATCAAAGGGCTAGTGGACTGTTGCAACCATTGGATATTCCGACATGGAAGTGGGATAAGATATCTAAGGATTTTGTGACTGGACTACCTCTTACTCGGAAGAAGCATGATGCGATTTGGGTAGTTGTTGATCGACTAACCAAATCTGCTCATTTCTTACCAATTAGAAAGGATTATGGTATTGGTAGATTGGCGGAAATTTTTTAGCAAGAGATAGTTAGACTTCATGGTACTCCGGCATCTATTGTGTCTGACAGAGATCCGCGTTTTACTTCCGTTTCGGAAAGGTTTGCAAAATGCTTGGGGTACTCGACTTAATTTTAGTACGGCATTTCATCCTCAAACAGATGGTCGTCGAGAGGACTATTCAGAACTTAGAGGACATGCTAAGGGCTTGTGCTTTAGAATGGACTGGCAGCTGGGATGAATATTTGTGTTTAGTAGAGTTTGCATACAACAACAGTTGGCATGCTAGCATTAAGGCAGCACCGTTTGAACTTCTTTATGGAAGGAAATGTAGATCACCTACTTGTTGGGATGAAGTAGGTGAACGTTTAATTGAAGGTCCGGAAATGATTGAGATCAGTAATGAGAAAGTAGCTATTGCTATAGAAAAGCTGAAGGAGGCTAGGTCTCGTCAGAAAAGTTATGCCGACAAGCATCGTCGTGATTTAGAATTTCAGGTTGGAGATCGTGTATTTTTGAAAGTCTCACCGTTTAGAGGTGTGAAACGTTTTGGAATCAAGGGCAAGCTTAGTCCTCGATTTATCAGTCCGTTTGAAATTCTGGAACGTATAGGAGAAGTTTCGTATCGATTAGCACTTCCGCCTCAGTTATCACATGTTCATGATGTTTTCCATGTATCTCTCCTAAGGGGATACAACTATCATCCGTTACACGTTGCTTCTTATCCGTTTGATCAAATTCAGTCCGATATGTCTTTATCTGAAGAACCGGAAGCTATTTTAGAAAGGCAAGAAAGAGTCATGAGAAATAAAGTCATTCCGTTCGTTAAGATTCTTTGGAAAAATCACCCGGAGCGTGAGGCTACCTGGGAGACCGAAGAGTCGATGCGAGCTAGTAATCCTCATTTCTTTGAATAGTTTGGTATGTTCTCATTTCGTTTTCGTTTTGTTTCATTTCAATTTTCGAGGACGAAAATTATTCTTTTAGAGGGGAAGAGTTGTAAAACCTGAAAATCTACAATATTAATAAAGACTAAAATACCCTTGAAATCAAAATTTATAAAATACGTAAAAGACATTTATAATCATTAAATGAAATTAAAACCTAACTTACGAGTAATTAAAACTTAACTAATACGTGTACGTGATCGATTATGTACGACGAAGATTTAAACGTCTCGCTAAAGTGTTGGGCCGATTAGTTGGACCTTGTTTTCGTTATTTGGGAAACCACTTGGGCTCGTTTCTTTTGCCAAGCCGAGAGTCCAAGAAGCCATGGGGGCGTTTGTTTTGTTTCGGTTGGACCAAGCCGAAGCCCACACCACTCTCAAGCCTTAAACCTAAAATGTTTTTAGCTATAAATACAACACATAAACACAAGATTGAAACCCTAGTTTTGTTGCTTCTTTTCTTTGCTCTCATTCGGCCGAATACCCTAAACCTTGGTGTCGAGACTTTGCTTCAACCAAGCTAAGGTATAACATGTTTTCTCGTCTTTCTTTCGTTACACCATACGTTAACCTTTATTGTATCATGTTTGTTTAGTCGACTTGTGTTTGTTTTTCCTTGTGTCGAGCCGTATAAACCAACAAAGAATAAACCATAATGATTTGAACCTTATAAGTATTAAAGAGTATGTTACGTAATAAGTGCTATTGAATCGGATCATGGTTAGGTCGAGCATATGAGAACCGAACCACATATATGAGAACCGAACCATGCGTATGTTTCGGCTAAGGTGTAAAACATGATAACTTGAATATGTAAAGTACGTAGAGAGTTAGGGTTTGCGTAAAACCTATTAGCCGAACCTATATATATATTAGCCGAACCATATAAGAGTTTTGAACGTGTGTTTAATAAGTAAAGGTCATGTAAACCTAAACCTAGTTTGAAGTGTGAACCGAACCATGTGAATCGAAACCTAAATGGATTGTGAACCTTGTACCACACGTGTGTTTTATAAGTCAAGTGAGTTTGTAGATATGTAAACGTAGTACGTGGTCATATCTAGTCAAAGCTATGGTGCGTGTGTGTGTAAATGTGTAACTAATCCGAGTAATAAGTAACTTGTATGTCACATAGAATCATAAACGTGCATGGGAATAAAAGTTGAAGTATAACATATATATAAGTAACGTATGGTTAAGACATGAAGGGTTAGGTTAAGCAACGAGTCATTAAAAGACGTAACATGAAAAGTAAATGCATATTAATGTGATATTAAAAGAAGGAGAAAACCCTAGAACATAATGAGAGTCGATTAGGGTTTGAAACTAAGTATAATAATTCGTTATTTCATGTGTGAGTTATGACGTTTAAACTATTTTCACATTTAACCCTAAACTTTAATAAATGACATAATGAACCCTAATCTACGATATTAATTATAAAACACTTAAGTCTCATTTAATCATAAAATCCTAAAGTATTAAGATCATGAATACACTAAGTATAAACAACCAAATGTTAAAAGATCATTTCGACGATTATGGAATCATAAATAACATGGACGACCGTTAATGTGTATAGGTTCTGTGAAGAAGGAGTAATCCTTTGCCTTCCGTATTTCTACTTTTGATCATTTGCTTTGGAATAAGGTACATATATTCTGACCTTTTCAGTAAAGGTTCCTTTTAACGTTTTCTTTCGTTAGCTTTTCTATTAGGGTTTCCTAAGCCTTTGCTATGAACCCCATTCCGTTTTGTTTGAGCTGTTGCCTATCTGAACTCTGATTTCTGAATTATGAAATATCTGATTTTGAACTATATGATATGAAAACTCTGATTTTGAAAATATGAATAACTTTCTGATAAAATATGATCTGTGTCAGTTATGACATTCTGTTTTGACCTAAGATAGTTTGACACCCGAGCCAAATATTTCACTAGTCATGGGGGTTCCATGTCCGTATCAGTGATGCACTTCGATATGACTCTAGGGCGATAGAGTGATGTTACTGCGTTCTGGATGGTGGAGCATATTTTGTATATGTAGGAAGGAGCGTATGGATGCATCCTAGATCTATTATCTGTTATCTGTTATCTGTTATATGTTATCTGATGATTGATGCTGCGTGCATGCACGTCCTTCATAACTCTGGTAGGTATCCCCTACAAATGTTGCCTTATGAGAAATGTTGCCTTATGAGAAATGTTGCCTTATGAGAATATGATTATGATCTGATATTTGTTTCTGGGCTCGTGGTAGTTAACTATAATTTTTATTCGATAATTCTGATTTATACTTTGAAAATGATTATGATTTTGCTATCTTTCGTTTATTATATTTCATATTCGATATCGTTTAGTATTCGCTTTGCTTTCATATCTGTTCACTGGGCTTTTGAAGCTCAGCCGCACTTTTCTTTTCTTCCGCGGCAGGTATCTAAGCATTGGAAGCTGGGTTTTGCTTTGGGATGAGTGCATGAGTGGACTTACCTTAGAGATTTATTTAGCTTTGATCTTTTGATGCCATTTAAGACTTATTATTTCAGATATTTTGTTGGAGTTATTTTTCCGCTGGGACCTATGTATTGAAGTCGTTTTGACTTGATTGTTCCGCATTTATGTTAAGATTTCGTTTGGATATTTATGTTTGCTTTGATATGACACCATTACTTGTGATTCCTTTACCCTTGTCGGGTCGGGGCGTTACATCTTTTGTACACAGTTTTGGGATGATTGGGACTCATGGGTAAAGTTAAATTTTATGGACTGACGGGAAAGAACGTTAAATTCAAATTCCCTTTATTTACGTAATAATGTACTCCAAGTGTTTTGATCTTTTCAATTCGGGTCAAATTAGTGTTAGAGTAATAAAAACTCAAGTGTAGGGATGCTCCTATAAATCCCTTATATTTTGATGTTATCATAGAGGATGGTAGAGTAAAAGTGTATGAAAAAAAAATTCAAAAAAAATAGAAAAAATAAAAAATAAATAAATCATACGTGCTACCATTCTACATCTATCTTTATATTTATGTATGTTTGTTTCAAGTTATCTAGAGTTTAGAGAGTCGAGTCTTGGCTCAGCAACACCATTCTTTTCATGCTTGTAACAAAAGACTTTTGATTTGCCACCACTAAATCGCCTATCCAACCAAACCCTTTGTTTCCCTACCGTAAGCCTAACGTTACAACCCTTTAAAAGACCTCTTAGATAGTTGTTCCTAGGTGCTTACGCCAAAGCGGTGGAGGTTTGATCTAGTCTCAAGCCTATGGTAATCAATGTACTATGACCGGTTAATGAGTGTTTATCTTCCATTTCCATTTGCTATATTTCATATACACCCGAGAGATGAGAGTATCCAAACACCACTTATGAGGTGCTAGTATATAATTTCCGTGCTTGTTATGACTTTTACGGGGCTTATACTTGTTATGAACTATGTTAAACCATTGCTTTATGCCCCCTAACTTATAAATTGATTGGCCAAAAGCACATTTGCTTGAGCACAAGCAAATACCAAGTGTAGGGATATTTGATAAGGATTTAAAACGTACACTTTTAAAGGGTCATTTAAGCCCTTAATCGCCCACTTTTATATCCGTTACTGCTTAATTTCATTCCTTTTCAATTTTTAGGTCTCTTGGAGGCAAAATGCTGGAATGATGCTTATTTGGACGAAAAGGAGTGAATATGTGAAGAAAATGGCTAAGTCAAGATCAAGACACTCAAGCTGCTGGAATTACACCTAACAGCTTCCCAAACAGAGGGCGACGCCGTCCCTCTTTATGTAATTGATTTAGTGACGACTCAGTAGCGAATTTGCTATTTTACACCTGATGGCGTCAGGCTTTGAAGAGTAAGGGCGTCACGAAGACTTTTCTTCTCAGACGGCCTAGATCCAGATTCAGACGATGTCACTGTTGAAGACTGACGGCGTCACAACCAAAACGTGACGCCATCCCAATGATGACTTGGCCAAGACGAAACCCTAATGACGGCGATCTGAAGACGTCCCAATTCTAAGGTGATGCCGTCGCAGTTGTAAAACTATATATAGAATTCGATTTTTCAGTTTTTAAAGAGGTAGACTTGTGGAGTAAAAACTTAAAACGATTGTAGTCCGGTTTGGACAGTATTTTAGGGTTCTCATACCCTATTTTACATCAAGATAAGTTATTTATTCCCTTGATTTCATTATATCTTCGATTGAATGTGTGTATGCTTGCATGTTTAACATGTCCGGCTAATTTACTTGTTTGTTGCTTAGATTTATGAAACCTAGTTATTAATTATTGATTGGTTGTCTCTTATCTTAATTGTAATTGGCTTAGGAGTGCATTAGGCCATCATTGTGTTTTTAATGCTTGAGTAATCTTTGTGAACCTTAGTTTATAGTTACTAGTGGAATTGTAGGCTAAACATCCGAAGATAACCTTAGTGTTAAGTTTATGAATCCTAGAGATTTGGTAGTCAATAACCTTAAGGTAGTCTCAAAGAGTTAGGGATAAAAGCATACCCTACGACCTTAGAAAACACAACGCGTTAAGAATAAGGACGTGACAATTCAACTACCAATAAAAGATAACTAGGGAGTAATAGTATCTAGGTAGACACATCTTTAATCATCATACGAGCAAACTTCAAAAAGACATAGACTACCCCTTAGTTTAGATAATTATATAAGTAGATTAATTGGTAGAAGTACCAACCCCCAAATCCAAACCCCGAGATTTTACCTTTAGTTCCTTAAAAAATATAAAAAAGATTAAAAAAAAAGATAATGTTCCTCAACCTCAACCTTAGCGTAGTAATTTCTCACTAGCATTCCTATTCCCCTAGAGAACGATATCAATACCCGAGGCTTACCCAATACTACACTAGAACGATTAGGTTCACTGCCTAGGGTGTTGAAAAACTTGCTCGACGAAAAGGAAGTTTCTTTTGACCCAGAACGCGCCTTGCACGCGCATCACCTAATCACTTCATTAGTGAGTGTCCCAAACGTGACGAACAAAAGGCGTTCGTAAGTGGTTCGTGCGGAATGAGTGAGGAGGAGAACGAAGAAATTTGTCTCATGGCAAATGACTCAAACGAGGTATATCCCGAATCTCTCTTTTATAGTAGCTCATCATTAAATGATGAATAATTGCATCGCGAATATGATAAACTTTGCAAAATTAGTTTAAAAGTAATTAACAAAAATAAGATTTTAAAAAACAAAAATGAACGTTTAGAAAAGGAAGTCATTGAGTTAAAAGACAAATTAAAATGTTTAGAAAAGGGGAAGAAAGTAGATGGGGAATGTGAGCTTTGTGTTCAACTTCAAACGTTAGTTGATAATCTTGATTCCAAGATTGCTAAAATGAGTACTAATACTCTAGATATAATACTAGATAGTGTTAAAACAGGAAACAATCAAAAGGGTTTAGGTATTCAACAACTTAATGCATCAACTAGCGAGAATAAAGAAACACAATTCGTCAAAGCAATTAAAAAACAAGCTACTGCAGTCACGGATCCCTTGAAAAGGGAACCGTCTAGTGTAAAACTAGGGATCCGTGGGTCTGTACCAGCGAACAGTAGAAATAATATTGCTACTTCATCTAGAACCGACTTTTTATATGTCAACAAGAAGAAACCAACCCACGTTCTTTGTTAGAAATGTTAAATAACCACCTCCACTAAAACAAAATAAAATTTTTATGAGAAACAAAGGTCCATCGTTTTCAAAACCAAACACATTTATAAGGAGACCTAATAATGTTTATCCGAGAAGTAACCACCATCAAATGGGATGCAATCCTAATGTACAAAACGGCTTTCCATTTCAAAACTTTACACCATGGAATGCTTTCTCACCTTTTCCATATATGCCTAACATGAATTAAATGTATAACACTAATGGACCCATGAACAAATGGGGACCAAACTTTTGAGTTAATTATTTTCTTAGGTGTGCTTAAAGGTCTACCTAGATCCGGATGAATTGATCAAGGATAGCAGGTGCACGAGGCACATGACCGGTAACAAAGATTTGTTTTCCACATACGAATCTTTCAATGGTGGAAATGTGGTATTTGGTAATAGCAAGAGCAAAATCATCAGTAAAGGTACAATTTCTCACAAATCTTTAACCATTAACGATGTGTGTCATGTAGAAAACCTAAACATCAACCTTCTAAGTATAGGACAAATATGTGATAAAAAGTGCAACGTACTTTTTAGTGAAACCGGTAGTAAAATATTGAAAAAATGGTTTTACTATAGGAAGAGGCATTAGAAAACATGGAGTCTGGTATGTGCTAAAACACACACCATTTCTTAACCAAATCTGACCCAAAATAACCAAGAAAGAGCCGTTTATTGCTAATATTTGCGTGTTTCTTGAGTTTATGCATGTGCAGGTACGGATATGACGAAACAGACAAAAAGAAGCCAAAACCGAAGAAAAACCGAGCACGAGAGAAAGAAGAGTGCAAAAGCCGATGCCGAGATGCATTTTTATGGGATTTTGGTGCTTAAAAGATTAAATTACGAAGTTCTGATCATGATCCGGAAGTTTTCACAATTAACCTTTCACTTTTCCATATATACACTTTATACCCCTCTCTTACCAAATTTCACATTATACCCCTCCACCATTCATAATGTACACCATTGGTGCTTGGCTTTTGAAAGGTACATAAATGGTCTTAAGTGATAAAAATCCAAGATACAAAACAATACTCTTAAACCCAAATCCATTTCACAAGTTACTAGCCCAACAAATCCCAAGCCCAACCATATAATACCCGGTATCCCTCATTACCCGGTTTACACTTATACCCGGTCAACTTTATCCCTTTCACCCCGGTCAACATAGTCAAAATAACAAATATTAAAAAAACCCCAGTTTACCCTTTCCCTCCCAAAGCTGAGAATCCAATATTCCCCCTATTTCCCCATGAAATCCCAACCGTACCCCTAAGCAGCTTGGTACTAAGCATCTAAATGCCAAGCTGGCGATCCTTGTGCATAGGGAATGACAGGGTGGCAACAAGAGGCACTCTTATTGGCTGGAACACATCACAATTCTGATCGTGTGGCTGTGATTGAGATGATGACACAAAATAAGAAATCAATGGATGATATTTGAGCATCTAGGAGCTTCTGAAATCAAGATCCCAGCCTTAGCAGCAGCTATAAAAGCCCCTCACATCCACAGATTTCATTTGTCCAATTTCTCAAGCAATTAGAGAAATTTTGATCATTTATGTTTCTGTCATTCTTCATGTTTTTAAGTAGTTGATTAAGATGTAATTTCAGTTTTGATGTTGTAATTTCATTTGAATAAATTCAAGTTTTGTTTTTCAATTAAACTCCATTTTGTACCTTTAATTAAGATCAAGGTTCTGTGTTAATCAGTTTCTAAATCCTGTTCACTGCTACTCATTTAAGCTTTTATAAGCTTAAGTGAGTCTCTTACGCTTTTAATTGTTCTAATTTCCAGCTTTTCACAAAAAAGTCAACATTGGGTCAATTTGGAAGTCAAACTCAGTTTTTGGTTAAAAGTTGTTCTTAATCTGTTTTGACATTGAGTTTTAATCAGTTTCAATCTTAATTTTACATTTTAACTGTTTTTATTTTGAAATTTGTTTTCAAAAGTAGTGTTTGGATTGGAGTTGGTTTTGAAATTTTAAAGGTTTTAGTTACTTAGATCTTAAGTTTAGTAAGTTCAAAATCTGATTTTATAGTGTTTCTAATCAAAACATTAAGTGTGTCAAGTCTAGTTTCACCTTTAGTTTGAAAATCTGTCATAGTTATTTCTGTCCAAACAGTGATTTAGTGCAGTTTTGATTGAGTTTTTAAGTGCTATTTAGTTGTCACAAAAATTATTAAAAATAAAAAAATGCATTTTCAATAATTGGTTTCAGTTATCCCAAAAGGAAAAAAATTCACAAAATTCATCTTCATAAGCTGCTAAGGTCTTGAATTTGGTGGTTTGTTAATTTGGTTCCCTGCTCATCTGTTCTCTATCTGTCCAAACAGATAAGTACTACTTTGCTTACATACTTAATCTGATATCATTAGTGCTAGTTATTTAGTTTTTATAATAGCTTGTTAGCTGAATTTCATTTGTTTTAGCTTTTAGAGTATATGTCTTATTAGTTTAAGCTTTAGTTAGGTCTGCAATTTGTTGGTCTAATCTTCATAACTGTCCCCATATCAGCTTCGCTAAATTGTTTAACTTGAGCTTTTAATTAGTACTATTAGGTTTCTTAGTAGATAGCAGTAGTAGGTTGTCATTTTTTTAGATCAGATGTTACTTTAGAAGCTTATAGCTTGAGCTTATTAGGTCTGCTTATTCTCCATCCCCATTTGCATCATTTCCACTAGTATCCCAAGTTGCTGTTGCTTTTGATTTTTCATTCCTTCAATATTAGTCACTTTTAGCTGAGATTTTGGATTCTAGGACTTTGGTTGATGGTTGTTAACTAGGTATTTTTAGTTTATTTTTATGATTTTTCTAAGCTAGCTTAATTAGTGCTTAAAGTAGCTAGTGTAGGGCCGTTTGGCATAAGATAGTAAAACATGTTATGTTGCTTAATTCCCTCTAGCTTGTGTTTATTAAGTTCAAATCAGTTGCAGTGGCTTAGTTAAGATATTTTAGGTTAGTTTTAGGCTTAGGTTGCTTAGAGTAGCTTTTGGTAGCTTATTGCTTATTTTTTTTAGTGCTTATTCATATAAGAAGTGTTCCCAAATCATAGTCCTTGTACTCAAAATTGGTTTCTGTTATTTTTCCCTAGTTATTTATATTATTTTATAGTATTCTGGAAGTTTTCATATTTTTCACTGTTCATTTGCTATTTTTCTGCATTTTATGTCATTTTCTAGCATTTTTAATTAGCATTTTATCCAAATAATTCAGAAAATGTTCAGAAAAATGTAATTTCAATTTTCCTAGTTTTAGAAAAATCAAAAACTGATAAAAAGTATTTTTCCAGAATTTTCTTAGCTTAATTAGTATTTTCTAGCAATTTAATTAGTTTTAAATTCATAATAAATAGAGAAAAAGTCAGAAAAATGTGATTCCAGTTTCTAAAATTCTTTTTAGTTAAATTTGATTTTTGAAAAATAGTTTTGTAATTTTCTTGCTTGTTTTCCTAATTTTTAGTTATTTAGTTCTATTTTGAATGTTTAAAATTAGTTTTTAATTCAAAATAAATTAAGAAAAACCAAAAAAATTAGTTTTAAATTTCAAATAATTTTTAAATATCATTTTTAGCTGTAGAAAAATAGTAGTTCATTTTTATGGGTTAAAATAGATTAGTTTGCATTTTATTTACGTTTATTTAATTACGTTGTTTACGTTTTTAGTTCTCATTTGCGTATTTAGTCATAGTTGCCTTATTTTCATCATAGATTCAGTAGTTTTACTTGCTTCCCTTTATTATTGCTTGCCTTGTAGTTTAGAAATCATCAAATTCCCTTTTTACCCATTCGAATCCCGAATCACGCGACGTCAGTTGTTAAAACTCCATTCATCCCTCGTTGGGAAAACGACCTGGGGAAATACATACCTTTGTATTTCTTCAGAAAATATCAATGTACTAAAAACGACAAATCACAAAATGGCGCCGTTGCCGGGGAGGGCATGTAGTGAGTTTTCGATTCCGTCTCGATTCGCGTGTATTTGAAGATCCTTCCCCGAGTGAAGTTATCGTTGTTTTTGTAAATATCTCTTTTATAAAAACCCAAAAATATTTTCCTTTTCAAAATTTGTTTTCCTTTTATGTTTTCTATCTTTAAAAACCCAAAAATAATCTTCGATTTCCTCTATATGTTTAATTCTTATCTCTTCACCCTCTATATTGTTTAATTCTCCACAATGCTCGATTTCTCACCCTTTGATCCCCATGATCCTCGGACCATGGAGGATTTTTATCGTCCATCACTTATCGGTCGAGGAGGACCGATCGTTTCGGGAACCAAGTTTAGATTGAAAAATCGTATGGTTCGTCTTCTTCAACAACATTGTCAATTTCATGGATTTAACGACGAAAATGCTAATGAACACTTGAACAAGTTCTTATCTATCACTCAATCCATGAAGCAACGTGACGTTTCTCAAGATGATATCCGATTGAATCTCTTCCCCTTCTCTTTAACCCACGAAGCCGAATCTTGGTTTTATACTCTTGAAAAACATTCGATTCATACTTGGGAAGAGGTGTTTCGCAAGTTTCTTTCAAAATACTTTCCATATTCGAAAACGATGCAGCTGAGGAAAGAAATTCTTAATTTCCAGCAATTACCCAAGGAATCCGTATTTGAAGCTTGGGAAAGATTCAAATCGTTATTACAGAAATGTCCCTATCATCGAATTTTGCTTCTTGATCAAATCCTAACCTTTTATCATGGTATCACTACGATTGATCGAGACAAAATCATGTTGGCAGCTGGTGGAAATCTCATGCGGAAGACACCTCAAGAAGCTTACGATTTGATCGAGAATTTGACACAACATCATTATCAGTGGGATCTTTGACGTTCCTTACGATTCACCACTATGTTGAGTGATCATTATTCCGAGAAAATTTCCGTTATGAGTGCACAAATTGACGTCTTTGGCAAGTAAGAAAGATACATCGGTCACCATTATCAACAAAGACCGAGTTATCGATCCACCTTTTACTATTCCGACTCTGACGACAGTGATGACGATGAACCATTTAAAGATGAGAACTTAAAGATTGATGACGATTCTTCGAGTGGCAATCCCACTCCCATTTCCTATCCTATCATTTCCGACTCTTCCCCTTCACTCACGCCGGTTGAGAGAAGTGACGTCGTTTTGGAAGATGTCGATGATCCAATTTCGCCGGAAATTGTTAAAACCAATTTCGACCGCTCATTAAAGAACCTTCGGATACCTTGTCAATGGGGGACAAGGAGGTTGAATACACTCCTCTTGAGAATATTGATGACCTTGTTCCAATCCCAAGGGTATCTGAGACACCTTTCGATTCGATTTCATAAAATTTCAAAATGACCTTCACAAATCCTTTGTTTGACTTCGATTCAGAATATACTCTCAATTTTGACAATCAAATCTTTGACAAGGAAAGTGATGAGTCCGACACGGAGACCACAATGGAAAAGGTGCAAGTTCAAAGCTCACAAAGTACCGCACAAATCCCACCTCCGTTTGTCTCACTTGAAGAAATTAAAGAAGTAGAGCCGTCTAAAGAAAATCCTCCGGAGCCCGAGCTCAAGGATTCATCTCTTGATTTACATCTCGAGGAGTTCTCCGGTGAACTCTCACATTTGATATCTCCTCCAGAATATGATCGTGTCTATTTTGATCTTGAGAAAGATTTTAGTTTGGGGGAAGAGCAACTCTCTCAAAAGAGTTTCGTTACTAATGACATCGCCCCGCCTCTTCCTCCCAAGGTTTTTGAAAATCACCCTTTGAGCTTAAATGATCAAATTCAATATTTTATAAAATTTGCTTTTGAAGATGGAGAATGGATCTTAATCGTTATCAAAATCTTTATTCCATTTCTTCATTATAATGTGATCTCTCCTCTTCTTCACTCTTGCGGGAGTGAGGATACCATCTTTGACCCCGGTATCACCGCTTTTCCTTTTTAAGAACCGTGGGTATCTCATCGGAATGGAACTTTCTCATGTTTCAATGTTTATCCAAACCTCTTGAACGAAAGTCCGATGAAGATTATCTTTTCCACTTGCTTCCCCATGGACAAATGAATTCGGTAGGTCAAGCTAACGACTCAATAACAAAACAAGCGTTTCTATCTTCTTTCTATTTTCTTCTAATAAGTGACGTGAAGGGGTTAGCCTCTTCGATTTCTCGTGTTTTGTTGTTTGTGATGTGTTGTCCAGGATTTTTCCGATATGAAGACTCTCGTGCTCGAAGTTTGTCATTTTCTCCACTCGAGTTTCATGATCGATGCTGATGGAAATCCGATATCCTAATCTTATCGACTAACGTTTATCTTTGAGCATACTTAATAAACGGATTTTAGATTTTCGTTCTTACCCTTGCCTTTAAACATTGAGGACAATGTTTCGTTTTAGTCTGGGGTAGGGTAATCTTCGATTTGATTTGACCGCACTTGCTTATTTTTGTCGTGTACTTTCGCAACCCCGTTTTTCCTTAGAAAATGAAAAAATTGTGCAAAACTGAGAAAAATTTAAAATTTTTGTAAGCTTTTGTTAGTTTTATGATTGAAAAGTCTTTGCGAGTTTCTTAGAAGTTTCTTTAAATATGCGTTTTCTTGAAATAGCCTTTGCTAATTGCTTAGACAAGAGGTTATAAAATGCGATTCTAGCTCACAAGGCCAAGAATTTGCAAGTCTCCCTAAGTGATTTTAAATATGCAAAGCTTAAACAAGAGTTCGCTAGTTTCTTATAAGTGACTTTAAAAATGCGAGACTTGAGATTATTTGACGAAGCATTTGCTAAATTAATATATGTTTTGACACCTTGTTGACTTTCCGCTGGTGAGAGTAGGAATGGAATTCTGACTTGACCGGGCGTGTTGAGCCCTAGCTTGTTCCCTTAACCATAGATAATCTAAAAATTATCGGCTAAGCATCCGCAGATCTCATTATTTGGGATTTTAAATTTACGGAGATCGAGGAATGATAGAGTTACTTATGAGTTTAGATGCTAAGCGTGGAGTAGTTGGTTCTCTTTAGAGCCCATCGAAGGTACTTATGGCTTTTTGTTCCCACAAAATTGTCTCACCCCATATATGTTAAATAATAATTAGAGATGTTGAGTTTTCGATGATAGTTAGTTCTTTATCTTCTTTAGAGAATCTTTGCCCATGAGAGTTGGGTACACATCAAGGTACTGTCAGTGTTGCGGTGTAATAGACAACTGATTCCTGATAGTTTGCTGGTATTGTTTCTATTGTTATAAAAGCCGTAGGATTCGAAGTTTGGCACAAAAATTAACATGAAATAAAGCCCAAATGTATTAAAGTTGAAAAATCCAAAGCCATGAAAGTTTTCTATTTCCGACGGTACCCCCGTTGTCATGGACTTCTAAAAAGGCAGAGGAAAAATCCAAAGTCATAATAAGACTTTTGATAAAACGGTAATCCCGTTGAGTTAGTGGTTGAAAAGACCAAGGGCCTAAATTGCAAAAATGCAAATGTCTTTGAATTAAATGTTAAGCCAAACTTTGAATCCGGGAGATATCTCCCTAAATCGTGCGAAATTAGGACCTTGATGTGGACCTCATTCTTGTGTGCAACGGTTTTCGAGGGAAGATGGATAACTAATTATCGACTTAGCTTTATATCTTTATCGGAATAAAAATTATCGAAACGAGAAACTTGAAGAAATTCATTTCTCACCAAAAATAAAAAAATCTAGAGGCAATTAGGAAATTGGGAGCAAAAGGTAATTACACAAGTAACTTCCATGGGTAGTGTTAGCATCTAAAGTCATATTTAACAATGATTTCGATTTTATGCTTAGTTTGGGGACTTGTGAAAAATCAGGGATGATGTATTCTATCCGTATGGTCACTTCACGCTGTGTTGTGTTTCCTACTCCGTGATCCTAACGTGTCGTTTGAAAAATGTTGGAGTTATTGATCGACATGAAAGTTCAACAAACCGTCACTCATAATCGGAATGTGCTTAATCGTAATATCTACATGTGAAATAAAAAGGTAAACGGGTGTTTTAGAATTAGGGGTTTCTTAATCTCTTTTGAGGAATCTTTGCTACTTCTTCATAGGTTAAGTAGAAAGAGATTGAAATCCTTAGTTTTAGAAGCGTGAGTTGATTGCATTGCGTGGGGACACGACAATGGTCTCGTCTGGGGTATTTTGGTATGTGCTAAAACACACACCATTTCTTAACCAAAACTGACCCAAAATAACTAAGAAAGAGCCGTTTATTGCTAATATCTAGTGGTTTCTTGAGTTTATGCATGTGCAGGTACGGATATGACAAAACAGACAAAAAGAAGCCAAAACCGAAGAAAAACCGAGCACGAGAGAAAGAAGAGTGCAAAAGCCGATGCCGAGATGCATTTTTATGGGATTTTGGTGCTTAAAAGATTAAATTACGAAGTTCTGATCATGATCCGGAAGTTTTCACAATTAACCTTTCACTTTTCCATATATACACTTTATACCCCTCTCTTACCAAATTTCACATTATACCCCTCCACCATTCATAATGTACACCATTGGTGCTTGGCTTTTGAAAGGTACATAAATGGTCTTAAGTGATAAAAATCCAAGATACAAAACAATACTCTTAAACCCAAATCCATTTCACAAGTTACTAGCCCAACAAATCCCAAGCCCAACCATATAATACCCGGTATCCCTCACTACCCGGTTTACACTTATACCCGGTCAACTTTATCCCTTTCACCCCGGTCAACATAGTCAAAATAACAAATATTAAAAAAACCCAGTTTACCCTTTCCCTCCCAAAGCTGAGAATCCAATATTCCCCCTATTTCCCCATGAAATCCCAACCGTACCCCTAAGCAGCTTGGTACTAAGCATCTAAATGCCAAGCTGGCGATCCTTGTGCATAGGGAATGACAGGGTGGCAACAAGAGGCACTCTTATTGGCTGGAACACATCACAATTCTGATCGTATGGCTGTGATTGAGATGATGACACAAAATAAGAAATCAATGGATGATATTTGAGCATCTAGGAGCTTCTGAAATCAAGATCCCAGCCTTGGCAGCAGCTATAAAAGCCCCTCACATCCACAGATTTCATTTGTCCAATTTCTCAAGCAATTAGAGAAATTTTGATCATTTATGTTTCTGTCATTCTTCATGTTTTTAAGTAGTTGATTAAGATGTAATTTCAGTTTTGATGTTGTAATTTCATTTGAATAAATTCAAGTTTTGTTTTTCAATTAAACTCCATTATGTACCTTTAATTAAGATCAAGGTTCTGTGTTAATCAGTTTCTAAATCCTGTTCACTGCTACTCATTTAAGCTTTTATAAGCTTAAGTGAGTCTCTTACGCTTTTAATTGTTCTAATTTCCAGCTTTTCACAAAAAAGTCAACATTGGGTCAATTTGGAAGTCAAACTCAGTTTTTGGTTAAAAGTTGTTCTTAATCTATTTTGACATTGAGTTTGAATCAGTTTCAATCTTAATTTTACATTTTAACTGTTTTTATTTTGAAATTTGTTTTCAAAAGTAGTGTTTGGATTGGAGTTGGTTTTGAAATTTTAAAGGTTTTAGTCACTTAGATCTTAAGCTTAGTAAGTTCAAAATCTGATTTTATAGTGTTTCTAATCAAAACATTAAGTGTGTCAAGTCTAGTTTCACCTTTAGTTTGAAAATCTGTCATAGTTATTTATGTCCAAACAGTGATTTAGTGCAGTTTTGATTGAGTTTTTTAAGTGCTATTTAGTTGTCACAAAAATTATTAAAAATAAAAAAATGCATTTTCAATAATTGGTTTCAGTTATCCCAAAAGGAAAAAATTCACAAAATTCATCTTCATAAGCTGCTAAGGTCTTGAATTTGGTGGTTTGTTAATTTGGTTCCCTGCTCATCTGTTCTCTATCTGTCCAAACAGATAAGTACTACTTTGCTTACATACTTAATCTGATATCATTAGTGCTAGTTATTTAGTTTTTATAATAGCTTGTTAGCTGAATTTCATTTGTTTTAGCTTTTAGAGCATATGTCTTATTAGTTTAAGCTTTAGTTAGGTCTGCAATTTGTTGGTCTAATCTTCATAACTGTCCCCATATCAGCTTCGCTAAATTGTTTAACTTGAGCTTTTAATTAGTACTATTAGGTTTCTTAGTAGATAGCAGTAGTAGGTTGTCATTTTTTTTAGATCAGATGTTACTTTAGAAGCTTATAGCTTGAGCTTATTAGGTCTGCTTATTCTCCATCCCCTGCTGCATCATTTCCACTAGTATCCCAAGTTGCTGTTGCTTTTGATTTTTCATTCCTTCAATATTAGTCACTTTTAGCTGAGATTTTGGATTCTAGGACTTTGGTTGATGGTTGTTAACTAGGTATTTTTAGTTTATTTTTATGATTTTTCTAAGCTAGCTTAATTAGTGCTTAAAGTAGCTAGTGTAGGGCCGTTTGGCATAAGATAGTAAAACCTGTTATGTTGCTTAATTCCCTCTAGCTTGTGTTTATTAAGTTCAAATCAGTTGCAGTGGCTTAGTTAAGATATTTTAGGTTAGTTTTAGGCTTAGGTTGCTTAGAGTAGCTTTTGGTAGCTTATTGCTTATTTTTTTTAGTGCTTATTCATATAAGAAGTGTTCCCAAATCATAGTTCTTGTACTCCAAATTGGTTTCTGTTATTTTTCCCTAGTTCTCTATATTATTTTATAGTATTCTGGAAGTTTTCATATTTTTCACTGTTCATTTGCTATTTTTCTGCATTTTATGTCATTTTCTAGCACTTTTAATTAGCATTTAATCCAAATAATTCAGAAAATGTTCATAAAAATGTAATTTCAATTTTCCTAGTTTTAGAAAAATCAAAAACTAATAAAAAGTATTTTTCCAGAATTTTCTTAGCTTAATTAGTATTTTCTAGCAATTTAATTAGTTTTAAATGGTTTTAAATTCATAATAAATAGAGAAAAAGTCAAAAAAATGTGATTCCAGTTTCTAAAATTCTTTTTAGTTAAATTTGATTTTTGAAAAATAGTTTTGTAATTTTATTGCTTGTTTTCCTAATTTTTAGTTATTTAGTTCTATTTTAAATGTTTAAAATTAGTTTTTAATTCAAAATAAATCAAGAAAAACCAAAAAAATTAGTTTTAAATTTCAAATAATTTTTAAATATCATTTTTAGCTGTAGAAAAATAGTAGTTCATTTTTATGGGTTAAAATAGATTAGTTTGCATTTTATTTACGTTTATTTAATTACGTTGTTTACGTTTTTAGTTCTCATTTGCGTATTTAGTCATAGTTTCCTTATTTTCATCATAGATTCAGTAGTTTTACTTGCTTCCCTTTATTATTTCTTGCCTTGTAGTTTAGAAATCATCAAATTCCCTTTTTACCCATTCGAATCCCGAATCACGCGACGTCAGTTGTTAAAACTCCATTCATCCCTCGTTGGGAAAACGACCTGGGGAAATACATACCTTTTTATTTCTTCGGAAAATATCAATGTACTAAAAACGACAAATCAGAGTCTATGTCATTAAAATCGGTAATGAACCTAAAGACAAACTTTGTCTTACTTCCATGGATGATACTTCGACCTTATGGCTTCTTCAATCGCTATCATCTAAAGAACTAGTAAGAGATCTACCAAAATTAAAATACGAACATCATTTTTGTGATGCTTGTAACATAGGAAAGCAAGTCTATGCTAGTCACAAAGCTAAAAATATGGTCTCTACTACTAAGTGTCTAGAACTACTTCACATAGATTTATTTGGTCCATTCGCTATTCAAAGTTATGGAGGTAACTACTATATTTTGGTTATAGTGGATGATTACTCTAGGTACACATGGACTAAATTTTTAAAGAATAAAACTGGAACGTTCGATTACTTTGAAATATTAAGTTAAAAAATCCAAAGACAGTTAGGAAGTCCTATAGTGTCTATTAGAACGGATCATGGTAGGGAATTTGATAATGAAGCGAAATTTGGAGCTTTTTGTGATGCTAATGGTATTACTCACAATTTTTTGGCTCCCCGCACTCCACAATCAAATGGGGTAGTTGAAAGGAAAAATAGAACCCTACAAGAAATGAGTCGCACCATGATTAATGAGCAATCTATTCCTCAAAAAATTTGGTGCAATGCGGTTGACTCATCAACCTACATACTTAACCGAGTTCTAATTAGAGCATTCTTAGGTAAAACTCCATACGAGTTACTTCGAGGCAAAAAGCCTACGTTAGAACATTTTAGAGTCTTTGGTAGCAAATGTTTCCTACTTGACACTAAAGATTACTGGTATGTGCAAAAACACATACCATTTCTTTTCCAAAATATACCCAAAATAACCAAGAAAGAGCCGTTTATTGCTAATATTTATTGGTTTCTTGAGTTTATGCATGTGCAGGTACGGATTTGATAAAACACACAAAAGAAAGCCAAATCAGACAAAAACCCGAGCACGAGAGATAAAGAGTGCTAAAGCTGAGCCGGAAGGTCAGAAGTGAGCATTTGTGAAGATTTTCATGCTGAGAGGATGATTTATGAAAGATGTGATCAACTTTAAAGAAATGGCAGAATCAGTCCCTCAAGTTTCAGCATTTGGCAGAAAATACCCCTGAAGATTTAGAATTGGAAAATTTAGTCCTTGGTGTATTTTGAAGTTACAAGAAAGACCCTTGGATCATTTTTCAAAAAACACAGCTTTGGTCCCTTGAAAATCAGATTTGACATGTTTGGTCCTTATAAGTCTACACGGATACATCTTTAAGTCCAAATCCTTCTATATTAAACCATGGCCCATGATCAAGCCCAATCCTATCCCAAGTGAGCCCAAGTCAACCAGTGATAACACCCGGTCAACTAATACTAATTCTATTTTGAACCCTTTATACACTTATGACTCTGGTCAATTCACATTTTGAACCCTTCATATAACGGTCAAACCAGTCAAATAGGATTAAAATAATCCCCTTTTACCCGCGTAACAAGTTCTTCCCTCTTTTTACCCAAACCCAGAAAGCATAAACCCTAATTTACCCCTGACCTCAATTGGCACAATTACTACAATTAGAGGGTAGCATTGTACTTACACCTGACATGCCTGACACACGGAATGCCACGCTCGCAATCCGTGTGTCATTCCAACCCATGCTCTTCTCCTATTGGCTAATGATACGTGGAAGAGTTGATCTAAGGGCTACAATTGATGGGATGATTTGTAAGGATGATCCAAGGGACAGAAATGATGAAGAGAAAGCACACCAAGCTCGTTCTAGACCCTTCTTCAGCTCAAGCTCTTGCCTATATATAACCCCTTATTCACAGTTGTAATTCCATGTAGTTCTGAGTAGGAAATAGTAGCATTAAAAGTGTTTTAATCTCTTAGTTTATTTCCAGCATTTTGTATTCCTTATTTGTATTAAACTTCTTATTAATAAAAATAATTTTTAGTTATTCACAATTTCTGTTTTGATTTTTGTTGTTATCATTTTAGTTATTTTAATCTCATCTCAGTAATAGTTTTAGCTTATTCACAATTCAATTTAGCTTATATGTTTTGCTAAACAAAAATCTAAAAAAAAAGAAAAAATCCTTGAAAAATAAAAAATACAGTCATCCTGCTCTAAGTTTAATTTCAGAAGTTATTGTTGTTATAACATGCTCTTATAAGCTTCTCTATAGCTTATTGAGAGACTGTTTAGAACCTACTCAGCATCTACACTCATTCACACCTCAATCAATAAAAGTCAAACTGCAGCATAGAAGCTTAGATTGATCTGGATTGCTGATTCAAGGATGGAAATGGGTTAATTGTGTTGGATTTGGGTTAAAATCAGAACTAGGATAGTGGTGGTTGATTTGATTGGCAAGCCATTGTGGCTGGACCATCTGTGAGTACCAATTTCCTTCTAAATCTGATATAGCTATTAATACTTGTTAGCTTAGCTTAATTAGTCTTAATTCTTGTGTAATCTAGCTTATTATCAGTTGTTCAATAGTTGTTTTCATCTGTAACCATTGCTGTCATAGTTTCTAGTTTTTGCATAATTACTGTTTTTTACATCAATGGAGATCAGATCCACTTAGTGTTTAAGTGTGTCATAATTGCTTCATTAAGGTTCATTTGATAAGTTTAAATCTAAATTTAAGGTTAAGTAAGCTTAGATTGAGGTATTAGCTAGTTAATTTGTAAAACAGGTCAATAACTATTGTTTGGAGTAGGCAATAATTCTGTGTTAGAAGGTGTTTAAGTGCTGAATTTCTGTTGCATCATAATAGTATAGGTTAATTTAGTGTAGTTAGTTCAAACTTTTGCATCCTAGAACAACATAAGTCAAAATCACTATATTTCTAAAGTTTTTGAAACTAAATTTAAAATTGGCAAAACTATTCAACCCCCCCCCCCCCTTCTAGTTTTCCACATTCTCTATTAAGCAGGCTAAGTCATGCAACCGACACTCGATATATAAATATATAAACAAGCCCCTAACGACGTTTATCCCTGACCACCGTATCTGACATACTATACGTCTGACCAGTTGGCGCTACCAACTCTGTACGGGGCGTCACCCTTGATAGATGTATCTATAACACTCGTGTTTCTCGCAGGAATTGACGGTTCATGAATGGGAAATTTGGGATACTACCTTAGCCTAACCGTGTAGTAACTTCCATAATCTACAAAAATATTTCCAGGTCCAATCAAAATAGTTTTCAAGCACTTGTGTCCACATAAAACGTATTCAAATCAAATCACGCATTTCAATAAACCAAGTAAACATTCGCGTATTCAAATCAATCAAGCATTTCATTTAGTAAAAAACGAACATGTCAAAAAAAATTAAATTTGGTGCTAAAATTGCCCTAAAAAATGTTTCTCATAGTTTATTACACAAATTACCAAGGACAAGACAAATAATCAAGTGAGTGAATAGTTTCTAAGTTCCCGTTTTATTCTCCCTCCCTACACTTAAACTGAACATTGTCCCCAATGTTCCCTGAAAGTATCAAAGTTATGATAAAGGAAGGTAAGTAAGGAAAAGAAACTAGTACTCCCCTGATTAGCTCGGTAGGATCCGTGTGAAGTTGCAGTTAAATTCTTTTTCAAGACGAATGCATAAGTAATAAGCTTCATCCAATGTTGTGTTTCTTCTTCTTGCCAAATATAACCTACACACTTATAAGAAAACAATCGAAACCTTCGTGTAAAATCGGCGGTAAAACTATACATGACACACAACTACACTAGAAAGCAAGTAAGATATAATGCTTGTGGAATGGATGTTTGCAGTTTTTCTGGGAAATTAAGACCTGGGAATTTCCAAAAATTTGTAAGTAGCACAGAAAACGAAAAAATGATAAACTGTTTCTGCATAGCCTGACGTCATCAAGCTTTAATCCTGACGCAATCGTTTTCCCCGACAGAACGGTTGCAAGCTCGAAAAATTACATCTTTAAAACCTGTAAAAATTCCTGCAAAACTTCCATTATGACTCGATACAGGCATTTGACTCTAACAAACACACATATATATCAATTTCACTAATTGTAATTATCATGTTCATGTTCTTCAAAAACGTTTGTGATCTTCCCTACACTTATCTTTTTGTAAAATACCTTTATATGTAATTAAGACGAGGTTAAATACAAAATAAAGCATTTTCACAAAATCAAACATGAGAATAAACAACAATGAAAAAGTCATAAGACACAAAACAAGCAAACAATTAAGCATGGGTTGCCTCCCACGAATCGCTTTTCTTTATTTATGAGTCTTGTAGCTAGACTCGAAGTCGTGCTCCTACGTGACTTCCTTACCGTCATCTTCTTCCATGGTATAGTTATGTCCTATCGTGCATCTTTCTAAGAAGTCATCTTCCCCCCAATTTGTTCTATATTCCGGTCCTAATTTCAAACAATCGTTATAGAAACCAAATATCTTATTCATCACATAATCTACTCCTCTCTTCTTATCCTCCTCATTCCTATAGTAGACTGATAGCTTAAGTTCCTTTTCATCATTGGATAGTAATGAAAATTTCTCAATATTAAATGGCATTTGGTAAGCTATGTCATCGGTCTCATCCTTGAATCTAACTATCCCTAACGATGGATCATAAGCCATCCCAGTGTTTTCTATGAATGTTTCCTAGAACTACATGGGACAAGCTAGGATCTATGGCCGTACTAATATCCTCCACAATCACGAAATTCGTAAGGTATGTGAAGCTACCTACATAGACAGGCAATCCCTTAACTCTACCAAGGAAATTACAACTAACTCTAGCATCGGGGTCTTGCCTATTTGGGATAGGTTTCTTCATCACCCAATTATAGTATGTGCTAGTCATGATGTTTATTGGGGATTTGTGATCAATGTAGGCGTTTGCCACGAAAAGATGTCCAATGCAACATGGTATGTTGAGATTTCTAGGATTTCCAAAGATGATTCGTGGGCTTCTCCTAACATACATGTGACGAAGGTCGCCACTAGGTGAGGGTGGCATGAAAGTTCCTCTTCCGTAGGAAACTTATTGAAGTATTCATCATCTACTTCGTTGGTCAATTCATCCTTAGGAGTCTTACTAACCTCAAGTTTCGTCTCATGGTTCGCTTCGTCGCTATTCCTATTTGGTTTCACTAGGGTGATGGCATTGACGAATTGAACATGCTTGGAAGAAGATGGATCCCTAGTTTCGAAGTACTTTCTTGGGTCCTTAATCTTAACACCGGAGGATTTGGGAGAATGAGTCGAGATGGCATTAACCTTTTCGGTGGTCTTCCTATCACTATTGGTCATGGCTTTCAAAAGGTTATCTATCTTCCTATTCATCTCGGCTTTTTGTTGGTTAAAGCGGTCTGAAAGCTTGGCTATTTGAGCTTCTTGGAATGTAACTAGATGTTGCATCATCCCTTCTATGTTTTGTTGACTAGGGCCGTAAGAGTGGGACCATGGGGAGTCGTTAGAGGTGAATTCTTTGGTTTGACCTCAATTATAGTCGGGTTTGCCACTCCATGCTTCTCGGGCATCGTTGAAAGTCCTAGGTCCAGGTGTTGTGGGGAATCTCCCTTCCATTCCATTGGTACGCGAGGATGCGTAGTCCACGAAAGCTTGTTCGAGGAGTCTCGTGCAAGTACGAGTGTCATGGGGACCACTACATATCTCACACAAGGAAGAGACCTTGTTTACTTGGCGTGGAGACTTAGGATTCTCGTAGGAGCTCATTAGGAATTTGACTTGATCTTCAAGTTCGAGCATCCTACGATTGGAAGTTTGTGAGTCAATGGGAGGCAAGGAGATTGCCTTGACGGTTTTGGTCAACTCACGGGGGTCATTCCAACATTATTTGTCATAGAGGGCAAGGTCCTCTATTGTACCCCACGATTCTTCCGCGGTGAGTTCACTAAGTTTGCCACGGGCCGCTTGGTCGATGGTTTGCCTAGTTGAGAAGTTGACATGATCGTAGAAGATTTGGACTTGAAGCCAAAGATCGATGCCGTGATGAGGGACTTTATGGAGTAAGTCCTTGAATCAAGTCCACGCCTCGTAGAGAGTTTCGCCTTGACATTGTTGGAACATCAAGATGTCATTCCGTAGTTTGGTAGTTCTCCCCGGTGGGAAAAATTGGGTGAGGAAACGAGTGGTGAGATCATCCCAACTTGAAATGGATCCGGCGGGAAGTCGCTCAAGCCAATTACTAGCTTGGTCCCGTATAGATAATTGGAAGAGACGCAAATGCGTGGTCTCCCGTGTGGTAGCATCAAGGTCAATGGAGTCAACGATTTTAAGGAAATCCTTGAGATGCTGATTAGGATCATCGGAACGAAGTACATGGAATGCACATCCGTTTTGCACCAACCGGATGGTGTCAGATCGTAAGGCCGTAATTTGAGCTTGATCGTTCCTATAGCCTAGTGGCTTGGTCTAGAGTATTCACCAAGAGTACGGCCTCTTGGTGGGTCAATTGGTGGTGGGTTATCACCTTCCATGATGAAAAGTGATGGGGTTACGAACAAAGTCACGAAGAAGGGGGATAGACTACAAGGAAGCTAATGAAAATGAGAAAAAATCTTACTTGATAGGAATCAAACAAGGGAACCTAAACGAGATAGAAATCTAACTAGCTATTCTATTCCCGGTAAAACTTGATGCGCCGTGCGCTTCGGGGTCAAAGGAAACTTTCCTTTCGTCGAGCAAGTTTTTCAACCTCCTAGGCAGTGAACCTAATCGTTGTAGTGTAGTATTGGGTAAGCCTCGGGGATTGATATCGTTCTCTAGGGGAATAGGAATGCTAGTAAGAAATGTATGACGAGAAGGTCGGGGTTGAGGATGATTCTTTTTTATCTTTTTATTGGTATTTTAGAAAACTAAGGTAACTATCTCGGGGCAATTGGTTGGGGGTGGTACTTCTACCAATTAATCTACTTATCTAATTATCTAGTTACTACGGGTAGCTATGTCTATTTTGATGTGTGCTCGTATGATGATTAAAAATGTGTTTACCTAGATACTATTACTCCCTAGTTATCTTTTATTGGTCGGTTGAATTTTCACACATTATCTTAACGCGTTGTATTCCTAAGGTCGTAGGGTATGCATGCCCCCTAGTTCTTTGAGGTTATCTCTCGTTTATGACATACGAAGTCGGCAAGCCTAAGCAATTTCATTCATAAGCCACAACATCATAAAGCATACTCAAGAATTAAATACAACGAATGATGCCTAGTTGCACTCCTAAGTTAATTTACAATTAAGATAAGAAACAACCTAACAATAATCAATAACTAGGTTTCATAGATCTAAGCAAACACACAAGAAATTTAGCTAGACATGGTAAGCAAGCAAGCATACACACAATCAATCGAATAAGGTATAGACATAATGTTACTTTGGATTAAAATACTTATCTCGATGTGTAAAATAAGGTATGGGACCCTAAGATACTGTCCAATTCGGTCTACAAACGATTTAGGTTTTTTTCTTCAAAAGTCTACCTCCCTAAATGCAGAAAAATCGAATTCTATATATAGATTTACATTTGCAACGGCGTCACCTTTTCCATGGGACGCCGTCAGCTCGCCGTCATTAGTGTTTCGTCTGGGCCAAGTCTTCGATGGGACGGTGTCACCTTAGAGTTGTGACGCCGTCGGTCTTCAGTTGGGTCGTCGTCTTGATTCTAGATCTAGGTCGTCTGACTTAAAAACTGTGAGTGATGCCCTCCAATATTAAGGCGTGACGCCGTCAGGTTATGTGACCAAAATTTCTCTTGGTATCGAGCCGTCAGCGTGCATGTTTTGATCAAGTCATCATACAGGACGGCGCCGCCCTTTGATTGGGACGCCACAGTAATCTGTTGATCAGCTTTGAGTGGCTTCGATCTTAACTTTGCCATTTTCTTCATGTATTTGCTTCTTTTCGTCTAAATATGCTTCATTTCAACATTTTGCTTCCAAGAGACCTAAAAAGTGAAAAGGAACGAAATTAAGCAGTAACATATATAAAATTGGTCGATTTAGGGCTTAAATGACCCCCTAAAAGCGTACGTTTTAAATCCTTATCAGCTGCCAAGAGAATTACAAGCTACAAAAAGCTTCTAATAAAGTACTAAGGCTAAAATCTAATCTAATCTTCCTAATAAGCTATAAGGGGAACCTAAATATGCAGAAGACAAAAGGCAATAAGGGCTTAAAATAATGAAAAGCTACTGAGGGACTGCTGCTTTACAACAGCCTAAGGGGGTGTGTTTAAGCTAAGAAATAAGCTACCTAAACTAAAAGATTGTCACACCCCCAAATTACCTGTTTTGCAGCGGAATGGAATTCCTGGGATTGACTGTCATAGCATCACAATCACAGTTATATTGAACGACCTAAAGTGTCGTTTTAGAAACACATCGTTTGATATTTAATTTAAACATTCAGAGTTACAAGATAGGTCCCAAAAGTTGATAAAGTTTGCGGAAATAAGTTTATTACAAGTCCAAACGATGTTTTGAAAATGCCATAATATACAATGAGACGCTCGCCGACCGCGACTCTATGAGGGTTCCTTATTCGTGCCATGATGCGAATGTCTAGTTACCTAAAAATACATTGCTAAAACGGTCAACAATAATGTTGGTGAGAAATCATAGGTTTATGAAAAATGTTTTATACAACCACACAAGTATAGACCATATATGACAAACATGCCACATAAAAATGTTACAATTGCTATAAGTCCATGACACCGAAACTAGACTGATCATGATGTTCGCCCAACAGAGTGTTTGCCAAACAACTCAAATAATGATATTAAATGAAATGCATCCGCTTAACCAGTTGGAATCCACCAACCCGGATGGAGGAGTCACCCTCGATAGATCTATCCACTCACCCTCGCTTCTATGAAATTAACGGTTCATGTTATATAATGGGGACATTCAATTGGCATGAGGTAACTTAAGCAATGTAATGAATTTGATATACTTGGTATCGTAATAAAAATGATGTGCAATGTATTCTCCCGCGTAGGTTTGAAAATAAGTATAAACGTATACAACGGGGCTATGAAAACTCACTTGATGAATTGATGCGATGACAAAAGTGTGTACACCGAAATGTAGCGTGAATCTCAAAATTTGACCTATTATGAATGATATGATACGTAATAAGTTATGATGTAATGTTATGCATGCAATTCGGATGATATCTATACCACTTATGAATTTTTGAAAATAATACTTTTCGTCGAAAAATAATCTTTTAACGTCTTGACCATTTTTAAATTACTCCACATGTTTTTGCGTTGAAATGATATCCGACGATAATCATTTAGTGATTTATTATGAAATTATAACTTTTCGTCGTAAAATAATGTTGTTGAAATTTTCATGAAAGTGACTAAACGGCCTCTAAAAGCTAGTCGTAAAATGGTGCACATCGAGCATTAGGAAACGTACTCAATGGTTTTGGGAAGCTTGTATGATTATCTCAAAGTTTTAGTACATGAGTTTCCATCCTAGAGGTCTCGAACATAAAGAAAAATAAAGGTTAAGTATGGTACTTGTGTCCCAAAATATAGTTTAAGGATGGTTTTCGCAAATTTTAAGTAACCCTAAATAATTCATTACAACTCCGCTAGTCAAACGGTCGGACATTTTGGAAAATATACTTGGCGAACTTACTTTTACTAGAAGACATCACTTTATAAAAAGTTCTACATCAATGTTAAAAACAACCTTCAACATGGTCACTTTGTTGCCGTAAAACTTGTCTATTAGAAATTTAATAGTTTTTCTTATATAATAAAGTTACGACAACTTTTTGTAAACGTGTATAATTTAATCATTACAAATCCGTTTTCTACGTTTTATAGGTCCTTAGCTTTGTATCAAAGTATACTAATATATTTTTGATAAGTCGACATAATTTATAACGCCTAAGTTTCATTTTTGACTCGTACAAAATAGACGTAACTTGCTGAAATTTCCAGAATTTATAGTTTTCGTCGCCTAACTTGAAAAATTCATAACTTCTTCGTTATAGCTCCGTTTTAATCCGTTCAAGCGGCCACGTTTTCGTTTTAAAGTGTATTTTCTAATTATCTAGGCCAAAAATTTTTACCTACTGTCTAATTTTCCAGATTTCGAAAATAAGGATAGACCCTTTAGAAAACTTGTCGAAATGAGTTTTTCTCGCGCCAAACTTATTCTAACCCATTCAAAACAACTCCGAAGCTATTCTAATCCTACCATACACATTCTTAGGGTGTCATGGGTTCCTAGACATCACCAAGAGTGATTTATAACAAGGAGTAATTATAGGATGTCATAAATATATATAACTCTTAAAAACATGTAAAAGTGGTATAAACATCCATGAGACTTGCATGTTTTCTCAAATATGATGAAATGAATATAACAATGAATATGAAATATGATGATGAATATGGATGCTTACTAGTTAACTTGATAAGGTTATGAGAACAAAGGATTTTTCCTAATCACCCAAGGTTTTTATTGCACAACCTTAATAAAGAGTGATACTAGTGTGTAAAAATCTTGTCTAGAAAATATTTGGATGATCCTTCCTTGGTCCTTGGTGTGGCCGGTTGTGTGGGGAAGAGAAAGAGAGAAATGGTTTGATCTTTTCACTTGGATATAATGAGTGAATGTGTTTGTGTTATTAGAGTATAATACATTAACTTGTAAGATATTTAACAAACACAAGTGACTCACCCCCCCCCCCTGTGTCGACAAGGGGGTGTTAGTCATTACTTAAAACCCTTTTTTTTTTAATTGTATAAGTGTAATTAAGTGTAAGTTAATTGAAGACATGTGGTAAGTTGTGTACACATTTGAGTATTTAGGGTAGCGTTAGATAAAAATAACTTTTAACGGGTCAAGATAAAATATATTGAGGTCATAAAAATTATAAAAATACATTTCTTGCAAAATTTGAGTGAAATAATAATTATCGTGTAGTATTTAAGAAAAACGTCGTAATTATATAAATATAACAATTTATATACAAAATAAATTTAAAACACTGGGTAAACTCATAATATTATTTTATAAACTTAATATGAGTATAAAAATATATTGGGATAATTTTTGAAAGTAACGGATCAATTGTTCAAAATAATTAATTACGCGATAGCGTTTATTTAATATGAAATTATACGTTTAATGTAAAATGCAAAACCATGCATGAACTAATATGATGATAATGATGCTAATGATATGTAGACTAAACCTAGTCCATATGGAATGTCCTTGATGATTGTTCATGAATTCATAGCTAAACCATTACGGTTACGTGAATTTGATACTCGTAAACCTAGTTTACGATAAATGATAAATGATGAAGCATGAGTAATGTTTTGAAATATGACCTGAAAATACGAGTTGTCACATTCGCCCATCCAAAAAGGAATTCAGTCCTTGTTGGGTCCTACAGTGTTGTCGGTGAAAAGATGAGGATATTTGAGGCGTATCTGGTCTTCCCGATCCCAAGTAAACTCAGGACCTCTTCGAGAATTCCAAATAACCTTCACAATAGGAATACGACTTTGTTTCAACTGCTTGACCTCACGGTCCATGATTTCTACAGGTTCCTCCACGAAATTGAGTTTATCGTCTAGTTGAATTTCTTCCAATGGAATAACGAGTGATTCGTCCGAAAGACATTTCTTCGGGTTTGAAACATGAAACGTGTTGTGTACGTGACCAAGTTCTGTCGGAAGATCAAGTCGATAAGCTACTGGTAGGCCACTCCGCTCAAAATTTTGAATGGCCCAATGTACCTCGGGTTCAACTTCCCGCGTTTTCCAATCGTACCACGCCTTTCCAAGGCGATACTTTCAACATCACTTTGTCGCCAACCTGAAATTCTAACGGTTTGCGTCTAACATCTGCGTAGCTTTTCGGCCTTCGCGCCTTCCGAGTCTATCTCGGATTTGGACTATCTTTTCTGTTGTTTCGTACCATTTGGACCGATGAGTTGTGCGTCTCCAACCTCGCCCAACAAAGGTGATCGGCACTTTCGACCATAGAGTGCCTCAAATGGTGCCGCTTTTATACTAGTGTGATAACTATTGTTGTACGAGAATTCGATCAATGGCAAATGATTAGCCCAACCATTTCCAAAATCAATCACACATGCTCTCAACATATCTTCTAATGTTTGAATTGTCCTTTCACTTTGACCATCGGTTTGTGGATGATATGTTGTGCTCATCTCTAATTTGGTTCCAAATGAATCTTGTAATGATTTCCAGAAGTTTGAAGTGAATCGACTATCTCTGTCGGAAATGATGGAAATTGGTGCTCCATGCCTTGAGACTATTTCCTTGACATAAAGTCTAGTGAGTTGTTCCATGGAATAAGTCTCTCTAATTGGTATGAAATGGGCTGATTTGGTAAGACGATCGACGATTACCCATATCGCATTGTAACCTCCCGATGTCTTAGGAAGTTTCGTGACAAAGTCCATCGTAATGCGTTCCCATTTCCATTGTGGAATTTCTGGTTGTTGGAGTAATCCTGAAGGTTTCTGATATTCGACTTTTACTTTAGAGCAAGTAAGACATTTGCTCACGTACGTGGCAATCTCCGCTTTCATGTTCGGCCACCAATAAAGTTTCTTGAGATCCCGATACATCTTATCGAACTCGGGTGAATAGAATACTTTGACTTATGCGACTCATGCATAATCAATTCTCGTATCCCACCATAAAATGGTACCCACATTCTATCCTTGAAGCATAATACTCCATCTGCTCTCTTTACAAAGCCATTTGCATTTTCGAGCATACCATAAAGCTTTTCACTTGGTCGGTTTTCCTCCTTAAGTGCCTCGATTTGTGCCTCGAGTATTTTTTATGGTAAAGGTGAACTGATCGTCATTCCTAATGATCGGACTCTTAAAGGTTTGGGTCTTTCTTTCCGGCTAAGAGCATCACTCACAACATTGGCTTTTCCCGGATGATACTTGATTTCACAATTATAATTGCTGAGTAATTCCAACCAACGACGTTGCCTCATGTTAAGTTCCTTCTGATCAAGAACATATTGTAAACTCTTGTGGTCCGTAAACACTGTGCACTTTGTACCGTAAAGGTAGTGTCTCCAAATCTTGAGTGCAAAACTACGGCCCCCAACTCAAGATCATGAGTGGTGTAATTCTTCTCATGGACCTTAAGTTGTCGAGAAGCATACGCTATCACCTTCTCGTTTTGCATTAAAACAGCTCCAAGCCCTTTATGTGAAGCATCGCAGATACCACGAAGTTCTCAATTCCTTCGGGTAGTGCCAAAATTGGCGCTCTGCAAAGCTTTTGCTTCAACAACTAAAAAGCAGCTTCTTGTTTCTTTCCCCATTCGTACTTCTTGTTTTTCTGTGTCAACTTGGTCAAAGCCTTAGCTATCTTTGAAAAACCTTCGATGAATCTTCGGTAATACCCGGCGAGTCCTAGAAATTGTCGGATTCTGAGGATTTGTTGGAGTAGCCCAATCTTTTACGGCTTCAATCTTTGCAGGGTCTACTTGTAGTCCTTGACTATCAATGACATGACCAAGAAATTGTACTTTACGATTCCAAAAATCACACTTGGAAAATTTGGCATACAACTTCTCATTCTTGAGTAGTCCTAAAATCGTTCTTAAATGCCCTTCGTGCTCTTCTTTGCTCTTTGAGTAAATCAATATGCCGTCGATGAATAGTATAACAAACTTGTCCAAATACGGTTTGCATACCCTATTAATGAGATCCATGAATACTGCAGATGCATTAGTTAATCCGAACGGCATTACTTGAAACTCATAATGTCCATAACGTGTTCTAAACGCTGTTTTCGGAATATCCTCCTCCCGTACTCTAAGTTGATGGTAACCTGACCTTAGGTCAATCTTTGAGTAGATACTAGAGCCTTGCAATTGATCGAACAAGTCGTCGATTCTGGGGAGTGGGTAACGATTCTTCACCGTTAACTTGTTCAGCTCTCTATAATCTATACACATTCGAAAGGATCCATCTTTCTTCTTCACAAACGAGACCGGTGCTCCCCAAGGCGAGGAACTTGTCCTAATGAATCCTTTGTCTAAAAGTTCTTGCAACTGATTAGACAACTCTTGCATTTCCGATGGTGCTAACGGTAAGGTGCTCGCGCAATTGGTGCAGCTCCGGGCACTAAGTCAATATGAAATTCTACTTGACGTGGGTGGGAGTCCCGGCAAGTCTTCGGAAAGACTTCGAGAAATTCTCGAGCAATCGGTACATTCTCAAGTCGCTTCTCCTCCGACTTCTTCTTGGTTATATGTGCTAAGAAAGCAAAACAACCTTTCTTTATGTACTTCTCCGTTTTGATGCATGATATAATACTGAGTCTAGTTCCACTTCGTTCCCCACGAATGATCAAAGTTTCGCCGTTGTAAGGAAGATGAACAACTTTTTCATCACAAATGATTCTCGCACGATGTTTGGATAACCAATCCATACCGATGATGACGTCGAAACTACCTAGTTCTACGGGCATAAGGTCTATATTGAAAGGATGATTTAGAAAATTGATTGTACAACCACGGAAAATGGTGTCGGTGCTAATTAAGTTACCATTAGCTAATTCAATGTTGTATGATGTGTCTAATGTGGTTGGTTTGATATTGAGTGAAGGTGCAAATATAGTGGACACAAAACTCTTATCGGCTCCCGAATCAAATAAAACTGATGCATAACGATTATTGATAAGGAACCTACCCGTGACAACATTCGGGTCCTCCCTAGCTTCTCCACCTCCCATGACCTAGGCTCTTCCTTGTGCCATTCCACCTTGATTCCTGTTTCCTTGGTTCCTTCCCTTTGGACACTCAGTCTTGTAGTGTCCCCTTTCTCCGCAACCAAAACATGTCACTGGTGGTTTTTAGTTTTCCGTAGCGGCATCTTGCATTCCCTAGTTTGATGTCCCACTTTCTTACAATTCCCGCATGGATCAGACAACGTCCCCGCTTGTGATGACTAGAACACATCTCACACTTAGGCAAAATCCCCGTATACCCCTTTTTCTCCTTTGGGCCTGCAACATAGGCCTTTGCAACCTCTTGTCTCTTAGGTGGTTGTTGAGTAACATTTCCACCTCTGTTGTTGTCCCACTTTCGTTTGTTGTTATTATTGTTGTTATAGTTGGTGTAATTGTTTCGGTTATTGTTGAAATTGGAGCGGTTGTTGGTATTGTTGTTTCGGTTGGTGTTGGCGATGTTGCTTCTCTTCACTACTTGTGCCATGAGCTTTTGAGTCACTCGAATGGATTCCTCAATCGTTTGCGGATCAAAAGAAATCACATCTCCTTGAACAACCTGGGGAAGTCCCCCAATGAAAGCCTCTAGTAGCTTTTCATTATCCGAAACCATAGATGGGCATAACGCGGCCAATTCTTGGAACCTTCGAATGTAAGTATCAATATCATACCCAATAGTCACCAATTCATAGAATTCGGTCTCCAACTTCTTCACCTCCATACGCGGACAATACTTCCTCGTTAGCAACCTTTTGAATTGCTCCCAGGTGAGCTTGTACGCATTTTCCATTCCCATTGGTTGAGCATACGAATTCCACCACGACATTGCCCCATCAAGTAGTGTACTCGTAGCAAACTTAACCTTGCTATCCTCCGGGTAATTACATAGCAGAAACACGGACTCCATTTTCTCGAACCATCTAACCATGGCAGTTGCCCCTTCAGTACCCTTGAACTTAGTGGGATCTCCACTTTTAAAATCCTTATACATACAACTTCTAACCCCGGACCCTCCTGCAATGCCTGCAGCAGCAGCATGTCTAGCGGCCTCGGCAGTAGCCGCAGCCTCAGCAGCAGCCGCCACCGGTGCTCTTTCAGTCCTTAATGCATTGGCTATGCTATCGTTCACATACTTCTGCATAGCAGCTTGTGTCAATTCAGGTGTGGCTTTCTTTGGCGCCATTGCTCTTCAAAACCATAAGATGAAACAATTATGAGAACTCGTAAGTAGAAACAACATTACACATATATATCCACAACCACAACATGCATAATATAAATGAAATCACAACGGAAAAACCACGAAATATCACAAATATAATCACAACACACGTGGATAATATACATGAAAATTTCAGCCTTCATGGACCGATATCATAGATAGTAAAACTATTCCTACATAGTAGAGTCAACACTTGATATTTTGTTTGTACAACAACCAAAAGACAACAAGTTCTTTAAACTATGTCACAAACCTTGTGACTAGGATAATAGTAAATAAAAACTATACATGATAAAAGTATACACTAGGCACCTCCTGGTGCTCGCCACCGATCCTCAGAGATCTCGAACCTGTAGTCAAACTAGCAACCAAACCCTCCAACTCGCTAATCTGACCCTGCGGCGGTAACCATGCTCTCACGTGCTAATGCCAACTCCTGAGCCCGGGTGACCTGAAGGTTCGCCATCCATGTGCCATCTCGGTTCTATCATATAACTCAGGCATCTCCTGCCTCAACTCAACAATATGCCCCCTGTTCTCTAACTTTCTAGACTCTAAACCCTGGTGAGCCATATCAATCGAAACCCTGCCTATCACGAGGCCTTCAACCTCCTCCTCAATGGTCTCCACTCGATCCAAAGATAGTTCCTCCAACTGTCCTAACATCCTATCTATCCAACCTGTTGGCTATCAATACGTGCCCCTAATGTCTCAGTGGAAGGCTGTCTAGCAGCAGCAGCCTTTGAGTTCTCACCTATCTCGAACCTAGCTGGTGGTTCGGGCTCTGTAGAGGGTGATGCAGGGATGTCAAAACGCACGCTTTTGAGCGGCAAGTCTAATGTAGGTATAGGATCCCTAAGATAGTATGATGAAGATGATGATGATAATAGTGGTGATGGTGGGTGAATCGGACCATGTGTAGGGCTAACAGGTGGTGTAGGTGCGACTTCGCCCTCCTCAAAGGGTTCGGTCTCAATGTCAGTCACTATAAGTGGTAGATCCGAGTAGAGCCAATAGAAGATAAAACTACAGTGTGTGATAAGGCATCGTTCATGTTGGTGTCGGATGAGACATCCTCCATGTTTGTGTCAGATGATATAGGGATAGTGTCGAATCAAGACATCTCTCTGTGACAACCGTTGTAAAATAAAAGTAAATAACTCGAATAAAATGTATATGAATCCGCATGAAAAGTGAACATGCACTTATGATGAAATGATGAGATGCTATGATGATGTAGTTATAGTCTAGGGTTAAAGATGCAACCTAGTTCTCTATAATCAAGCTCGATGCCAATCTGTCATACCCCCAAATTACCTGTTTTGCAGCGGAATGGAATTCCTGGGGATTGACTGTCATAGCATCACAATCACAGTTATATTGAACGACCTAAAGTGTCGTTTTAGAAACACATCGTTTGATATTTAATTTAAACATTCAGAGTTACAATATAGGTCCCAAAAGTTGATAAAGTTTGCGGAAATAAGTTTATTACAAGTCCAAACGATGTTTTGAAAATGCCATAATATACAATGAGACGCGTCGACGCCGCGACTCTATGAGGGTTCCTTATTCGTGCCATGATGCGAATGTCTAGTTACTTGAAAATACATTGCTAAAACGGTCAACAATAATGTTGGTGAGAAATCATAGGTTTATGAAAAATGTTTTATACAACCACACAAGTATAGATCATATATGACAAACATGCCACATAAAAATGTTACAATTGCTATAAGTCCATGACACCGAAACTGGACTGATCATGATGTTCGCCCCAACAGAGTGTTTGCCAAACAACTCAAATAATGATATTAAATGAAATGCATCCGCTTAACCAGTTGGAATCCACCAACCCGGATGGAGGACTCACCCTCGATAGATCTATCCACTCACCCTCGCTTCTATGAAATTAACGGTTCATGTTATATAATGGGGACATTCAATTGGCATGAGGTAACTTAAGCAATGTAATGAATTTGATATACTTGGTATCGTAATAAAAATGATGTGCAATGTATTCTCCCCGTAGGTTTGAAAATAAGTATAAACATATACAACGGGGCTATGAAAACTCACTTGATGAATTGATGCGATGACAAAAGTATGTACACCGAAATGTAGCGTGAATCTCAAAACTTGACCTATTATGAATGATATGATACGTAATAAGTTATGATGTAATGTTATGCATGCAATTCGGATGATATCTATACCACTTGTGAATTTTTGAAAATAATACTTTTCGTCAAAAAATAATCTTTTAACGTCTTGACCATTTTTAAATTACTCCACATGTTTTTACGTTGAAATGATATCCGACGATAATCATTTAGTGATTTATTATGAAATTATAACTTTTCGTCGTAAAATAATGTTGTTGAAATTTTCATGAAAGTGACTAAACGGCCTCTAAAAGCTAGTCGTAAAATGGTGCACATCGAGCATTAGGAAACGTACTCAATGGTTTTGGGAAGCTTGTATGATTATCTCAAAGTTTTAGTACATGAGTTTCCATCCTAGAGGTCTCGAACATAAAGAAAAATAAAGGTTAAGTATGGTACTTGTGTCCCAAAATATAGTTTAAGGATGGTTTTCGGCAAATTTTAAGTAACCGTATTTAATTCATTACAACTCCGCTAGTCAAACGGTCGGACATTTTGGAAAATATACTTGGCGAACTTACTTTTACTAGAAGACATCACTTTATAAAAAGTTCTACATCAATGTTAAAAACAACCTTCAACATGGTCACTTTGTTGCCGTAAAACTTGTCTATTAGAAATTTAATAGTTTTTCTTATATAATAAAGTTACGACAACTTTTTGTAAACGTGTATAATTTAATCATTACAAATCCGTTTTCTACGTTTTATAGGTCCTTAGCTTTGTATCAAAGTATACTAATATATTTTTGATAAGTCGACATAATTTATAACGCCTAAGTTTGATTTTTGACCGTACAAAATAGACGTAACTTGCTGAAATTTCCAGAATTTATAATTTTCGTCGCCTAACTTGAAAAATTCATAACTTCTTCGTTATAGCTCCGTTTTAATCCGTTCAAGCGGCCACGTTTTCGTTTTAAAGTGTATTTTCTAATTATCTAGGCCAAAAATTTTTACCTACTGTCTAATTTTCCAGATTTCGAAAATAAGGACAGACCCTTTAGAAAACTTGTCGAAATGAGTTTTTCTCGCGCCAAACTTATTCTAACCCATTCAAAACAACTCCGAAGCTATTATAATCCTACCATACACCTTCTTAGGGTTTCATGGGTTCCTAGACATCACCAAGAGTGATTTATAACAAGGAGTAATTATAGGATGTCATAAATATATATAACTCTTAAAAACATGTAAAAGTGGTATAAACATCCATGAGACTTGCATGTTTTCTCAAATATGATGAAATGAATATAACAATGAATATGAAATATGATGATGAATATGGATGCTTACTAGTTAACTTGATGAGGTTATGAGAACAAAGGATTTTTCCTAATCACCCAAGGTTTTTATTGCACAACCTTAATAAAGAGTGATACTAGTGTGTAAAAATCTTGTCTAGAAAATATTTGGATGATCCTTCCTTGGTCCTTGGTGTGGCCGGTTGTGTGGGGAAGAGAAAGAGAGAAATGGTTTGATCTTTTCACTTGGATATAATGAGTGAATGTGTTTGTGTTATTAGAGTATAATACATTAACTTGTAAGATATTTAACAAACACAAGTGACTCACCCCCCCCTGTGTCGACAAGGGGGTGTTAGTCATTACTTAAAACCCTTTTTTTTTTTTTAAATTGTATAAGTGTAATTAAGTGTAAGTTAATTGAAGACATGTGGTAAGTTGTGTACACATTTGAGTATTTAGGGTAGCGTTAGATAAAAATAACTTTTAACGGTCAAGATAAAATATATTGAGGTCATAAAATTATAAAAATACATTTCTTGCAAAATTTGAGTGAAATAATAATTATCGTATAGTATTTAAGAAAAACGTCGTAATTATATAAATATAACAATTTATATACAAAATAAATTTAAAACACTTGGTAAACTCATAATATTATTTTATAAACTTAATATGAGTATAAAAATATATTGGGATAATTTTTGAAAGTAACGGATCAATTGTTCAAAATAATTAATTACGCGATAGCGTTTATTTAATATGAAATTATACGTTTAATGTAAAATGCAAAACCATGCATGAACTAATATGATGATAATGATGCTAATGATATGTAGACTAAACCTAGTCCATATGGAATGTCCTTGATGATTGTTCATGAATTCATAGCTAAACCATTACGGTTACGTGAATTTGATACTCGTAAACCTAGTTTACGATAAATGATAAATGATGAAGCATGAGTAATATTTTGAAATATGACCTGAAAATACGAGTTGTCACAAAGATAGTGCTCACAAACTACAAAATAGCATAGACAACATAACAAAGTTCTTATAGAACAAACTTGGGCTAATTTAGAGCTTATATGAGCTTATAGAACGGGCTGATAAAGAGGGTACCTGAGACTGTTGGGACTGTTTGGCTCAGGTTCTAATGTGCAGGGGAACTACTTTTAAGGGCAAATAAAAGCTAACAAAAGCTAATGCTAGATCTAAAAACTAAAAAACAGATCAAGTACACCTATTAGAGAACATGAAAAACCAAATTTTGAGGATTTTGAGCAAAGAAAATAAGCTTGAAACAAGCTGTGAAAAGCAGTACTTATTGCTCAACATACTGAGCAATTTTGGAAATTTTGATGATTCAAATGCTTTAAAACTTTGACCCTTTTCTATTGACACTTAACCAAAAGACATATAATGCCTTTAAACTGATTTTGAACACCAAAATGACAACATTTGAAAACTTTTAAAAGATTTTAAATGTAAACTGTTAAGTTGATTTTAAAAACTTGAAATTTTAAAAACTAGCTTAAAACCTACAAAACTTGTTAAACTACTTCAATTTGATAAAAAAAAAAAACTACCTTGTGGACTTAATTAAAGCTAATGCAATTTGACTCAATGAAAAGACATGCTAAGACGGATTTATACTACTTCTAAAATGCATTTCCAAACACCCCTTTAAAATCTAAAATTGCCTTTAAAAATTGTTTTAGCCCTCTAAACTTATGGAACTTGCTTGCAACTTCAAACAAACAACTCAAATGAGATTAAGAGAGCTTATGAAACAGTTTAAACAACCATGGCACTTGAATTAAAAAACAGCAGATCTGAAATAATAAAGACTTAAATTTCATTAATTCATTAAAAAGTTACAAGGCTTGAAAGATTAAAGCACATAAACTGAAATTAAGACTTAAAGTAAACTTAAAACTTAAAACTAAAACTAAACTACACTACTCCTACTCTAACTATTGCCTTATAAAATGGCTACAATTGGTCTATTTATACTAACTACTAAGTGCTAGGAATTCATCCACTTGTTTGTGCTTTCTCTGTGAGGGGAAGAGGCATTGTGCTTGTTTTGTGAGTGAGCCAAAACTTATCACAGCCATCCATCTTTCCTTGGAGCCCAATCTTCAATATTGGCCTTTAAATCTTTGTCCTCATCTTGTAGCAAATGGGAAACTATGGGATTGCCAAGGTGGAGGGACTCATGTGAACTCCCTTTGTCTGTTTCCTGGGTTTGAGAGTGACAGGGAAGGTCTTAATTCTTGGCGCCACTTTTTCTTTGTTCTGGGTTTTGACTTCAGGGGTTTGACCGGGTGGATATGGGTTAAAAATAAAACGGGTATAAAAGTTAAAGATTAAGGGGTTAGTTAAGTGTTATGATTGGGCCTTGGTAAAAATTAAAGTTGGGCTTGGGTTATCCGGATAGGTGTAGTAGTTTAGGATTAGTGTTTTTCCAGGTTTAGGTTTAGTAGTAATTAGGTTTAGGGTTAACTAAGTTTAGGGTAAATTAGGGTTTAGGGTATAATTAGGGTTTAGGGTAGAATTAGGGGTAAGGTTTCGGGTCCGTTTTCCTAAGCTTACTCCAAAAAAGTGTCCCGAGATTTAAATTGATCAAAAATGTAGAAAATTACTCCTAGCTCCGCCTTTTATGCACTTTTCCATTCCAAGCTCGGTTTTATCCGCTTTTGCCTTGTTTTCAATCCTTTTGTACCTAAAACACATAAAAACACAATCCAATGATATTTGCAATATAATTTGATATATTTGGGTGTTTTAGTCATTTTTTCGGGTTTTACGGGTTTAAAATGATGAGTAAAAGGCCACTCATCAATCTCCAAATATATTATAAAGGAATAGTCAAGAAAGAATTAACCAAGACTCAAGTCGAGAAGACAATGACCAACAAGATGTCAAGACAACAACGACACATAATTACTTCAATAAATAAGTCAATTGGTAAGTTTCGACATTTACCATATAATCCCAAATGGTTTAGAAAACCATTTTAGTTTTATAAGAATGCACAATACTTTTACGAGTTTATAATCTTATAATATTGGAAAGGTTTTATAAATTTTGGCATGACGCATCAGTTTATATCACATTCCCAAGTCATCATGACTTTAAATAAACCAAGTTTGAAATTACAATTTTTATAAATTTTGTTTCGTTATCATTCGCGTAAGTATTAGCTTTGAGTTTATTGAATATTTTGTGAGTGTTCTGTGTCTAATATATTAAATTCTTTTCAAGTATAATATATTATACCGTTAAGTTTCAAAATGTCCAATAAGTCCAACATCTAATATCGTAAATCTAATAACGATCCAAATGTCAAGTCATAATATGTTATATATCATCCAATTCCAAATTCTAGTATCAAGCCCGATAAATATTTATATTGTCCACATCCAAATCACAATTCTAATATATTCCGAAACGTAGCAACATTATGAGCATAAAAATAAAACAAGTCATATTAGTTCATTAATTAAATGACCAAACAAATAGTTTCCACATAATAATGTTACTTAGCAAAATACGAACACATTTTAAGCTTTTGGCTTTAGTGGAAAGTATGTGACCATACTAACACTACACACTCCTATACGTTTAAACTCAACTCGACACACCATGTAACCATGTGATCATACCAACACTACAGACACACCATTTGACCATAACAATACTACACACTCCTATGCGTTTCCATTATTTACCGCGAGCCAAAAAAAAACAAAACGAACACCCTAACTATAACACGATTGAATATACACTTGTTTTTACCTCGAAGCAAACCAACACCTCTTTAACATATTTTAACCATAATCTAATTAAACCAACTGCTAGTTAAGTTAACCCAAAACTGTGTCGAGATTCCATTGAGTCTTGCACTCGATAAGACACCAAAACTGTAGCAGCAACAACAACAAACCTCGAATTCATAACACTAATCCAAAGGCAATACGAGTCTGACCCGACCCATACCACAACTGGTCAAACAACCATCCCTATTAACCCATGCTTTTTATCACACCACATCTTAAACAAAACTGAGACGAACAATAGTAACACTTAAATCGATTAGAAGCCACACGAAACAACAACAATATTTTAAATCCAAACACTATCTCGCTATTCTTATACCACACGAAGGTTTTTTTTTTTTTTTTTTTTAAAAACATTCTTGTTTTTAAACCCACGAAAAACAATACCAAAATTGTTTTAATCTCTTTTGAGTCCATTAACCCTGAGAAACATATGCTTAATCCGTTTTCATTCCACGAAACAATAATAATTCTGCCATAGTCGGATTTAAATCAAAGAGCATAAAACGGTTTCTACTTTGACTTACTAAGTTGAGAATAAACAAAAAAAAGAGAAAAAGAGACAAGAGACGCCAGATGGAGACGGAATGATGACAGCACGATCCAAACCCGGTGACAAATCCGCGAATCAAAACTCTACCGTAGTCTCTTTACCCGATTCAAAACATGATCCAAAGCACTAAATCAATCGGACAAGACTTCCCACAACGAAACCTTAACCTTTGATCTCCAACGCAGTAGCAACAAAGAGAGATAGAAAACGGTTGAGGTGAGGTGGTGACATGGCTGTGGAGTTTTACCCGAACCAAACAAACCCTAATCGTCATTTTAAAACCAGTGATTTTAAATAAAATGGTGGAATGGTTGTGGTGGTGACAGCCGCTCAGGAGAGAGAGAGACGGCTGGCCGGAGGCGGCGCCAGAATGATGGCGGCTGGCCAGAACAGGTGACAGAGTTGGGAAGTATTAGCGAAATTAGGGTTTGAAAACCCTAATTGTTTTCTTATATACCAAACGACAGGGACCAGAAATGCAAACTTCTACATCTTCAAAGGCGGCGGGGTAATTTAGTACAGGGACCATTTATGCATTTTTGCAAATCTTTTGCAATATTAGATTCGGGACTCATTTGGACTAGCAAACGCTCGATTCTCGGCACGAAGGTTACACCATTGCGTCCCGAATAATATTTCCAATCAAAACGAGTGTTCACACGACTAATTTCTCGTATACAATATCAAAATTAAATCAAATCATCGATTGTGCCAGTACGCGTTGTGTCTAATTTTCACGTTTCGCTATATAACTTCTCGTTTTCACGTCAAATGAGCTCAGGGAAGTTCGTAAATGAAAAATAGACATAATTCCTCGAAAACCAAATATCTGGAAAATCTCGGGGTGTTACATGATTGACATCCATAACCTCAATATTATCCACACATTCCCTGAACTCACGCATAGCAATATCAAAAGATGAACCCACCGACTTGTCCTCCAAGTTAAGTGCCACATTAAAGTCACCAAGTAAGTACCACTAACGACCCCTAACATAAGACTTATGAACATTATGATTATACCAAAGATCCCGGCAGTGCATGTACCGATTATGCGCATAGACAAAAGAACAAAACATCTATTTTGTCTATCCGCTTTGAAGAGAATGCACGTATGCATGACTTGGGCTTCTTGGGAAATAATAATGAGATCAACAACATTAGGATTCCAACCCAAAATAATACGGGAACCTTTAAAACAACAAGAACCATTAAATGTCCAATTCCAATTATGAAACACTTTAGAACATAAAGAATTCAACCGTGAACTAGCCACATGAAACTCCAAAATAGCACAAACCGAGAGATTGTTTTCATGGATAACCTAGCAAACCTCATTTTGTTTAGGGGATTGGTTCATTCCCCGAATGTTCTACGAGGCCACACTATACATGAGAAACCGCATCATAGGGAGTGCTTGCTTCATTTGTTTCCGTCGTAATCGTTTTTGCTCCTACATACTCCTTTTCCACAAAAACCTCTTCAACTTCCTCACTATCGTTATCAAGGTGTGTACCCCCCATAACAGTACTAGCATTCCAAGTTTCATTATTGTTATTGTTATTTTTAAAAATATTGTCAACATCTTTAAGAGCATCATATGAATTTTTTAATGATAACAAATTAAGTTCTTGCACAATAAGAGCGTTAGTAGCTGATGTAGAAGCTTTATCTTGTTTAGTTTGAGCATTAAATGATCCTTATTTTTAAAATAGGGACGATCGATGCAATTAGTTTGAAAAATAAAGATTCTTTATGTAATTAAAATAGAATAGAAACAACGAGTATGATTTTGGATAAAGCAGAAGGACGAAACATGTAATTTTGTGGAATAAAAATAAAAAGGAGAGAAATGTTATTGGAAAAAAGAGGCATGTTTTGAACCATTTTAGTCACTAGTGTAGGTCCCACCAAACAATCATAAACCTCAACCCGCCTGCCTACACACACAGCCAGCCAACACCCATTCAATCAACGCTTCTCTCTTTCTATTATTCGCCTCTTTCTAGAGAGAGAAAGTAACAGCCGATAATGTCTTCTGATCAACAACAACAACGTCCCATTTCTACTATTGTTATCATCATTGGTACTCTTTTTAATTTTTATTTACACAATTAAATCAAACAAGTTTATAATAATAATAAAAATAATAATAATTTGTTTATGTTTGATTAGCTATGCAGACGGAAGCATTACCTCTTGTTAACTCGTTTCAACTTAAGGAAGATGCTGATTCACAGTGCGTTTTCATTCGCTCTTTGATATAACTAGATAGTTTTTAGGGCTCATAAGCGAACATGACCATGAGAACGAAAACTTCAAAAATGCTAAGGCTGCGTTTAGTTGAGGGAAAACAACCTTGTTTTCCACAAAATGTTTTGTGGAAAACAAGGAAAACAGATATTGCGTTCAAATCAACGTTTTCCAACAAAATGTTTTGCAAAACACAAATCCCCTATTTCCTAACTTAACAAGGAAAATTACAAAACAAATTTTAGTTGTTTTCTTTGTTTTCCTTTGTAACCCTCAACCCTCCCTCCCTTTCTTCAAAACAGAAAATAAAAATATCAACTAAACGCGTTTTCTATATTTTCAAGTGTTTTGTGGAGATTAATTCTCGTTCCAAATATTTTCAAGTGTTTTCCAAATTTTCAAGTGTTTTAGGGTGAGTTTAGTTGGAGAAAAAATTCCCTTGTTTTCTATCTCTAGTTTTCTAAAAATTTGGATGTGAAATTTATCTCCACAAAACACTTGAAATCTATACTACTTTATAATGCATTTAGGCCTTCTAAAATTAGAAGGCTTAAAAATTCAGACTTTTTTACTTGCTTATTATGGAAAGAATTAAAAAAAAATAAGATAAGGAGCTCCAATCATTGAGTGACATGTGTCAATTCTCTAACTAAAAAATAACAAAAAGGGTGGACAAAAAGGGAGGAGCTGTAGCAAACTAAAATAAATAGCTCCAATAATGGGGTGACACATGTCACTTCCTAACTAATTAATCACCTTTATTTTTAAATTTAAATATCTTTTAATCCGTTTAATTTTTTTATGATCCAATTTCACCATATTTTTAAAAATTTTGTGCTCTTTAATTCAACATCCATTTTTATATATTTTTATGAGTTTTTAGTTTTTACATTTTTAGTAGGTTTATTTTATTTTGATTCAAATTTTTATAACTTTAACCTTTATTTCAATCAATACAAACTTTATTTATCAAAATCATTTACTTTTGGGAAAGTGTTTGACGGGAAAGAGATTGTGAAGGTCTTTTTATATGCGGGAATAATGATGTCACGGGAAAGATACGGAAAACCCAAACAAACACATACAACTAACACATATACATTTGGAGTGTTGTGAAATGAATTCACTAAGCGGGTAGGGAATTGCGAGGAGAGTTGGGTTAGCAATTCATTTACTATATTTATCGCCGCCGCTGTGCGCGGGTATCTAACTAGTATAGAAAATGCGTTTAGTTGATATTTGTATTTTCTATTTTGAAGAAGGGGAGGGAGGGTTGGGGGTTACGAAAACAAGGAAAACAACTAAAATTTGTTTTCTAGTTTTACTTGTTAGATTAGGAATATGGGATTTTGTGTTTTGCAAAACATTTTGTTGGAAAATGATAATTCGAACGCGATCTCTATTTTCCTTGTTTTCCACAAAACATTTTGTGGAAAACAAGGGTGTTTTCCCCCAACTAAACGCACCCTAATAAATTTTATTTACTTTGTCAGCCTGGTCTGTTTGTCTCTTATGTTGGAGATACTTTGTTTCTTGTATGTTTTTTGTTCTTTACCTTTTATTCGTGCAGATTTCCAAAGGGAACTCCTTGGGTCCGGTATCATGGTACTTACAAAGGTCTAAATGTTAATATCATTTGGCCAGGGAAGGATGCTGTTTTAGGTGAGTGTTGTTAGTCGTTCGGGTATAATTATCTGTCTCATTAGGTTGTAGGGTACTCTTTAGAAAATCCATAGACATACTTTTAATAAGGAAAAAATTAACAAAAAAGGATTTTGGTGGCAAATTTTGACATTGGCCAAGTATGGGATTGATTTTGGTGGCTTATAAAGTCTAGGTGTCTCCTCCTCCTTTGATCTAGCTTTTTGGAGCGAGTTCTACACCTAGCTTGTGCCTTTATGCGACCTAGTATGGGATAGTTTCGTATCACATGCTTATATATGCGCTTAGTTCCATAACATCTTGTAAACCATCTTTAGATGATGAGATGCAGATTTGAATATGATACAAATGCTATTTCAGTTATACCCTGCATTTGTCTAGTTCGTCATGAAAATGTACTTACCTATGCCTTTGGAATTATTTCTTTTACAGGGGTTGACAGTGTCGGCACTGTTTCTGCATCTCTTGTGACTTATGCTGCTATTCAGGCCTTGCAACCAGATCTGATTATAAATGCTGGCACTGCTGGTGGTTTTAAAGTATGGTGTTATACTGATTATACTTATACTTTCATTATTGTGAGCCTGTTATTTTTGGTAGACGGATGGCATTGTTAATGGTTGCTTTTCTGGGATGAAAATCCTGATCTTTATATGTTTTAGGATGTCCCTTTTATCTGATAATTCCTACAGTATCGTCTCTCACACGAGGGAAATATTACTTAAATTTAAGCAAGGAGTTTAGGCCCGATATTTTTGAAGGACCCAAATTTGTCATGAAAATGAAAAAAGAATAATGTTTGTCACTCATATTTTAGTAACACTTTACATTTGAAAACTGCAGTTTTATTAAGCATTATTATGACCTTTGAATTTTTGCAGGCAAAAGGAGCTGGTATTGGTGACGTGTATGTTGCATCAGAGGTTGCTTTTCATGATAGAAGGATACCAATCCCAGTAAGCTTAATAATATATTCCTTCTTGAAATCGCATCTAACGAATCGGAGAATTTACATGTCCTTCTTGAAGTCCTGCACCAGTCATCTAAATAAATTAAACCTGGAGATAAAAATAATACTCCATACTATTGGAGCAATGTCTCGTGCTCATTACATTTGAAATTAGAACTCCTTGCGTCGATCCTTGATTTCTTATACTCACTGATTGTCGCTGCAGGTTTTTGATCTTTATGGGGTTGGTTTGCGGTGCGGATGTTCTACCCCAAATCTGGTGAAGGAGCTTGATTTTAAGGTTGATGCATCAATACTGGACATCCTTTTGGAGCATTTGATATGTTCTGTTACTGAAAGTCCATTTATTGTTTTTCTTCTATAGTATCAAATTCCCGGTTCATTTCCCATATAGCTATGCTCTATTGCCACAGAATATTTTTAATAAGGGGTAGTCAGTTTATCTATCTTCAATTTTTCTTCGAAGCTGGCGATTTAGATCCTACATTATAAAAGGTTTTGCAAACTACACTTGCCTATTATAAAATAAAATTGTTAAATTGAATTCATATTGAGTTGGTCTGCTGTGGACAACTAAATGATCAAGAAATTTGAAATAATATATTTGTTTCATCATTCCTTTTTCGAATATCGAACCTGCAAGGAGGGTGTGCATCCCTTTGATTCCAAGTTGGCTGTCAACTTATATTCTGACTAATTTTCAGGTTGGCAAATTGTCTACGGGAGATTCTTTGGATATGACACCACATGATGAAGCTTCTATACTTGCGAATGATGCAGTGGTCAAGGACATGGAGGTAACATATTTTCTTATCGTTCTATCTATTTTATTCAGTTCACATATGTTGTTAATGTGATTACTTTGAGCCAAATTAAAAACTATCACTTATGCCTTAAGACGATCAAGTGACTTGCCAATTATTTCCATATTTCATTTGTGTGTCAATCCACTAAAGCTTGTAAGGTAGTTATAACAATCATTTTCTGCGTACTTGTACCAATGGGGCAAATAAATAAGTCGTTTAGGAAAAATGATATGCTACTAGAATTAATTCATATGCTCAATTCATCTGCTTAGCCCGTCCTTGGATGATTAAACACCAGCAGGCCACTTGACCATATAGCTTTAGAACTCTGTCTCGGAGCCTTTACCTTTTTAGGATATCTTGATCTGATAAGAATCAGCAAATTTGAATTTGTTTCTAATTTTTTTGAACTAATGAGAGCATGCTTGGTTAGGGTTATAGTGCATATGGAGTGGGAATGGAAATCAAAAGTGTTGGTGGGTTGGTTGGTTGGTTGGAGATAATGCAATCACCCATTACCCCATACTAGATAATACCCCGTTCCTCAACATTATGGGAGGAATGAAAATTAACATGTTATTAACCCCCGCCTTTCTGTCCTTCAACCTTCTTTATTTTCCGACTTACGTCTTTATCCATCTTTTTTATTAGTTGGTTTTTGTTGCGGTGTACATGCTTTTACCTTCAATCGATCCATATTTTTTAGTAAATCATTATCCATAATTGTTCGTTGCTTAGGTTTATCGATTTTCGTAAGTTGCAATTCTATTTTTCAAAAGCATAATAGATACTGTTTTCACTTCTAGTGTTGTTTGATGTTTATTATTGTTGTTTAATGCTAATTCTGTTGCAAGTATTGAATTATCATATTAAAAATATATCAATTCCGTTCCTTAACATTTCACCCAAGCAGCACCAGCGGCAATGATAATACCCATTGCATTATCATATTAGAAATATATCAATTCCTTCCTTTCTTTGAACAAAGCACCCCCTTAATATTGAAATCTGATTCACTTCATAATCAGACAATGTATCCGGTGGTAAAACTATTGTACCTGCATATATAGTCGGTTTATAAAAATCAAGTATTGTGTATTCATTTCAGGGAGCTGCGGTGGCTTACGTAGCAGATCTTTTGAAAGTGCCAGCAATATTTGTAAAAGCGGTTACTGATATTGTGGATGGAGATAAACCGACATCTGAGGAATTTTTGCATAATCTGTCAGCAGTGACTGTTGCACTTGGAAAATCAGTTACTCAAGTAGTTGATTACATCAGTGGAAAATCCATCTTGGAACTCTAAAACTATCATTTTGGGTAGAACATGGCATGCACTTGCTGAAATAAAGAGTAGCATTAATAGGCATATGTATCCACGGCTGCTAGCATGTGTGGCAAAGTGAAAATGGGGTTGCCTTTATAATTTATAAACCCCTTGTAATTCTTTCTTCAGCTGTCTTTGGCACGCTCATAGCTTTGTTATATTATTTGTATGTGAAGATCAATTCATATGCAGAACAGAAAACTCTATTTGATTGTGTGTCAATTGTATGTGGTTTTATGGCTCTTTTGCATGGAATATATACCAATTTTTTAATAGAAAAGCAAGGGTTTATCATTTGTCAGTGTGTGAGATGTGATCACTTGTTGAAGGGGTCAACAACCTAAAAATTGACAAAAGACGGGTCACTAAGTTGGAGCACGTATCGTGGTACACATTATATTTTGACCAAACTTATACAATTATAAAGCCGATGATGATGCCAACCATGCAAAAGGCCCCATGTCCTCAACTCAGTTCACCAAATACTTGTACGCGGACTCTTCTTGACCCCTTTCTTTATCATATTTTGATTCGTTAGTTGTGGTTTATATTGAAATTTTCTCTCTATCCGTTTATTCTAATCATTTAAAACATATTGAACTTGTTAGAATGTGAGTTTAATTCCAACCTTCACCAAAATGTCACTATTTTTTTCTTTGAACAGAAAATGTTAGCATTACCTATCTAACATGGCATATTGATGAGGAGTAAGGGTACTACTAATCATACTGAGATTACTTGTGTTTGTGTCATTATTTTTAAGTAATCCTACTACTAAACATAAGTAACCCTGTTTCTAAACATACCGAGGTTACTGGTTGTTTGTGTCGAGTCTTTTGAAGTAACCCTACTGGGTTTTATTTGTGTCGTTACTTTTTATTTTAATTTCTTTATTTTGTTGGTTCTAGAATAATTAGGTTATCTTGTCCTACAAGTTTTACTACCATATAGATATAGGGCTTATGTTTCATTGTAATCATCTTTTGATCATTAATTATTAATAAACTTTGTGTTTTAAAAATTATTCTCTTATTTGGGTTTTATTCCTACAAGGTGTGCTTTGTTACCACCTTTAAATTATGGTTTATCTAAATACGCTTTCGTGCGTCCTGCGTCGGTTGGCATCGGAGCTTCTTTGTAACCTGGTGGCAATTGGTGTAGAAGGTTCTACTTTAATTAACGTTTAGAGCTTGTTAGCATCAGTGGCGGACCTAGAAGAAAATTTAAGGTGGTTCCTTTACTTAATTAGTTGATGCGACAAAATTAGCGGGTCAAGAATTCAAACGGTCAATGGGTCGGGTTAAGTTATGCCATACTGCGTTGTTTCAATAAGTAAAATAGAGAATTTTTTCTATACCTGATTGACAATGCAATATGTAACTATGTATGTATTAGAAAAGTATAGTTTCATTTTGATAAAATTGAGAAAACTTGAATCAAATCTTTAATTGTTATATTGTCTAATGATTATCGAGAGCATACACTATTTTATTGATGAACATTTGAAAACTAGAAATTTTTAAAGTTTATATGTAACAACAAAAGGAAAAAAAAAAAAATTTGTCTAAAAACTGAAAGAATAAAAATAGAAAAGTTAAATGGCAAGAGGTATAGATTAGAATTATTGACCAAGACACAAATCCAAAACTACAAACCAACATGCTACGGTCAATGTTTTCAAACCCGGGTCGACCCGGCCGGTTCAACCGGTCTGATCGGTGCCCGGCCACAAAAACGGGTCAAAAAAATCCGGGTTTCTAAAACCGGGTTAACCGGTTAGACCCGCCGGGTTTTGAGTGACCCGGGTCAACCCGGGTCATGAAACCTGGCCGGGTTTGGTTTTTTTCAATTTTTTTTTAATGAAAACCGGGTTGACCCGGGTAGACCTCGCGGTCGAACCGGTTGACCCGGTCGGAAAAAATAAAATAATAATAAATAGAAAACCGGATTGACTCGGCGGTCGAACCGGTTGAACCGGTCAAACCGGTGCCCGATGACTCGACCGGGTCAATTTAAAACCCGGTTTTTAAAACATTGGCTACGGTTGATTTTTTGAGCTAGAAAAAAGTAAGCACTAACTTAGGATCCGTTTGGTTTGGGGGCATGGGGTTGAATTTAGGGATGATGGTCAAAAAATTAGTTTGGTATGTATCTGTGGGCCCCAAACATGGGGATGGTTACCGAATATACATGATTTTAAAAAAGTCATCAAGGTGTCAACTTTTTCGACATTACCTTTGGTATCCATCAATTTTATGGGGCCCATAGGTCTCCTAGCCAATCATAACTCATTGTTTCATTTTTTTAACTTTTACAAATTTTAAAAATAATATATCTAACCTTATATTAATTTTATTTAAAAACATTTTAATATATAAAATTATTTTCTCTCTATTACATCAAAACCAAATGCAAATCCTAATCCAAATTTAAATCTAAATCCAAATCCAAATCCTAACCCCACCTACAAACCAAACGGGCCCTTAAAACCACCCCAAAATTTGCTCTATCCAATCTAGAAATAACTTTGTTTTCAATAGTGCTACATTCAGAACAATAAAATTGATATATCCAAGATACTACTTACTTTATCCAATAAAATAACTTTGACCAAGCTTTCATTTACCCATCTTCTTCGTTGGTTCTAGTTCTGCAGTATTCTCCGATCCGGCCATATTAATTTTCTTTTTCTATCTTTCTCCTTCTCAATAATTAGATCCGAGCTTTTCAAGGTGGTTCCTTATGTATTTCCAAGGTGGTTCCTTACAAATATGTTATATCGCTTGTGACTGAAAAAAATTTCCAAGGTGGTTCCCGGGCACCACCTAGATTCTACCTAGGTCCGCCTCTGGTACTTAGCATCCTAGATAGTGAATTGTATAAAAGATTTAAAAACTCATACTGTAGGTGGGGTATGGTCTGGAGAGTACATGGATCATGGGTTTACCAAATCCATGAATGAACTTGACAGCTGTTACACTATGCTAGAAGAACTACGTTCCATGATCGTAGGTGGGGCATTAATCAACAAGAATCACGAGGGTAGCAATTATTGGGGTTCAAGAATTCGTCCAACCATAGGCGGATCTATTGACGACCGTAGGTGCAACCAATCCCCGTTCAACAATAGGAGGGTTGATGAATGGGAAGATGATGAGTGTGTAAATACTCATCATTTTTGGGTCAATCTGAACTGCAAAACGTTTAAAAATGCTCAGAAATGCATCAAAATACTGAAAATATTCCAAAATTGTATTTTATATGTTTCAGATGCAAAATGTTCAAAATCAGATGAAAAATGAGCTAAGTTTGCATAATTGGCGCTTTCACCCCCAAGTTTCAAAAGTTGTCAGAAATAGTCCCCGAGCACTTAATTTCAAAAGAAAAATCACCAAAGGTCCTTTTAAAATCATAACTTGTCAAAATTAGTCCTTTGGTGAAAAATATAAAAAGTTTGAGAAAATTACAAGAATGGTCCTTCAAGTTTGAAATTTGGCAAAAATGGCCTCTGGAAATTTGAAAATGGCAAGATTGGTCCTTGTACTTTTTGAGATTGTCACTTTTGGTCCCTTGAAACATCTTTGATGAATTGGCAGCTTAGGCCCCTTGAATTTCAGAATTTACACTAATGGTCCTTATCATTTAAACCCTTGTCAAACCAATTTTGGACCTTGCCACCACTTGACCCCCTGTCATATGTAATTTTGGACCCCCTTTTTATATTAATACCCCGGTCAATCCAACAAGTCAAACAAAACACCCTACGCGCCAAAATTCCCACCTTCTTCCCCACCTGCTATCTCTGCAAAACCCAGGCTTTCCCCATCCCCCCAGCTCACCTTTTATCTCCACCTTATCACTCCAAACAAAAGAATCCAAGATACATTAATTACTTCATCCCCTTTGCACTCAATCTCACCCAACTGTTAAATCCCCATTTCCCGCCAAAAAAACCAATCAAGGGCCAATATCACTTAAAGTCATCCAATGGTTGTAAACACAGCTGGGATTTGCAGAGAGAGAGAGAAGAAGACATGTGGGAGTATAAAAAGGAAGGTTGAAGCAAGATAGAGGGAGTAGTTAGTTTTTAAGTTTTACTTTATGTCGTTTTTTTTTATAAATGTTTTAGTTTAGCCTAAATTCTGTAATCTTATGTTTCTATGATCAAAACTCAAGTTTTGTTATCTTTGTAATCTGTTTTAAGAATCCATTTCAAAGTTTGGTTAAAATTTATGTGCTTGTGATTACTGTTGAAATTTCAATCTCATGTTCCTATATTTAAGCTTCCAATAGCTTCTTTTCTAATTCAAACAAGTTAATTTGAGCTTATTATAGCTTTGGATTAGCTTGGGAAACAGTTTCAAATAAATTTCATTTATAGTCAATAAAAGTCAAACTGGGTCAAATTGGAGAAGAAAATGGAATGGGTTGATGCAGTACTGAATTGGGTTGGTTTTGGAATAGAACAGTAGTATTGGGTTTGGTTTAGGCTGGTTAACAAGCTGGACCTCTTGTGAGTATTGTTTGTCTCATTTTCATTTTTAGTTCTATTTTGCATTTTGTGCTTGTATCTGTTCTTGTGTTCTTTATTGGCTTTTATTTGTTTATTTAGTTGTATTTAGGTTATCTAATCTCAATTTGATTAATACAACAAGGTAGTTCAGTAGTTGAGTTGTTTAAATTGCATAACAGTGTTTAAAAGGTGTGTTTGGATTTCTCGATAAACCTATCTTTAGGGTTAGTTCAGTGCTCATGATCTGTTGTTGCATGCTTGTTGAACTCTTAAATACTCATGTCTGTCATCATTTTGTGCCTGCAACCCACCACAAGTCAAAATTCCATTTCATCTTTCTTTAAGGCTTAACTGTTGAAATTTTTACAATTCAAAATCTTGTTTTGTGTTTAAATTCCATAAACATTGCTTGCATTAAGTTCATTTCATCCATTAACATTAATCTCAGTCCTTTAAATCAGTGTCAAAGTTCAATAAAGTCAAAATCTTCTCAACTGCTAAAAAAGTCAATATTGCAAAATCCAGTTTTGAGCCCAACTAGGGTGATTTTTATTGGATTCATTTCTAGGTCATTTCAAGTGAGACTTGTGGTTTTTAAAAGTTCAACAGGTCTAGTTTCTTGTTGCCATTTTTACATATTTTTGTGATTTTTCTTTAAGCTCCAAATGAGCTTGGCAACAGGGCTTATATGCCCTGTGCACACACTCAGTATTAACTGAGTGTGTGCAGGCATTTTGCAGAGCTTGCAACAAGCTCATTTGAGCTTGTCCAAGTCTCAGCTGTGGATTTCAGATAGCCAACCAGGTCTTTATTAAGTTCCAACTTTTGTTTTCCATTCTCTGCTTATCAAGTAGCCTGTGTATAAGCTCTAAAGTAGCACCTGAAAACTGTTTTAGCTTATAATCTCTTAACATCAAATCTTGGTAGCTTGTAATCCAGAGGTTGAAACTTGTTGTTTCTAGTTACATTTTGGTTCTTTAAGCTTATTTAAGTTCCTGTTTTGGTTTGGTGCTTATTGGTCTCCATTTGCTTATTGAAAGTGCTTATTTCATAAGCACATTCCACATCAGTTCCATTTTTCTACACACAAGCCCCTGTTTTTCCATTTTTCCTAGCTTCCTAATATAATTTTAGAGTTTTCCTGAAATTTTCATATTTTTCCAAGCTTGTTTGCTATTTTTCTTAATTTAAATTAGTTTTTAAGCATTTTTAAATAGCATTTAATACAATTAATTAAGAAAAGGTTCAAAAAAATAAGTTTTCATTTTTCTTAAGTTAAGATAAATATAAAAAGCCAAAAAAATATTTTTCTATATTTTTCTTAGTTAAATTTGTATTTTTAAATAATTTAAGTAGTTTTTAATAGTTTAAAATTCATAAAAAATCCAAAAATATTCATAAAAATATAAAAATAGTTTTGAAAATTCTATTTTGATATTTTAGATTTTTCTAAGTCTTAATTTTATTTTTCTAGTTTTATTTCCTAATTTCTTGTATTTTAGGCTATTATTAAATAGTTAAAATTAGTTTTTAATTAATAATAATTAGAATAATAGTCATAAAATAATTTTCTTTTCCTATTTATTTTCTCTTATCATTAGGTTTGTAAAAATATCATTTTCATATTTTTAAGACTTTTATTTCTTAGATCTCACTTTTTATTTTGTACGTTTACGTAATTTTATTTTTAAACGTAAGTTTTAAGTTTTAAACGTTCATCAATTTTAAAAATAGTGATAGCGTTTATTTAATAGATTTTATTTTTTTTAAATTTCTTTAATTTACATTTTAGCCCTTGTAGTTTATGTCCTTTTTCTGTAGTTTTAAATAATCCAAATCTCTCTTTTCCGTTCAAATTCCTCGATCACTATACGTTTGGTGATCCATTGCATAGCTCGCTGGGACATAACGACCCGGGGAAACACTATACTCCCCAGATCTTCATTGAGTCTGTGTCTGAACCGTTTTAAGTTCCTTACGGTCGGCCATTCACAAGTGGCCGGTTTGAGTGACCTTTAATTTGCATTTAAGCCGTTGTAATTTGTTGGCTTTTCTGTAGTTATAATCATTATCAGACCCCTGTATTCGTTCAAATTTCTCGATCACTTTACGTTTGATAATCCATTGCATAGCTCGCTGGGACATAACGACCCGGGGAAACACTATACTCCCCTGATCTTCATTGAGTTCGTTCCTGAGCCGTTTTAAGTTTGTTACGGTCTGCCATTCACAAGTGGCAGGCTTGTGTGACGAAACTTGACTGTTTGGGGGCGGATCAAATTTTTGGCGCCGCTGCCGGGGAGCTGTGCTGATTATCTTCCGTTTAGCAGATTAGTGATTTGGATATTCACTCCTTGTTTATACCATCTGTATATGTTTATATTTTCTTTTAAAATCAAATACCCAAAAAGATTTTCATTCTTTGTTTCTGCAAAATGTTTTTCAAAAATCACAAAAATATTCATCTTTACCCTCTCACATCTTTGATTCTTCATCCCTACCCCTCTGAAAACATTTGATTCTTTCTATGTCTTATCCTCACCCTCTTGATTGTCAATTGTGTGGTGGTCCTTATAATGGTGGCAATTGCCCCAGTTGTAGCATGGTGGAATCAGAAACGGTCCTGTCTATAACCGTGATCCCTATTCTTACCGTAACACAACCGATTTATTCCATCGCTACCACACTGTGAGACTCAGCAGCTTTCTGTTGTAGAGTACTGTGGTGGTTCACACTCCATTCTGATTGTCCATTGAGAAACACGCTTGTCTATGAGCGTGTTCCCGATAACAATTATGACTACCACACATGTGACTCACGTACCACATCAGTTTCTTGTTGTGAGTATTGTAGAGGTCCTCACTTTAGCTCTGATTGTCAAACAAGGAATCCATTTCCTTGTAACAATTACGACTCTTCGTATCATGACCAACCTCTACAAGTACCAAATGGATCAGGCACCACCTCAGCCTGATCCACTTCCTCAAAATCTTCTCCTTGATCTTTTAGATTTAGTGAAAGATTTGAAGGAATGTAAACATTCCCAAGATAATCCAAAATCCATGGAAGAATTGTTAGCAAGAGCGGCTGCTAAATTAAATCCCAAAATTGCGTTTGAAAAATCTATTAGGGAATCAATCGCAAAAGAAAAAGCTGATCTAGCTCTCGTTTCGTTTTATTCCTCGATGACGGTGATGATGAGGATACACTTGATATCCTTCAATTCTATTAAAATTCATCAAGTTCATCAAATGATATCCCAGCAGTTGAGATTTCATCTCAAACAACTGCTATCACACCCGCAGCTCCCACTCACTCTCTAAACATGGGGGACGAGCATCTTGACACTGTTCTTGAAAAGGAATCGGACGAATTCATAAAGTCTAGTGTTGAGAACCTTGTCCCAATCCCGAGAGAGTCACAGGGAACTTTTGACCATATGTGTGATTCTCTTTCCCTTCTTGAGTGTTCAAATGATCATTTGGAAACTTTCTCCGATTTTAGCGACGATTGTGCTTCCTATGGAAACATCGAGTACGTTGAGGCATCACTTCCACAATCTGATGCTGATCCCCTTCTTGAGGAGTTCTCCGTGAACTCACTCACATCAATCCACTCTTTGATTTCGAAGCGATCTAGAGAGACTGAAAGTCTCATTGATAATGATCGCTCACTCACTTCTTATCCCAACAAATCAATAGAGAATATTAATCACTTTGTTCCCGAAACATTCAAAGCTACTTTCACCAATCCTCTATTTGAATTCGACTCAGAATTCACTTTAATTTCTGAGAATCCACTCTTTGATACTCAGATTGAGGATAGTGATGAGTCCACAATGGAACAAGAGTTCACAAATTCACATCATGTGAATGATTCTCTTCATGAGGAGTTCGGCCGTGAACTCACTCATATCATGACTCACGAGTATGATTGCTTAGATGGCAAAAATCATGATCGGGGGGAAAAGTTCTCAATCATGAGAGTTTGTATTTCTATGACAAATTTTCCAACCCTCCCTCCCGAGATGCTTTCCAAGCCAAAGAGCTCAACCAACAAAATCCAAACGAGTGCAATCAAGCACTTGATCTTGAGGAGGAAGATCTTATCATGATCGTCATCATGATTTTCCTTCTTTTCTTCACCTACCGGGTGACTTCCTCTCTTCTTCACTCGTTCGGGAGTGAGGACACTATCTTTGACCCCGGCATTTTCAGTTATCATTTGTGAGCCGGTCTTTCTCAGATATCTCGTCGGTGTGAAACTTTCGCGTGCTTCAATGTTTATCCAAACATCTTGAATGAAAGTCCGATGGAGATTGTTTCTTCCACTTTGCTTCCCCATGAACCAATTAATGCGGGTCGAGTCAAGCTAGCGACTCGGAAATCAAAAACAGTAGCATACCATATGGGTTTTCACCCATATTTCTGACTTCTTTCTATTTTCTACCACCCTAGTGTGGGGGGGGGGGTTGCCCCACATGTTGGATTAAAAAAAAAAAAAAAAAAAAAAAATCCTTTCTAAATAATGGCCGTAGTATTTCCCTTTTACGTTCTCAGTTTCGGCATAACCGCCGGTATTTTGAATATTGAGGGCAATATTCATTTCTAAGTGTGGGGGGGATTCTCACGAATTTTATCATGTAATTATACTACCCAATTCCCCCGTTTTTGGCCAAAATTTTTTTTTTTGGAGTAAGTGTTCTGCACTTACTCATTCGGTTATCAGTCCGCCTTGTCTAATAAACAAAAGGATTGGCTAATCCAGGAGCAAACGGCTCTTGGTAAAGATTTCTCAAATCCGTTTATGGCTTGCAATTTGCCCAAAATTGTATGGTTCTCAACTCACCATATCCTAAAAAGTGAAGAGTTGGCTAGCCCGCAAGTTTATGGCTTGTGGTAAAGGCAGTGGAAAATCCATAATTGGTATTCAGCTCACCAAAGATAATTCTGATAATTTATCTAAGATTTGGCTAGTCCAGAGCAAACGGCTTCTGGTAAAGACACATCAAATCCGTTGGAAGCTGGTGGTTTGCTCAAAATCACATGGTTATCGGTGTACCATGGTTCTTACTTGAATCAAAACAATTGGCTACTCCAGAAGTAATGGCTTTTGGTAAAGAGATTCAAATCCATTAAGTTTTCTCAAAAGATTGCTAGGGACTAGCAATAGTTTAATGTGGGGGATTGATGAGTGTGTAAATACTCATCATTTTGGGTCAATCTGAATCGCAAAACGTTTAAAAATGCTCGAAATGCATCAAAATAACGAAAATATTCCAAAAGTGCATTTTATATGTTTCAGATGCAAAATGTTCAAAATCAGATGAAAAATGAGCTAAGTTTGCATAATTGGCTGTTTCAGTCCCCCAAGTTTCAAAAGTTGTCAGAAATAGTCCCTGAGCACTTAATTTAAAAGAAAAATCACCAAAGGTCCTTTTAAAATCATAACTTGTCAAAATTAGTCCTTTGGTGAAAAATATAAAAAGTTTGAGAAAATTACAAGAATGGTCCTTCAAGTTTGAAATTTGGCAAAAATGGCCCCTGGAAATTTGAAAATGGCAAGATTGGTCCTTGTACTTTTTGAGATTGTCACTTTTGGTCCCTTGAAACATCTTTGATGAATTGGCAGCTTAGGCCCCTTGAATTTCAGAATTTACACTAATGGTCCTTATCATTTAAACCCTTGTCAAACCAATTTTGGACCTTGCCATCACTTGACCCCCTGTCATATGTAATTTTGGACCCCCTTTTTATATTAATACCCCGGTCAATCCAACAAGTCAAACAAAACACCCTACGCGCCAAAATTCCCACCTTCTTCCCCACCTGCTATCTCTGCAAAACCCAGGCTTTCCCCATCCCCCCAGCTCACCTTTTATCTCCACCTTATCACTCCAAACAAAAGAATCCAAGATACATTAATTACTTCATCCCCTTTTGCACTCAATCTCACCCAACTGTTAAATCCCCATTTCCCGCCAAAAAACCAATCAAGGGCCAATATCACTTAAAGTCATCCAATGGTTGTAAACAGCTGGGATTTGCAGAGAGAGAGAGAAGAAGACATGTGGGTGTATAAAAAAGGAAGGTTGAAGCAAGATAGAGGTAGTAGCTAGTTTTAAGTTTTACTTTATGTCGTTTTTTTATAAATGTTTTAGTTTAGCCTAAATTCTGTAATCTTATGTTTCTATGATCAAAACTCAAGTTTTGTTATCTTTGTAATCTGTTTTCAGAATCCATTTCAAAGTTTGGTTAAAATTTATGTGCTTGTGATTACTGTTGAAATTTCAATCTCATGTTCCTATATTTAAGCTTCCAATAGCTTCTTTTCTAATTCAAACAAGTTAATTTGAGCTTATTATAGCTTTGGATTAGCTTGGGAAACAGTTTCAAATAAATTTCATTTATAGTCAATAAAAGTCAAACTGGGTCAAATTGGAGAAGAAAATGGAATGGGTTGATGCAGTACTGAATTGGGTTGGTTTTGGAATAGAACAGTAGTATTGGGTTTGGTTTAGGCTGGTTAACAAGCTGGACCTCTTGTGAGTATTGTTTGTCTCATTTTCATTTTTAGTTCTATTTTGCATTTTGTGCTTGTATCTGTTCTTGTGTTCTTTATTGGCTTTTATTTGTTTATTTAGTTGTATTTAGGTCATCTAATCTCAATTTGATTAATACAACAAGGTAGTTCAGTAGTTGAGTTGTTTAAATTACATATCAATGTTTTAAAAGTGGTGTTTGGATTTACTGATAAACCTATCTTTAGGGTTAGTTCAGTGCTCATGATCTGTTGTTGCATGCTTGTTGAACTCTTAAATACTCATGTCTGTCATCATTTTGTGCCTGCAACCCACCACAAGTCAAAATTCCATTTCATCTTTCTTTAAGGCTTAACTGTTGAAATTTTTACAATTCAAAATCTTGTTTTGTGTTTAAATTCCATAAACATTGCTTGCATTAAGTTCATTTCATCCATTAACATTAATCTCAGTCCTTTAAATCAGTGTCAAAGTTCAATAAAGTCAAAATCTTCTCAACTGCTAAAAAAGTCAATATTGCAAAATCCAGTTTTGAGCCCAACTAGGGTGATTTTTATTGGATTCATTTCTAGGTCATTTCAAGTGAGACTTGTGGTTTTTAAAAGTTCAACAGCTCTAGTTTCTTGTTGCCATTTTTACATATTTTTGTGATTTTTCTTTAAGCTCCAAATGAGCTTGGCAACAGGCTTATATGCCTGTGCACACACTCAGTAATAACTGAGTGTGTGCAGGCATTTTGCAGAGCTTGCAACAAGCTCATTTGAGCTTGTCCAAGTCTCAGCTGTGGATTTCAGATAGCCAACCGTGTCTTTATTAAGTTCCAACTTTTGTTTTCCATTCTCTGCTTATCAAGTAGCCTGTGTATAAGCTCTAAAGTAGCACTAAAACTGTTTTAGCTTATAATCTCTTAACATCAAATCTTGGTAGCTTGTAATCCAGAGGTTGAAACTTGTTGTTTCTAGTTACATTTTGGTTCTTTAAGCTTATTTAAGTTCCTGTTTTGGTTTGGTGCTTATTGGTCTCCATTTGCTTATTGAAAGTGCTTATTTCATAAGCACATTCCACATCAGTTCCATTTTTCTACACACAAGCCCCTGTTTTTCCATTTTTCCTAGCTTCCTAATATAATTTTAGAGTTTTCCTGAAATTTTCATATTTTTCCAAGCTTGTTTGCTATTTTTCTTAATTTAAATTAGTTTTTAAGCATTTTTAAATAGCATTTAATACAATTAATTAAGAAAAGGTTCAAAAAAATAAGTTTTCATTTTTCTTAAGTTAAGATAAATATAAAAAGCCAAAAAAATATTTTTCTAGATTTTTCTTAGTTAAATTTGTATTTTTAAATAATTTAAGTAGTTTTTAATAGTTTAAAATTCATAAAAAATCCAAAAATATTCAGAAAAATATAAAAATAGTTTTGAAAATTCTATTTTGATATTTTAGATTTTTCTAAGTCTTAATTTTATTTTTCTAGTTTTATTTCCTAATTTCTTGTATTTTAGGCTATTATTAAATAGTTAAAATTAGTTTTTAATTAATAATAATTAGAATAATAGTCATAAAAATAATTTTCTTTTCCTATTTATTTTCTCTTATCATTAGGTTTGTAAAAATATCATTTTCATATTTTTAGGACTTTTATTTCTTAGATCTCACTTTTTATTTTGTACGTTTACGTAATTTTATTTTTAAACGTAAGTTTTAAGTTTTAAACGTTCATCAATTTTAAAAATAGTGATAGCGTTTATTTAATAGATTTTATTTTTTTTAAATTTCTTTAATTTACATTTTAGCCCTTGTAGTTTATGTCTTTTTTCTGTAGTTTTAAATAATCCAAATCTCTCTTTTCCGTTCAAATTCCTCGATCACTATACGTTTGGTGATCCATTGCATAGCTCGCTGGGACATAACGACCCGGGGAAACACTATACTCCCCAGATCTTCATTGAGTCCGTGTTCGAACCGTTTAAGTTCCTTACGGTCGGCCATTCACAAGTGGCCGGTTTGAGTGACCTTTAATTTGCATTTAAGCCGTTGTAATTTGTTGGCTTTTCTGTAGTTATAATCATTATCAGACCCCTGTATTCGTTCAAATTTCTCGATCACTTTACGTTTGATAATCCATTGCATAGCTCGCTGGGACATAACGACCCGGGGAAACACTATACTCCCCTGATCTTCATTGAGTTCGTTCCTGAGCCGTTTTAAGTTTGTTACGGTCTGCCATTCACAAGTGGCAGGCTTGTGTGACGAAACTTGACTGTTCTGGAGCGCATCAGAAGACGACAAGATGAAGATGGAGATTCGACCACCAACAATCAAATTATTTCGTTCAAAGTTTTTGATCAATAATAAGGTATTTTCTTTAATTATTGATAATTATGGAGCTAGAAATTTGGTGTCAAGAAAATTGGTTAATTATTTTAATTTACCAATTGAGTTTTGTCCAATTGGAAAAACACAAGTTTGTTGGATTCCAATATTTATTGGAAAATCTTATAAACGTGAAGTGTTTTGTGAATTGGATGATACGGAGGATTGTCATATTCGGTTGGGAAAATCATGGCGACAAGAAGTTCAAGGTTTTTATGATTTGAAGCGTGATCTCTACTTATTTTATGGGAAGGAAAGAGAATTGTGATGATTCCATCCAAAGAACAAGAACATGTACCAATAACTGAGGTTAAGAATGAGAAAAAGTTATTGAAGACCGAGATTGTTGAAGAACACGTTGAGGACATCAAAGAACTTCAAGTTTGTAAGCAACATGAAGACAAGATTGCAACTTTGGTAGAAGCAAAAGAAGCTGTAGTTTTGAATAATTGTGAAGACAAAGTTTTGGGTTTTAAAGATGAAGAACGTGTTGAAGGTTTGAAGATTGGTGAAGTCAATCAAGACTTTGGTATGAATCTTAATGAAAAGAAGACGGATAAAATTAGGTACTTGAAGCATCTCAAAGTTTATAGTTATTCGTCAAGCAAGTCTATTTACCCCAAGAGCTCGAAGAAGATTTTTCTTTTTCTTTTTTTTATTTTTATTTTTAAAAAAAGAAGGAAGATTATTTGGGATTAACTAATCGAAGATCGGGTTCGTATGTTGACTTGTGGGAGTGTGGAAAACGAGTGAAGATTAAAGTCATCAAACAAGTGTTCAAGGTTTTTCCCACGAGCAAAAGTACACATAAGAACTCGGGACGAGTTCTTCTAAAGTGAGGGGGATGCTGAGGAAGAGTAAGGGTACTGCTAATCATACTGAGGTTACTTGTGTTTGTGCCATTACTTCCAAGTAATCTGATTTCAATGAAAAACCGTCAAGTTATCTCACACAAGCTAGCCACTTGTGAATGACTAACCGTAAGAAACTTAAAACAGTTCAGACACTGATTTGCTGATAATGAAGGCTTAAGGGTATGTGTGTACGGATAAAACCTCAATATCAATATCAAAAATAATCACGAAGATAGATTCAAAATTCCTTTAGGAAAAAGAATATCAAACCAAATCCCGTGTGTGATCGTTGATACGGATTAGTCAACCCGAATCGTTTCCCAACGAGGCGTGAATTGCCAACGTCGTTTTTGGTTTTGGATTTAATGCTCGATGTTTTGGATTAATGATTTGATTTATTTAAACTACGGGAATAGGGAAATTAATTAAGGGAATCTATTCTACGGGAAATCCTAAGTGCAAAATTAACTAAAACGTAATAAACGAAACGTAAATAAAATGCAACTACGTCTAATCTATATCCTAAAAATGCCTAAAATTACTTTTACTCTAGAAATTCAATTTGAAAACTATTTATGAATTAAAACTATTTTTTAGGATTTTTCTGGAATTTATTCAAATTAAAAACTAATTTTTAACTTTTAATTCTAATTTAAAATACTAAAAATTATGAAAATTAAAGGGAAATTTATAAAAATATTTTTATAAAATCTAAATTAACTAAAGAGAATTTTCAAAACTAATTTTTTATTTTTCTGATTAATTTTCTATTTTCTATAAATTTAAAACTATTTAAATCTAATTAATTGGCTAAAAATTACAAAATAACTAGGAAAAATCTAGAAAAAATATTTTTTTGCTTTTTGAATTTATCTTAATCTATTAAAATTGAAAAATTATTTTTTGGAACTTTTTCTGAATTAATTGCAATAAAAGCTATTTAAAAATACCTAAAAACTGTTTTAAATAGAGAAAAATAGCAAACAGTGACCAAAAATTATGAAAAACTCAGGAAAATTCTAAAATCTTATTCTAAATCTATGAAAAATAAGAAATCTATAGCTTATGTGAAAGATATAAGAGTTGTAGTACAAACTGATTCCAAATAAGCTAATGAAAATAAGCTAAACAATGAAATAAGCATCCAAACAGTAACTGAAGCTAAGTTATGCTAGAATAAGCTAATATCAACTAACTATACCTAATCCTAACCAGCTACAAGCACTGCTTAATGAATTAAGCAAACTAACTAGTCTAGCCAAACAGTTTCTAACCCCTAGGTTTGAGCTTATGCACAGGCTTATCAGAAGATCTAATATGAAAACCAAATAAGCAGTCCTCAGGACCACCTGGCAAGCTACAACTAGACCAAGTTTTAGCTTCTAACTCACTGAAATAAACCTTGCACAAGGACTGCAAGTTGGCCTGATTCACACTCAGTTTTGCTGAGTGTGAACAGGGCAGATTAAGCTAAATAGAACAGCTGATTTGGAGATTTAAAGGACTTGATAAGATTTGACAAAAAGCAGTTATCAACACTAGACCAATTGAAAATGTAATTCCCAAAGTTTCACACACTTAAACTCAGAAATGAATCAGTGATTGATTCACAAAGTTTGATGAAAAACTGTTTTGACAGTTTTGACTTATGAAAAACAGATATGAAACTTTGACTTAGTTGAGTTTTGATCCAAAGTAGTGAACTGATTTTGAAATTATAAGCTCAAACAAAGTTGTATTAATCAATTCTAATGTTATTTGAACCTAAATCAAGCTTTTGAATTTGAAAATTCCAACAGTTAAGCAAATTGGAACCTATTGAAAGTGATTTTGACTATTATGATCTAGGATGCAAGTTTAACTACTGGAATTAACTAGATATACCTAATTACTACTGATGCACTAATAATATATCCCTACTTTAACCTCTAACACAGATTTTAAAGCAATTCCAAACACTAGTTATCTAAACCAAAATGCAATTAATCCTAGCCTATTCTATGATCTGATTCATGACAGCAATAAAATGATCTAACATCCAGATACTAAATGAAAAACTAACCATGTAAACTAACAGATTCAAGTAGCACAGATTATGTAATGAAACAGATGAGTAAAATAGATTTAAGAGTGAACTTACAAGTGGTCCTAGCCACTGTGGCTTGCAACCAATGAAACAGTGATCCTCTAACCTATTTAACCCCTAACCTACTCCAATTCCAGCTCAAATTTAACCCATATCCAGGACCACTTCTGCAGCTTTGATTTTTATTGACCAATGAAAATTTTGAGTTTGAAACTAAAATAAGCTCACAATAAGCTATTACAAGCTTAAATGAACCTTTGTGAAACAGTAGCTAAGTATGAATCAATTCACAAAACAGATTGACATGATTTTTAATTTTTCAATTATTTTATCAGATTTTTTTGTATTTTTGAGTAAATTGAGAAACAAACTGAAATGATTAGATAATAAGCTATCATGAACTTAAACAATACTAATAAGCAATTCAAAACAACTTAAAAGCCAAACATAATTTTGAGCTTAAAAAGGAAATTTCATTAATATCAAAAACTTAATACAATGACTGAAATTATAAGAGAAATACAAAGAAGCAATTTAAAAACGATTAAAAGCTATACTAAGCTACTGAAAATTGAAAGAAAGATAGATACAATGTGAACGAAATGAGGTCCTATTTATAGCTGAGCTTAAGGTCTTGGAAGCTTCTGGAATGCACAAATGTGTGCTTCTTTGAGTGTAATCTGAGCCCTTGATCAATCATCCACGTATCCCATCAATTTTGAACCCTTGGATTAGATCATCCACGTAACTTCGACCAATCACAGAGCAGTATTTGAGAAGTTGCACGCGGATTGATGACATGGCAGTCACGTGTGTCAGTGGGTGTCAGAGGAAAGTACATTGCTACCCTTAATTGCTGTAATTTTGACCAATTGACCTTGGTAATTTTTAGGGTTCATGGTTGCTGGGTAATTGGGGGAAAAACTTGGCGGGGTGAGTTTTTTTATTATAATTTGGGTATTTGACCAAGGCTTTGGGTGTTGACTCGGGTATAAGTGGAACCGGGTTGGGATAATGGGTTGGACTCGGGTCTATTTGATTTGGGCTTGAACCGGGTACATTTGATTGGGCCGTGAGTTATTATTTGGATTTGGACTAATATTGTGATCATTTAGTATACCAAGGACCAAAAGTGTAAAAGCTGAAACTCTAGGGATCACACATGTAAATCTGAAAATCTCATTCAAGGGCCTTTCTTGTCAATCTCAAATTAACCAAGGGCTGAACTTGTAAATTCTGAAACTTGGAGGATCATTCTTGCCAAAAGCTCAAAGTTCAGGGACTAATCTTGACATTTCTTCAAACTTTGATTAAAACTTCAAAAATCATCCTCAGAGAATAAAATCTTCCAAAATGCACAATCCCGACCTTCCGGCTCAGCTCAAACTCTCTTGATCTCTCGTGCTCGGATTTACGTCTGATTTGGTTCCTTTTTGTGTGTTTTTACATATCCGTACCTGCACAAGCACAAACTCAAGAAAACAACAGATATTAACAATAAACGACTCTTTCTTGGTTGTTTTGGGTCAGTTTTGATAATGAAAAGGTATGTGTTTTAGCACATACCATAATCCTACTACTAAACATAAGTAACCATACTTCTAAACATACTGTTGTTTGTGTCGAGACTTTTGAAGTAACTCTACTGGGTTTTATTTGTGTCGTTACTTTTTATTTTAATTTCTTTATTTTGTTGGTTCTAGAATAATTAGGTTATCATGTTCTACAAGTTTTACTTCCCAATAAATGTAAGGCTTATGTTTTATTGTAATCATCTTTTGATCATTGATTATTATTAAACTTTGTGTTTTAAAAATTATTTTCTTATTTGGATTTTATTCTTACAAAATGCGCCTTATTATCACCCTTAAATTATGATTTATCTAAATACTTTTCCGCGCGTCGTGCATCACATATACTATGAGCGATATGTATCCGGAAATATAACTACTGTCTATAATGGCCCAACTAATCACTCATGCAAATTCTACTAAACACACACCCACACACCCACACACCTATAACGAAAATGATTGTTACTTGAAGGATACCTATTCGGGCGGCTATTATTAACTAGTTTAGTGGGTTTTGAAACCTTCACCAGGAGATTGATGGACCTCTTATCCTGGGTCTATCGGTCAAGTTGTATAAATATTCGATCATTCATTATCCAAACTATGTTTTATTTTTATTTTTGTTTAACGTATATCGACTTAACAGACTGTATGCATGCAATTCAAAACGAAGTTGGCTTCGTTTGATTTATGAATCTCTTGTTTTTATTCGAAGAAAGTCAATATGAACATCTTATGGCAATCCACATTTAAGTTTTCTATATCCAGATGTAAATAAAATAAGAGAGTTGAAAATTTCTTAACTCGTAGTTTTAAACATAAATTTTTTCTTTAGGTGATGCTTCTAGCTAGTCTATGCTCGGCTTCGATAACTAATTCCATGATTGTCTATACAATCATATACAACTTAGGGAACAGCACTAAGATGATTAACCCAGCTTGGATCGGAGCTAAGCCCAAACACAACTATATATGCACATTGTTGTGTAGAATATAAGCTAATTATATACGAACTGTTTGTCTCATCAAATGTAAAATAAACTAAGATTCTTCCAGGCATCAATGTTTGTAGCTTATTAGTATAATGATAGTTTATAAACCAGGTTGTAAAATCATGCCCCAAAAGGGCCAAAAAAGCATAGATGCTGTGTGTTTTTACAATTAAATTAAATAAATTGTCCTAATAACGAGCTTTGGCCAAGTCATCAATAATGCCGTTTGGTTAGCTTTTAGAACTAGGAATTAGGACTCAACTTAAATCATTACATGCTTGAGTCATTTACTAGGTTGGACCTAACAATGGGTCTTACGAGTCTCGCATAAAAAATCCAAAAATCTAAGACCAAATACATGCATAGCATGAGCCTTATTGGTTGCACGTTATACGGCTTGATCTTTATATGCCTTGTACACCGGTCCTTAAGTTTGGGTTATTTGTTTCTTTAGGCGGACCAAATAGGAAAGAAAACAAGATGTTTAACTGCATCAGTCTTAAAGCATGAGGTGACCTTATATGGAAAGACTAAAGGAAAATGATTGAACAAATACAGTAGATCATAATTCATAAGTTAATACCAAATTTTATTCAACTACTGCACTGAAAGATTCCCACATATCGGGAGAAATAAATACTAGAAATGATGAAGTTACATATAAAAGAGAATAAATTTTACTGATATGGATAATTTTGAATTACATAATATACTTGAAAAATTGTATTTGACAACGACTTAATTCTTATGGGCATTTCTTTTTGTTGTCATGTGTGGTCATTTCGGCATAGCAAGCACATGATTCATAGTTGCCAGAGGTGCCTGGAGGAACACAATTACACCTTCCACAACATGTTCCGCATGCCCTGTTGCATAAGTTAGGCCTCTTTGATAGTTTACATCTTGCAGCACATGCCACTCCACAATCTGTAAATTATAAAAACCACATTCTGTTAGTCAACCGTTGTATAAAGAACAAACGGAAGAAAAGCAAATAAGCTTGAATTAGTAGTGTTCTTAAAAACAATACCGATCTTGGTGGGTGCGTCTTTGTTTTCAATACCAGCGTCACTCTGTAAGAAAATTAGCGAACGTAAGTATGGAAATAAAAAGCACATATAAGAGGGTGTTTGTTTATTCTTATATGTGGGCTTATGAACTTATTTGATTTCGGCTTATATTTCATAAGCCCAATGTTCCGGCTTATTTTGAGACTTGGCTTATATAAGTTTATCATATCATAATAAACATATATAAACCCACAAGTCTCAAAATAAGTCAAAAAATTAAGGCTTATGAAATTTAAGTCGAAAAACAAATAAACTTATAAGCTTAAATAAACACCCCGTAACTAACATGTTATTACTCAAAAAGAAAATCAAATACTAGTATTAAAATTGATCAAAGAGGAGTAATTATAAAGGTGAAGAAATATTACTAATTCATTTGGATAGGAAGCTTGGACGAGTTGGATTAGAAAAAGGGAAATAAGAAGTGAAGCAACAAATGCTTTGGAAATACCCATTTTGTTTTAGAAGAGAATAGAAAGCTAATGGAGTATTAATTGTTTTTTTTGGTGTGAGTGAACCAAAGTTTCAGCTTCTATTTATAGGTTGTATGCATGAGACTATGAGAGAGATGGGTTCATGATGCAATTAATAATTGGGGGATTTTCATATATCCCCACATACACACCTATATTTACATATTTCCCCAAATATAAGTTTTTTATGCATGATGTACAAGCCTGTTAAAGCACTGTTTGGGGAAATATGTAAATATGGGTGTGTATGTGGGGATATATGTAAATGCCCCTTAATAATTTACTACATATCTCTACTACTTATAATAGATTTATATGCATTTTTTAAACTTAAAATGCTTAATATTTAAATAATATTGATTGTTTATAATACCTTTTAAATTTAAATAGTTATATGACAAATTTTACTATTTTACTTTCCGTTTCAAATCAATTTTAAATCGAACGGTTGCTCAATCAATACTAATATCGACTACTTAAATGTCAACTTTTTAAATAGCAAGTTTTTAATATTGACCAATACTTACGTGTTTTTCAATTTTAAAAAGAAAAGTATACGTACACATGGTAACTCTATCGATATCAATTTATACAGTTGCTGAATGATATTTCTTAAAATTTAAAAGCTTAATATTGAGTCATGTTAGTGGATTATAATACCATTGACTAACAAATGTTAATATCATCTACAATTAAATTTATTTATTTATTTAATTATTTTTTTTGAAAAGACATTCCTTAAACTTTTATCATTTTTTGTTTATAATTCATAAACTACTTTTTTTTTTCGCAATGACTATAAACTGAACACATAATTTTTGTATCAATGGTCAAACCATAATCACGATTTTGTAAGTAAAATTATTTGTCGCTATAAATCATGGCTTTACGCGGGTTGATAAGGATTTAAAAGGTACACTTTTGAGGGGTCATTTAAGCCTTTAATTGATCACTTTTGTATCCGTTACTACTTAATTTCGTTCCTTTTCACTTTTTAGGTCTCTTGAAGGCAAATTGCTGGAATGACACTTATTCAGACGAAAAGGCGCGAATATATGAAGAAAATGGCCAAAGTCAAGAATCAAGACACTTAAGTTGCTTGAACAGAAGCTGACGGCATCACAGCCTAATGGCGACGCCGTCGCAACACACCTTGAGACGACTCAGAGAGCAAATTGCTATTTTGCACTTGACGACATCAGGTTTTAAAGAGTAGGGCGTCACAACTCAGACGGCCTAGATTTAAATCCCGACGGCGTCAGAAGATGAAGCCGACGACGTCACAAGCATAAGGTGACGTCGTCACAACGTTGACGTGGCCAAGACGAAAACTTAATGGCGGCGATCTGACTGCGTCACAATTAAAGAGTGATGTCGTCGCATATTGTAACTCTATATATAGAATTCGAATTTTCAAAATTTGAAGAGAGGTAGTTTTGTGGAGTAAAACCTAAACCGAACTTTGGCTGTCTTGGGCAGTATCTTAGGGTTCCATACCCTATTTTACAACAAGATAAGTGATTTACTTCATTAATTCAATTATGTCTTCAATTGTTTGTGTGTATGCTTGCATGTTTTCCATGTCCGGCTAATTTACTTGTGTGTTTGCTTAGATCTATGAAACCTAGGTATTGAATATTGATTGGTTGTCTCTTATCTTAATTGTGATTGACCTAGTATTGCGATAGGTCATTCGTTGTGTTTTTAATGCTTGAGCAATCTTTGTGAACATTAGTTTATAATCACCTAGAGTTATTGTAGTCTAAACATCCAAAGGTAACCTTAGAGTTAGTTTATGAATCCTAGAGATTTCGTGGGCAATAACCTTAAGGTAGTCTCAAAGAGTTAGGGAAAAACGCATACCCTACGACCTTAGAAGACACAACGCGTTAAGAATAAGGACGTGACAATTCAACCATCAATAGGAGATAACTAGGGAGTAATAGCATCTAAGTAAACACATTTTTAATCATCATAAGAGCACACAATAATAGACATAGACTACACTCACCTTAGCTTAGTTAATTAGATAAGTAGAGTAATCGATAGAAATACCAAACCCCCCAAATCCAATACCCCGAGATTTGTACCTTTCAATTTTCTAAAAAAACATAAAAAAGATAAAAAAAAAATAATCTTCCTCAACCCCAACCTTAGCGTAGTAACTTCTCACTAGCATTCCTATTCCCCTAGAGAACGATATCAATTCCCGAGGCTTGCCCTAATACTACACTACAACGATTAGGTTCACTGCCTAGGGTGTTGAAAAACTTGCTCGACGAAAAGGAAGTTCCTTTGACCCCGAACGCGCTGTGTACGCGTATCAAGTTTTTGGCGCCGCTGCCGGGGAATAGAATAGCTAGTTAGATTTCCACCTCGTTTAGGTTCCCTTGCTTGATTCCTATCAAGTAAGACTTTTTTCTCATTTTTAGCTTCCTCGTAGTCTATCCCCCTTCTTCGTGACCTTTGTTAGTAATCCCATCTCTTTTCATCATGGAAGGTGATAATCAACCACCACTCAACAACCCACCACCAAATAAATGACTTTCACTCAAACCCCAATCCAATGACCAACACAACCGCCGAAGCCGTTATGTGAGTAGAAACAACGACCTTCAAGATTTGCAAAAGATATTTGACAGTACAATTAGGGATGCTGTTGAGAAAGTGGTTAGCGCCTCTGTTGTAGGCTCTATGATCAGCTGTAATTCGGATAATGGCTTAGTGGATAAAAACGTGAATGAGGAGGATAGTGTTGATTTCAATCTTTACCCCACTAAGGATGAGGTTGCTTACCATCAATACATAATCGATAATCCCTGATCACCCATCATTAGGATATGTCCAAAGATTAGGAGAGGAAATCCTTGGAACCTCAAAATCCCTTGTATGATTGGATATAGGAATGTCGAGCATGTTTACATAGATACGGAATCTCCCATTAATGTGATGTCATCAGCTGTTTACAATGACATTATGAATGAGCGCCTTAAGATTAGGAGAGACCCTAAGTATCCGGGTGGGGTTTGCAACTTTATGGGAAGAGTCAAAGATGTACACGTCTTTATAGGGAATTTCACCTACTTAGTTGATTTTGTGGTCCTAGAAGACATCGGATGTGTCATTGACTATAGCTTATCCCAAGTAGTGCTAGGAAACCCGTTTGTTGAAACATCTAAAATGAGCCATAACAAGTATAAAGGAACTGTTAGGTTTAAGGAAGGGGACGATGAGATCACTTATAGGATGCCTTGGAAGACGAATGGATATGGCCCTTTATCCCTTTTCGAACGAGACAACATTAGAGCTTTTGAGGAAAAAAGATAAGACGATGTTGAAAAAAGTTTGAACTTCATGTGGGAGAAAAGGAGTCTTTATTATAAGGATTGTTTGACCCTAGGGCCTAGGTATAGAGTCGATGAAAATTTTGTCAATATGATAGAATTTTCATTGAGAAAGAAAAACGAGACCACATCGGGGCACGACTTCGAGTCTAGCTACAAGACTCATAAATAAAGAAAAGCGCTTCGTGGGAGGCAACCCATGCTTAATTGTTTGCTTGTTTGTGTGTCGTATATCTTTTATTAATTGTTTATTCTCATGTTTGAATTTGTAAAAATGCTTTATTTTGTCTTTAACCTCGTCTTAATTACATATAAAGGTATTTTACAAAAGGGATAAGTGTAGGGAGGATTACACACGTTTTCAAAAAGAATGTGAACATGAGAATTACGATTATTAAAAAGATATACATGTGTGTTTGTTAGAATCAAATGCTTGTATCGAGTCATAATGGATGTTTTGCAGGAAATTTTTCCAGATTCTAAAGATATAAATTTTCCAGAATTTTTCCAGAAAATCGCAGACCAGTTTCTGTCAGGATAACCTGACGGCGTCAGGAGGAGTAGAAACAGCTTCTAAATTTTTCTCGTTTTCTGTGCTACTCATAAATTTTTGGAATTTTCCAGAAAATCTGTAAACATCCATTCCACAAGCATTATATCCTAGTTTAGTAGAGTCATATATATATATATATATACCATGAGAAATATCGGTTAGGGTAATTTTGGCACCAAATTTAAAATTTTTCATGACATGTAGGAGTGGGCCATTAGTCTTAATAAAGCGTCTCATGGATAGGAAGTTATATGACTAGCACAAAACCCTTTAACACTTAAACTCCACCCAAAATGTGAGGACCGCCCTTAGATTTGTAGGAATTAAAGCATTCCACTTTAATGCTTCGAGAGTGTATCGGTAGTATAATAGATTCTAGAACTTGTTTTGTGATGCATTCCGAGATCGCTAGTGAGACTACACTTATGTAGTTTGGAATAACTACATGATAAGAGGCATTAAGATAACCCTTGTTTGATACCCGCATTATAATTACTTCTTCCACATCGGTTGAGTAATTCCCCCACACCCTTGCATTGTACTCATCTTTAGTACACGATACCCCTAGTTAACCCCTCAGAGCCTATCCTTTTCGCGGTTCTCGTGATGTTTCGGTTTTTCGGAATATCAATGAAGAGCATTGTTTACAATCCACCCCCAAATGTACACCCAAATCGCCTTAGCCTACCTTGTATGCACTCACTTTTAGTGCATTATTGTTATCACACTAAACCCTTAGTTCAATTATCTAGTTGCTTGCATAAGTTGCTAAGTCGAATCATATCCTTTGTACACAGTTTTGGGACGATTGGGACTCATGGGAAAAGTTAAATTTTATGAAATGACTGGAAGGAACATTAAATTCAATTTCCCTTTATTTACGTAATAATGTGCTCCAAGTGTTTTGATCTTTTCAATTCGGGTCAAATTAGTGTTAGAATAATAAAAACTCAAGTGTCGTGGGGATGTGCCTATAAATCCCTATTATTTTGATGTTATCGTAGAGGATGGTAAAGTAAAAGTGTATGAAAAAAAAATCGAAAAAAATAGAAAAAAGAGAAAAAGAAAAAATAGTGTTCAAAAAAAAAAAATGGGCTGCCATCCTACATCTATCTTTAAAATTATGTTTGTTTATTTCAAAGTTATCTAGAGTTTAGAGTGTCGAGTCTTGGCTTAGCAATGCCATCCTTCTCATGCTTGTAACATAAAGATTTTTGACTTGCCACCACTAAATCGCCTATCCCACCAAACCCTTTGTTTCCCTGCCGTAAGCCTAACGTTACAACCCTTTAAAAGACCTCTTGGATAGTTTTTTCTAGGTGCTTACGCCAAAGCGATGAAGGTTTGATCTAGTCTCAAGCCTATGGTAATTTATGTACTAGGACCGGTTAATGAGTGTTTATCTTTCATTTCCAACTTGATATATTTCATATACACCCGAGAGATGAGAGTATCCAAACACCACTTGTGAGGTGCTAGTATGTAATTTCCGTGCTTGTTATGACTTTTGCGGGGCTTATACGTGTTGTGAATTGTTCTAAACTAATTCTTCATGACTCCTAACTTATAAATTAATTGGCTAAAAACACATTTGCTTGAGGACAAGCAAATACCAAGTGTAGGGATATTTGATAAGGATTTAAAATGTACACTTTTGAGGGGTCATTTAAGCCCTTAATTGATCACTTTTGTATCAGTTACTACTTAATTTCGTTCCTTTTCAATTCTTAGGTCTCTTGAAGGCAAATTGCTGGAATGACACTTATTCGGACGAAAAGGCACGAATATATGAAGAAAATGGCCAAAGTCAAGAATCAAGACACTTAAGCTGCTGGAACAGAAGCTGACGACGTCACAGCCTAATGGCGACGCCGTCGCAACACACCTTGAGACGACTCAGAGAGCAAATTGCTATTTTGCACTTGACGACATCAGGTTTTAAAGAGTAGGGCGTCACAACTCAGACGGCCTAGATTTAAATCCCGACGGTGTCAGAAGATGAAGCCGACGGCGTCACAAGCATAAGGTGACGCCGTCACAAACCTTCATCGCTTTGGCGTAAGCACCTAGAAAAAACTATCCAAGAGGTCTTTTAAAGGGTTGTAACGTTAGGCTTACGGTAGGGAAACAAAGGGTTGGTGGGATAGGCGATTTAGTGGTGGCAAGTCAAAAATCTTTATGTTACAAGCATGAGAAGGATGGCGTTGCTAAGCCAAGACTCGACACTCTAAACTCTAGATAACTTTGAAATAAACAAACATAAATTTAAAGATAGATGTAGGATGGCAGCCCGTTTTTTTTTTTTTTTTTTTTTTTGAACACTATTTTTTCTTTTTCTCTTTTTTCTATTTTTTTCGATTTTTTTTCCATACACTTTTACTTTACCATCCTCTACGATAACATCAAAATAATAGGGATTTATAGGCACATCCCCACGACACTTGAGTTTTTATTATTCTAACACTAATTTGACCCGAATTGAAAAGATCAAAACACTTGGAGCACATTATTACGTAAATAAAGGGAAATTGAATTTAATGTTCCTTCCCGTCATTTCATAAAATTTAACTTTTCCCATGAGTCCCAATCGTCCCAAAACTGTGTACAAAGGATATGATTCGACTTAGCAACTTATGCAAGCAACTAGATAATTGAACTAAGGGTTTAGTGTGATAACAATAATGCACTAAAAGTGAGTGCATACAAGGTAGGCTAAGGCGATTGGGTGTACATTTGGAGGTGGATTGTAAACAATGCTCTTCATTGATATTCCGAAAAACCGAAACATCACGAGAACCGCGAAAAGGATAGGCTCTGAGGGGTTAACTAGGGGTATCGTGTACTAAAGATGAGTACAATGCAAGGGTGTGGGGGAATTACTCAACCGATGTGGAAGAAGTAATTATAATACGGGTATCAAACAAGGGTTATCTTAATGCCTCTTATCATTTAGTTATTCCAAACTACACAAGTGTAGTGTCACTAGCGATCTCGGAATGCATCACAAAACAAGTTCTAGAATCTATTATACTACCGGTACACTCTCGAAGCATTAAAGTGGAATGCTTTAATTCCTACAAATCTAAGGGCGATCCTCACATTTTGGGTGGAATTTAAGTGGTAAAGGGTTTTGTGCTAGTCATATAACTTCCTATCCATGAGACGCTTTATTAAGACTAATGGCCCACTCCTACATGTCATGAAAAATTTTAAATTTGGTGCCAAAATTACCCTAACCGATATTTCTCATGGTTTATTACACAAATGAAATTGGACAAGGCAAATAGTCAGGGATAAGCATAGTTTCAAAATTCCCGAGGCTTGCCCTAATACTACACTACAACGATTAGGTTCACTGCATAGGGTGTTGAAAAACTTGCTCAACGAAAAGGAAGTTCCTTTGACCCAGAACACGCGTTGTACGCGTATCACGGGTATTCGTCTAATAGTCAGAAATCACATTTTATTAAAATTAAAGAGCATTTTAATTTGTTTAGACAAAAATGTCTCTACTTATAAAAGAAAACGTAATTTATTAAATATTTAAATAATTAATTACAATTTAAACTGCTAACCTTTTTACTCTCATTTAACGTGTCATTTGTTTTTTTTAGAAGAAGCAGATTTTCCTCTTTTCATATCTTTTGTTTGTGGGCGCGCAAATGTATTTGTTTGTTTTTATGCAGACAAATATGCTTTTTTTTTCAAAAATTAGCCATAAATTTTCACTTCTTTTCACTTTGTCAACACGACTATATCTATTTATCTTTCATTATTTTTTTTCAAAAGCACGGTTTTTTTCTTTGCATAAGAAGACTTTGTTGGTTTTATGGATATAAATTATTAGTCGTGAGTTAGGATCGAACTCGAGACCTCGGGATTGCACGCTTTACGTATGAGAATTAAAGTTAATTATTAAATGTAAATGTTATATTTATTTATTAATTACATGAAATAATATAACGGACGTTAAGTTAATTAAGTGTAATGTACTAACGATCGTTAAATGTTAATTGGAAAAACTAGATTGCAAAATAGAGATTGGGAAGGTTCCGGAATCCCTTTGGGATAGCCTAACCGATCGGCCAAAGGGAATCCCAACCCAACCCAAACTCAACTTGTTCACCAAGTTATGTTGAGTATATATATACAAGGCTTAGGGTCTTGGTTTCGCATCTCTTGTACTCATAAGCTAAAACCTAAAAGTGTTTGTGTGTGTTTTTGCTTAAACCGATCGTACAACCCCTAAGGGTGTCGATCCACTTGTTTTCCAAAACCAAATTGCTTTGTGTGATTAAAACTAGCATTACTTTAATTTGATTTAGTACGTGTGTACAAGAAAGTGGTACTAACATACTTTTGTTAGTTTCTTGGATTGAATTACAAAATCAGTAAGGGGTAGTTCTTATAATCCTATAAAGCCTAATTAGGGTTCATCACTTGCTAGTTTTGTGGAATTGATTCTTGTTCGGCTAGAATTAAAAAGGTACGCATACTTTATGTTTTGTTGATTAATTATTCGTTAATCGTTCCTATACGCTTCCGCGTGTTTTCTTTGATGTATATGTGTTTTATATTTGATTGTCATGATATATAATTCCAACAGTGGCATCACGAGTCATTGGTTTAATGAGTAATTAATTACTAAACACGTAAAAAAACGTATATTGTATGTTGTTTGATATGATTGTTCTATGATTTTGGTTATGATTATGTAAACCCTTGTTTTAGGGTTAGGGTTTTTGCCCTAATTTGCTTTTAAAAAAATTTATGGATCGGCTTTTTTTTATATGGGTCGAAACCCTTAAAAAAAATTAGTCGATTTTAATTTTAAATTGTTATAGAGTTTATATTAATTGTGTTGTTAATCATATCGAAACCTAGAATTAATATATTTGTTGCGTGATATATTCATGAATAATGTGTTATGTGACATGGAATTGTATGCGATCTTGTGACTTAATTGAATAATTGTTATGTTATATCCATGATGATACATGCATGTTCGTCATGGATGGTTGCTTGAATTTTTTAATTCTTAAGATATTTTATCACATGTTTGTTTTGATAAATCTTGAATTGGGGAAGACTCCAATAATATATTAATGAATCAATTATGTGCAATTTGGTATATTTTAATTATGGCTTACGCAATCGATTCGTCGATGTATGTGGCTCATTTTCAATTGTGCGAGTGAAAGCCCTAGTTAATATATACATTAATTAACCTAGACATTGATTATTAATAGGTTTAATCAAATAAATTGCATGTGGCTACTTGTTTACACGTATTAATTGTTAGTTATGTGCGCATTGTTTTAGTTTTTTTATTTTTTATTGTTTACTTGTTTGTTTATTATGTGTGACAAGTTTAAGCAAAGGGTAATTTTGAATAGAAAAATAAATTGGACTAAACAATGGTGAAATTTGATTTGTTTTTTGAAGAGTTAAATTTTCAAAAGTTTAATTGATTGATGATTTTGGTACAAATAGTGAGAACGGCTCACCCAATTTTGACGGACTGTGTGAGGGGTACAAGGAGGGGAGCGCATTAAATTGTGACCCGAAAGAAGGAGGTCATAGCTTCAGCGCTGACCAAATTCTCCGCTTCTTTGCGAGTCATATTGGAGTTACCAAGTAGGCTATTAGTACAAAATCATCTTAACGGCGAATTAGCTTTAATTTCATGCGCCACTTTTGTGGTAATTATCCGAAACACTAAGTCTTTAGACTTATGCAAAAGTACGATATAATGGATGATAATTAAAGGTAAATTCCTTGATTGGCGAAACCAATACCTCAATCAAAACTTTGATAATTTGATCTTTATGAATTGGTTAATAAAAAGTTTTTTATTAAAATTTATGCTACAAGATGAATGCATGACATCTTTGTACATATTTGATTTGACACGATAAATCAAAACTAGTACCCTTTATAAAATTAAGTTAGTGCCATCTAGTTAAAGGAACACTTGAAGTTGCAATTTACGTCATGTGAGAACTTGGCGAGATTGTGATGGAAAGGTAAATCTTTATGTAAAGTCAGACCTTACATGAACATATTTGCAGTTCTTTAAATTAGACGACTTAAATTGAGTAGTAAGTGAGACATGGACTCAAGGCACAAGATGGGGATAAAACATGTTTATATTTGCAATAACATTGAAAAATAGAAATCCCATGATGATCTAGGAATTGGAAAATGTTTGACAATTATTGTTCGACAGATTACCCTATTATATGCTTTCGTTACTAGCAGATCAACTGATGTAATGAATCTATGATAATTTGGATCCTAGTTTTCGAGAAAATTATATGGTTATATGTTTATATTACTTTGGGTATATTTTATTTTCTTGAAAAATTGTATTATCGAAAATACTAATACTTGAACTTTTTCTGTAGAAATGGCTCAAAACAACGATAACACTAACATTGCACTAAGTTCTGCGTTCAAAAACTTCTTTGATCGAGAAAAGTTGATTGGCTCTAATAATTTCAATGATTGGCACCGCTCTTTGAGAATTGTCTGTAGAGTTGCTGATCGTTTGGATTATTCTGTACATGCCTTGCCCTGATGAACCACTAGCTGACGCCTCTGACGAGGTGAAAGCTGCGTGGAGGACTGAGTATAAGCGTCATAATGATGTGGCTTGCTTGATGTTTGGAACGATGGAATCTGCTCTCCATAAGCAGTTTGAAAATTACTTCCCATACAACATGCTTAATGAACTCAGAACTTTGTTTGAGAAACCTGCGGCTGTAGAAATTTATGATTTGATCGATGCACTTCACAGCTGCAAGCAGGGAGAGGGTAAACCCGTAAGTTCTCATGTATTGGAGATGAAAGGATACATGGACCATGTCACACCCCCAAAATATCGCAGCGGAACGATAGTGTCTTTGGGGTATGACTTCATAGCACAAAGTATGGATACAAAAAACGACCTCTAAAATGAGACGGTTTGAAAGGTTTACCATTCGATTAAATAAAGTTGAAGTTTACAAACATAATATCCCAAGTTTGATAATACATAAAGGTTTACAAAACATGTCGAATGGTAATTGTTAAAAGCACAAGACTCCAATGTATGCCATGTGACCCAAAAGCTCCATGAAATGCTATCGCCTTATGACCTTAGATAAACATGCTAAAAAGTGTCAACACAAAGGTTGGTGAGTTCATAAGTTTGTAAAAAAATGATTTGAAATACTATGAGAAAAGATCACACAGCAAAGGCATTGTAAATCCACCCAGTTCTAAGTTCCGCCCATACAAAACTTGCAACCTGTGTGTTCACAACCCATTGCCTACAATAGAATGACAATCATGAATATGCGCATTAAGGTAGTTAAAAGTATTAATGTCACCACAAAGGTCTTCCAACAACTCGTGTTGGGATGTTCCTCCAACGACTCACGTTGGGCTGTATCCAAATAAATGGCCTTCCAACATATAAATATTGGGATGTTCCTCCAACGACTCACGTTGGGCTGTATCCAAATAAATGGCCTTCCAACATATAAATATTGGGATGTTTGTTTAAGTCTAGTCACTTCACGCACCAAGTCTAAAGTATAAGTAATGTTGTTTGGCAAAAGAGTTTAAAGGTTTTGATAAATAAGCATGTATCTCGCCCAAATAGTTTATAAGAATTTAAACGAGTCAAAGCGGGGTATGAACTCACCTGGTATGATTGATATGCTAACAAAGTGAAGTGCACGAAAATGAGGCTCGGAAACTATCCGCGACCTAAAATGAATGATGTGCTCTAATATAAGTCATGAAACAATGTTGTGCATGCAAATCCATATGTAATCTATACCACTTGTACGTTTTTGAAAATAGAATTTATCGTCGCAACATATGTTTATGATATCTCGTCATGTTTATAAAATATTTTACAAGTATATACGTTGAATCAACATCCTACGATAATCGTTTTGTGATTAATTGTGAAATTATAACTTTTCGTCGTAAAATAATGTTACTTGATAATTTCATGAAAGTGACTAAACGGCCTCGAAAAGCTAGTCGTAAAATGGTGCACGTCGAGTGTCAGGAAACAAACTCAACAGTTTTGGAAAGCTTGTATCATTATCTCAAAGTTTTAGTATTTAAGTTTCCATCCTAGAGGTCTTGATCACAAAGAAAAATATAGGTTAAGTATGGTACTTTAGTCCAAAAATATAGTTTAAGGGTGGTTTTCCGGCAAAGTTTGAGTGACTATATTTATTTCGTTACAACTCCGCTAAACAAACGGTCGAACATTTTGGAAAATATACTTGGTAAACTCACTTTTACTAGAAGACATCAAGTTATAAAAAGTATTACATCCTTGTTAAAAACGACCCTCAACATGGTCACTTGTTGCCGTAATGTGTGTTTAATAGAAAATATATTAATTTTTGCTAATAGAATAAAGTTACGGCAACTTTGTTTATCGCGTGTAATTTACTCGTTACAAATCCGTTTTCTACGTTTTCTACATCCTTAGATTCGTATTAAAGTATACTAATATATTTTTGATAAGTCGACACATTTTATAACGCTTAAGACTCATTTTTGACCCGTAAAGAGTGACATTTTCATGCTGAAATTTCTGAAATTATTAGTTTTCGTCGCCAAACTTCAAAAATTCATAACTTCTTCGTTATAACTCCGTTTTAACCCGTTCAAGCGGCCACGTTTTCGTTTTAAAGTGTATTTTCTAAATATCTAGACCAAAATATTTTACCAACTGTCGAATTTTCCCAGAATTAAAAATATGGACAGACCCTTTTTAAAACTTGTCGAAATGAGTTTTTCACGCGCAAAACCTATTCTAACCAATTCAAAACAACTCCGAAGCTATTCTAATCCTACCATACACCTTCTTAGGGTGTCATGGGTTCCTAGGCATCACCAAAAGTGATATGTTTCAAGGAGTAATTATAGGATGAAATATATATATAACACTTAATAACAATGAAAAAGTGGTATAAACCTCCATAAGACTTGCATGTTTTGCTCAAATATGATGAAATGATTATGAAATAAATATGTAAGATGAAAAACGTGGACATGAGATGCTTACAAGAATACTTGATGAGGTTATTAGAACAAAGGATTTCCTAATCACCCAAGGTTTATATTGCAAAACCTTAACAAGAGTGATACTAGTGTATGCAAAACTTGATTAGAGAAAAGTTTATGAAATCCTTCTTGGTCCCCTTGGATGGCCGGTTTGCAAGAGAAGAGAGAAAGGAAAAATGAGTTTTGATCTTACTTTGCAAAATGAAGTGAATGTGTTGTATGTTTTAGATATTTAGAGTATAATACTTTAAACTTACAAGAGATATTTGGCAAATAAATGACTCACCCCCCCCCTCCTTGTCGACAAGGGGGGTATTAGTCATGGGTAATCCATTTTTTTTATTAAATATGCATAAGTATAATTACTTGTAAGTTAATTGAAGTTAAGTGTTGATTTGTATACACATTTGAGTATATAGGGTAGCGTTAGTAAAAAAATAAATTTTCACGGGTCAAGATAAAATATATTGAGGTCATAAAAATTATAAAAATACATTTCTTGCAAAATTTGAGTGAAATAATAATAATCGTGTAATATTTAAGAAAACCGTCGCAATTTATATAAACATAACAATTTATATGCGAAATAAATTTAAAACATTGGGTAAACTCATAATATTATTTTTATAAACTTAATATGAGTACGAAAATATATCGGGATAATATTTGGAAGTATCGGATCAATTGTTCAAAATAATTAATTACGCGATAGCGTTTATTTAATAAGGAATTATGCGTTTAATGTGAAATGCAAAACTATGCATGAGCTAGTATGATGAATATGGAGTTTGAGAAATGACCAAAAATTGCGAATTGTGACATTCTTCCCATGTCAGCGGAATCACGTCCACGTGATTCAATCGATGATACTTAAAGGTCTACCCTTAGGTTTCACGAAATTAGGGTGTATGATCAAAGTGCTTATGCCAAAACTTACACGTCTAGGTTTCTTATCTAATGAGGCTAACTGAATCTGAATAATACTGTGGATCACTTAATGGTCTAGGGAAAACGTACCAGTTACGCATTGCGGGCTGCCTCGGTCCCTACATAGAATGCTCGACCTCGGGGTGGACTGATATTGAGTACAGGGTTTGGGTTGTTTCCGTCAATTGCTAAAGCTAGGTGTTGGTTACCCTGTGGTTGCCTCTGCGTTCCATTCAACTTAGGACAATTATTCCGGAAGTGATTCGGGTTGTTACATTCAAAGCAAGTCCTTTGGTTGTTCCTCATGTTGCCCACGTTAGCCGGTGTTACCTGTGTTTTACACTGCTCCTTAAAATGGCCGTATCGATTGCAATTTGTACACAAGCGACAGGGCTTGGTCTTCGGATGATGATAAGCACATTTAGCACATTTGGGATGTGTACCCGCATACTCTCTTTGTTCAGTACCAGTTGCCACAAAAACTCTTGCCCTTTTGTTGTCTGCTACCACGTCCATCTGCCTATTCGACCCACTCGCTTCCTTCCTCTTGTCACTGCTCTTCAAAGTACCATTTCTAACCATCTCATCTGTCAGGGTTCCTGCTCTCAGTATTGCACTTTGTATTGTAGACGGCTCAGTCGTTTTTACAGTTCCACAGATTTCGGGGACAAGACCATATACGTACCTCGCGATTCTCTTGGATTCAGGGGTAACCATATGAGGAACTAGTCTGGCTAATTCATGGAATCGATCTGTGTAGGCTGCGTGACCAGCTCCTATCATGGAGTGGTGATAAAGTTCGTCTTCCAGTTTTTGCATTTCATTATCCGGGCAATACTCCTCTTTCAATAATGCCTTAAACTCGTCCCATGTCATACCCAGACTGCTTCTCTGCCCCTATCCTGTAGCTGTGTGTTCCACCATGTCAATGCCTTTCCTGATAGCAAGCAAGCAGATACTTTACCCTCTGATGGGTGGCACAATTGCTTGATGTCGATCACGACTCTGTCTTCTCTATCCATCGAGTATACGCCAAAGCACCTCCTATACCATCAAACTCCACAGGTTTGCATGCTGAAAATTCCTTATACGTGCATCCAATTCTGTTGTTGTGGTTGTTGGTGGTGGTGTTGTTATTGTTGCCACTGCCAACTACATTATTGGTGTTGCCATTCCCATTCCCGTGGTTTCCCGAGTTATTCATATGGTTTCCAACTTGTGTGACAATAGTGGGAAGCAAGATTTGAAGTTGTTGAGCGATGATGGTGGAAAAATCAGGGTTTCCGCTAGCGTTGTTGTCATTGTTACCCATGTCACGACCGCCTTCTCTACCTCCATGCTCACCTGTCCTTCCACCCCTTTGCGCCGCACCACCTCGGTTAGTGCTGCGTGTTACCCTCTTTGGTGCCATGATCTCTGCAAGGAAAGGACAGTTGAGTTCCCAATGTCTATACTTAACGTCCTCAAACATAATACCACGCCACAAATTGGTTCCTAAGGTATACCCTCACCGATCTACGTATGCGTGGTCGCATATGTCCACGTGGGTTGTGACGCATTTATAATTATGTTGGCCACCATAATTATAATTGCCTCATTTCACACGTGTACATACCACCAAGCATACATGTCTCGGCGATTGTTGTTACTGAAATAGATAGCCAGTCTATCATCCGATTCTAAACGGTGGAGGAGGAATTTAGGGTAGGTATTTAGGGAGAGTCGCACTTGGTGTATAGGAAATTCCTTTAGGTGCTAAAGTCACGATGAGGTTTAGTCGCCAGCAGTTCCCAAAGTATCCTCAAGAGAACTCCCATCCTCGGGCAAAATCATCAAATCTATACAGCTATATAGTAACACTTATTTAGCTCGATCTCGTGTCTCATCAAGCAAGAACTGTCACGAGATCAAGTTAGATAAGTGCTCATTACTGAGCTCCATATTTTTGATGACTTGACTAGATTTTGGGACTCCCCTATCGGTACAAGGAAACTACGTTATCCAATGAGGTGAATCTAGATGAAATTCTTAAGAAAACATATGCGCACGAAAAGTGTGTAAGGCGATAGGAAAAGTAAGGATCGACGTGAAAGCGGTTATAGTCTAGGAACTAAAATGCAACCTAGTTCTCTATAACCAAGGCTCTGATACCAATCTGTCACACCCCCAAAATATCGCAGCGGAACGATAGTGTCTTTGGGGTATGACTTCATAGCACAAAGTATGGATACAGAAAACGACCTCTAAAATGAGACGTTTTGAAAGGTTTACCATTCGATTAAATAAAGTTGAAGTTTACAAACATAATATCCCAAGTTTGATAATACATAAAGGTTTACAAAACATGTCGAATGGTAATTGTTAAAAGCACAAGACTCCAATGTATGCCATGTGACCCAAAAGCTCCATGAAATGCTATCGCCTTATGACCTTAGATAAACATGCTAAAAAGTGTCAACACAAAGGTTGGTGAGTTCATAAGTTTGTAAAAAAAATGATTTGAAATACTATGAGAAATGATCACACAGCAAAGGCATTGTAAATCCACCCGGTTCCAAGTTTCGCCCATACAAAACTTGCAACCTGTGTGTTCACAACCCATTGCCTACAATAGAATGACAATCATGAATATGCGCATTAAGGTAGTTAAAAGTATTAATGTCACCACAAAGGTCTTCCAACAACTCGTGTTGGGATGTTCCTCCAACGACTCACGTTGGGCTGTATCCAAATAAATGGCCTTCCAACATATAAATATTGGGATGTTCCTCCAACGACTCACGTTGGGCTGTATCCAAATAAATGGCCTTCCAACATATAAATATTGGGATGTTTGTTTAAGTCTAGTCACTTCACGCACCAAGTCTAAAGTATAAGTAATGTTGTTTGGCAAAAGAGTTTAAAGGTTTTGATAAATAAGCATGTATCTCGCCCAAATAGTTTATAAGAATTTAAACGAGTCAAAGCGGGGTATGAACTCACCTGGTATGATTGATATGCTAACAAAATGAAGTGCACGAAAATGAGGCTCGAAAACTATCCGCGACCTAAAATGAATGATGTGCTCTAATATAAGTCATGAAACAATGTTGTGCATGCAAATCCATATGTAATCTATACCACTTGTACGTTTTTGAAAATAGAATTTATCGTCGCAACATATGTTTATGATATCTCGTCATGTTTATAAAATATTTTACAAGTATATACGTTGAATCAACATCCTACGATAATCGTTTTGTGATTTATTGTGAAATTATAACTTTTCGTCGTAAAATAATGTTACTTGATAATTTCATGAAAGTGACTAAACGGCCTCGAAAAGCTAGTCGTAAAATGGTGCACGTCGAGTGTCAGGAAACAAACTCAACAGTTTTGGAAAGCTTGTATCATTATCTCAAAGTTTTAGTATTTAAGTTTCCATCCTAGAGGTCTCGATCACAAAGAAAAATATAGGTTAAGTATGGTACTTTAGTCCAAAAATATAGTTTAAGGGTGGTTTTCCGGCAAAGTTTGAGTGACTATATTTATTTCGTTACAACTCCGCTAAACAAACGGTCGAACATTTTGGAAAATATACTTGGTAAACTCACTTTTACTAGAAGACATCAAGTTATAAAAAGTATTACATCCTTGTTAAAAACGACCCTCAACATGGTCACTTGTTGCCGTAATGTGTGTTTAATAGAAAATATATTAATTTTTGCTAATAAAATAAAGTTACGGCAACTTTGTTTATCGCTTGTAATTTACTCGTTACAAATCCGTTTTCTACGTTTTCTACATCCTTAGATTCGTATTAAAGTATACTAATATATTTTTGATAAGTCGACACATTTTATAACGCTTAAGACTCATTTTTGACCCGTAAAGAGTGACATTTTCATGCTGAAATTTCTGAAATTATTAGTTTTCGTCGCCAAACTTCAAAAATTCATAACTTCTTCGTTATAACTCCGTTTTAACCGTTCAAGCGGCCACGTTTTCGTTTTAAAGTGTATTTTCTAAATATCTAGACCAAAATATTTTACCAACTGTCGAATTTTCCCAGAATTAAAAATATGGACAGACCCTTTTTAAAACTTGTCGAAATGAGTTTTTCACGCGCAAAACCTATTCTAACCAATTCAAAACAACTCCGAAGCTATTCTAATCCTACCATACACCTTCTTAGGGTGTCATGGGTTCCTAGGCATCACCAAAAGTGATATGTTTCAAGGAGTAATTATAAGATGAAATATATATATAACACTTAATAACAATGAAAAAGTGGTATAAACCTCCATAAGACTTGCATGTTTTGCTCAAATATGATGAAATGATTATGAAATAAATATGTAATATGAAAAACGTGGACATGAGATGCTTACAAGAATACTTGATGAGGTTATTAGAACAAAGGATTTCCTAATCACCCAAGGTTTTTATTTCAAAACCTTAACAAGAGTGATACTAGTGTATGCAAAACTTGATTAGAGAAAAGTTTATGAAATCCTTCTTGGTCCCCTTGGATGGCCGGTTTGCAAGAGAAGAGAGAAAGGAAAAATGAGTTTTGATCTTACTTTGCAAAATGAAGTGAATGTGTTGTATGTTTTAGATATTTAGAGTATAATACTTTAAACTTACAAGAGATATTTGGCAAATAAATGACTCACCCCCCCCCCTCCTTGTCGACAAGGGGGGTATTAGTCATGGGTAATCCATTTTTTTTTATTAAGTATGCATAAGTATAATTACTTGTAAGTTAATTGAAGTTAAGTGTTGATTTGTATACACATTTGAGTATATAGGGTAGCGTTAGTAAAAAAATAAATTTTCACGGGTCAAGATAAAATATATTGAGGTCATAAAAATTATAAAAATACATTTCTTGCAAAATTTGAGTGAAATAATAATAATCGTGTAATATTTAAGAAAACCGTCGCAATTTATATAAACATAACAATTTATATGCGAAATAAATTTAAAACATTGGGTAAACTCATAATATTATTTTTATAAACTTAATATGAGTACGAAAATATATCGGGATAATATTTGGAAGTATCGGATCAATTGTTCAAAATAATTAATTACGCGATAGCGTTTATTTAATAAGGAATTATGCGTTTAATGTGAAATGCAAAACTATGCATGAGCTAGTATGATGAATATGGAGTTTGAGAAATGACCAAAAATTGCGAATTGTGACAGACCAATTACAAGCACTTGGAAAAGTTTATGAAAATGACATTTCTGTGAACTTGATCAACAAATCCCTTAACAAGGATTTCAATGGTTTTGTTCGGAACTTCAATATGCACTGCATGGGGAAGACAGTTACTGACCTACACGCATTGCTAATTGATTATGAAAAAGGGTTACCTCAAAAGGCTCCTACTCCCTAGGTACTTGCTATTCAGGGTGGAAGGATTAATAAGCCAAAACCGCAGCGTGCGAACAACAAGAAGGGTAAAGGGAAAGGGAAAGTTGACAAGGGTAAACAAGTTATGGCCTATCAACCAGAACCCAAGAAGAACCCTACTCCTAGGAAGGAAAATCCTAAAAAGGATAAAGCATGCCACCACTGCAAGGTCGTTGGGCATTGGAAGAGAAACTGTGCTCTCTATCTTGATGAATTGCGGAAAAATAAGATGAAGTATGATGGGTCCTCGGGCGCCGGTCCTTCAGGTAACTTATTTGTAATTGAATTATTTACTCTAAATCATAAAAATTCCTGGGTATATGATATTGGATGTGGTATTCACATTTGTAATACACTGCAGGGGTTTAGAGTGGAGAAAAAGCTGGCCTATGGGGAGCAATATCTGCATGTGGGCAATGGGGCACCTGCAGCTGTTGAAGCCATAGGATTTTTTAGTTTAGTATTGCCTTCGGGGTTAGTATTGTTATTAAACAATTGTTATTATGCACCTTCTATAATTAGAGGTGTTGTTTCCTTTTCAGTATTGTTGGATGATGGTTTTACTCATACTATTTCACGTAATGGAATTTCCGTTTCTTTAAATGGTGTATTTTATTTTAATGCGATTACTGTGAATGGTGTGTTTGAAATTGATGTGATTGGAAATGAATCTAACAACAATAATAATTCGATGTTTAGCATCAATAATAAAATGAAGTTGGACTTGAATTCTTCTTATCTTTGGCATTGTAGACTTGCTCATATAGGCAAGGCTCGCATGCAAAAGCTACAACATGAAGGGCTTTTACAAAATATCAATGATGAATCATTTAATAAATGTGAGTCATGCATATCTGGGAAGATGACGAAGAAAGCTTTTCATAGCAATATGGAGAGGGCGTCTGATCTACTTGGTCTTATTCATACTGATGTGTGTGGACCACTTAGACATGTGTCAAAGAGAGGTGCTAGCTACTTCTTAACCTTTACTGATGATTTCAGCCGTTATGGTTATGTTTATTTACTTAATCATAAACATGAGGTTTTTGAAACACTTAAGGTTTTCAAAGCAGAAGTAGAGCTGCAATTGGGAAAGAAGATTAAAGCTCTTCGATCCAATAGAAGAGGCGAGTATCTAAGCCAAGAGTTTAAAGATTACTTAGCTGAGAATGGAATTGTCAAGAATCTCACATCTCCATATACTCCACAACAAAATGGTGTATCTGAGAGAAGAAATCGTACATTGTTGGACATGATACGATCAATGTTTAATCTTACTACTCCACCTTTATCCTTTTGGTATCATGCTTTAGAATCAGCTGTTCGCATTCTGAATATGGTTCCCACAAAGAAGGTTGATAAGACACCATATGAAATATGGCATGGTAAAGCTCCTAACTTGTCTTATTTAAAGGTCTGGGGTTGCGAGGCGTATGTTAGACGTGACTCAGCAGATAAACTCCAACAAAGATCTGTAAAGTGTATCTTTGTAGGATACCATATGGAAACTATGGGTTACTACTTTTACTATCCAACTGAAAATAAAGTAATTGTTGCTAGGTATGGAGATTTTCTTGAAAAGGATCTCGTATCTCAAGAATTCAGTGGGAGAGTTTATGATCTGGAAGATGATCATGAAGATACATTACCTTCTGAAAACACTAACGTACTTACGGTAGAACCTGATAGTCTGGGTCCTCCACTAGAAGTTGAAGTGATTCCCGTTCGTAGATCTGTAAGGTCTACGCGTGCACCTGAACGTATATATCTTAACTTAGAGGTTGAGGAAACTATATTAAGAGATCTTGGAGAGCCTGCTAATTATAGAGCTGCCATGGCAAGTCCTGAAAAGGACAAATGGCAAGCTGCAATGAATGGGGAAATGAAATCCATGAAAGATAATGAAGTCTGGGAAGAGGTTGACTTACCTCCAAATGCTACGGTAGTTGGAAGTAAGTGGCTCTATAAAATAAAGACTGACATGGATGGCAATGTACACATCTATAAAGCTCGTCTAGTTGCACAAGGTTTTACTCAAACTTTTGGCATAGATTACAAGGAGACATTTTCTCCTGTAGCAGACATTAGAGCTATTAGAATTCTCATAGCTATAGCAGCGTACTATGACTATGAGATATGGCAGATGGATGTCAAAACCGCCTTCTTGAATGGTCGCTTAGATGAAGACATCTATATGAAGCAACCTGAGGGGTTCGTGAATCCACAATTTCCAAACCGTGTATGTAAACTTCAAAGGTCCATTTATGGATTGAAGCAAGCATCGAGGCAATGGAATAAGATATTTGATGAAGTATTCAAAAGGTATGGATTTATTCAAAATCTTGATGAGCCATGTGTATATCACAAAGTTAGTGGGAGTGATGTAATTTTCCTTATCCTTTATGTCGATGACATATTAATTATGGGAAAAGACATTCCAAGTTTGCAAAATGTTAAGGCATATCTTGGACAATGTTTTTCCATGAAGGATTTAGGAGAAGCTGCATACATTCTGGGAATCAAGATCTACGGAGATAGGTTAAAGTGGTTAATTGGTTTAAGTCAAAGCGTTTACATTGATAAAATATTGAAGAGATTCAATATGAAAAATTCCAAGAAAGGATATTTGCCGATGGAAGTAAAGCATGGCTTATGTAGCGATATGTGTGCTTCAACACCTACTGAAGTGGCACACATGAAGAAAGTTCCTTATGCTTCGGCAGTAAGATCTATTATGTATGTTGTGAGATGTACAAGGCCAGATGTGGCGTTCGCTCAAAACATGACCAGTCGATATCAACAGAATCCGGGTGAACTTCACTGGACTGCTGTTAAACATATTTTGAAGTATCTTAGAAATACGAAAGATATGTTCTTAGTGTATGGTGGAAATCCAGACACAGAGCTTGATGTTACAGGTTACTGTGATGTGTCCTGGCAGTGTGATAAAGATGATACGAAGTCTCAGACGGGTTATGTCTTTGTCATCAATGGAGGAGCAGTTGACTGGAAGAGCAAGAAGCAGAGAACGATTGCGATGTCTGCGATAGCGGCCGAATACATAGCTGCTTCGGAAGCTGCAATGGAGGCATTTTGGATTAAGAAATTCATTTAAGGGCTTGGAGTTATGCCTTCAATTGAAACGCCTATTGATATGTATTGTGACAATTCTGCTGCAATCATATTTTCCAATGAACCTGGAGTCATGAAGCGCACCAGACATTTTCTACGGAAGTATCACTATGTTCGGGAACAAGTCCGCGAAGGTGAAATTAATTTATTGAAAGTTCACACATATGACAACTTAGCTGATCCTTTCTGTTGATCCCAGTTGAGCAAACGATCTAATATAGAAACTGACTTAGAACAAAAGCTTATTAAGTATCACGCGGAATTTAATACTTAATCTTAAGAAGAAGAACAATAAACATTCAACACCTCAATATTATTATTAATATGAATACTCTAAACCAGTATTAGGGTTTTACAACCTTGAAGTGTATCGACCTTAGATATAAAACTTACGTATATCTAATCTACCCTAGGACCTCCTTTTATAGGCTAAGGAGTCCTTTACATAATACAATACGTAACCTACAAGATAAATATCTTTTCCATATTTATCTAATACATAATACTAAACCGACTATACAAGACTAGCAGTGGTTACATAATATTATCCATGGTTACACACTATTACTAGCCGCGGTTTGTCTTCATCCGTGGTTCCATTCTTCTGTCCGTGGTTATATCAACTCTATCCGTAGTTCCCATACTTAGAATAATTCTTGATTCAAGGAACCAAAAACCCAACAATCCTCCCCTAAACTTGATACATTCAAACAGAATTCTCAAGTTTCCTTTAAGCTCAAAACATCTGAATTGGAGGATGTAGTCAAACACATACTAGATTTAAGAATTTTCTCATACTTCAGCAACAAATCGTAAGCTTGACCATCATAGGGTACCAACATCTTGATAATACCAGGCTTCATCATCTGAGCAATAACTGCTGGATACTTATTCAGTTGAGGATAATCACCTTCTACAAGCATATGAATAACTTCTCCAGAAACAGTTAAAACATGAACTCCACAAGTTTGATATAAAAACCAGCTTGTAACATTACCATTGTAGAGTCTTTTCCATTCAGGTTCATCATGAGTAGGTTCAAATAAAATCTTCAAATTATGATAAACTAGCCTCTCATGATAATCATTTGGATGTACTTCACCAAACTTATTCTTGTAAAGTATCCAAAGATTCACCAAATCATCTCTATCAAAATACTGAAGCATCTGTGAAAATTTATTATACTCATAAACTTCATTGTTGAGTCTTTGAATTTTCCAAACTCCTTCACTTCCAACTTTAAGCTTAAACTCATAAGAAATAATTCGATTAACATCTTCAACTTCTTTCAGTCTTTTAGAATCAGATGTCTCCTGAATCTCATATTTTCTCTTTCGTTTACTTTGAATCCACTCATCATCCTTCTTAATCCACTCTTCTTCCTTTTTAGAATTCATTGGACAATAATCATCATTATTAATCTTCATACATCTCATATAAATCTCCTGAATTCTTTCAAATGAACATCTATTAAGATTATCAAAAATATGAATGCCTGAATTCTTAATAATCTTCATCAGTACATTCCTCATCTGTGCAATTGAAGGAGGTTTCTTTCTTATAACTTGCTTCCTTTCTTTACCAATCCTCCTTGCCCATTGACCCAAAAGTCTAGCTCTTTCCTCATCATCCAACAGAGCCCATTCTTGTGCAGTATATTCATCATGTATTTATTGAGAAGCTTCAAGACAGTTCTGTGATTCATACCATGTAGCTAACCATCTCTGACTAGCTTCCTCTTCTTCTTGCTTTCTTTTCTCTAAAGCTTCTTGTTCATCAGCTAACATGTTTTTAACAAACTCTGCATCATAAGCAACCTGCTCTTCTTTACTTTTAAACTTCAACTCTGGCTCTGCAATCCCTTTACCTTTACCAACATCTTGTTGAACCACTTTCTTCTTTAATGGATCACCAATAATCAAGCTTTTACTTCTTGGTTTAGGTGCAGCAGATTCAATAGATAAAACAGGTGCAATCATAGGTGTAGAAATAGATGAGGTTTTGCTTAGATTTATCAATGTGCTTGCAGCTTCTTTCTCAATTTCTTTAGATTTAGGTGGTGATCTGAGAGAGGGTTGTGACAATAGTGGAAGTGGTTATGATAGCAGTGGGTATGACAGTAGTGGTTATAATTGCCATGTCTGAAACTTCAGCTGTGGTTACAAGAGTACTAACCGTGGTTGCAGACATACTATCAGTGGTTGTGTCCTTCACTACTTCATCTTCTACAATATTCTTCACATTTTCAAGAACTGCCTCATTCCCATCTTTATCAGATACCAAAAATGCTTGATCTCCACGATCAACATCTTCTTCCATAGGTACATCAACAGCCTCCCCTGAATTCTTGCCTTCACTCCTCCCCTGTTTGGATACATTCTCCACATTCAGAGCTGGAGAGGAGTCCACCTTCTTTTTCTTTCTTCTAAGTTGCCTTAAAGCAGCAACCCCAGGCCTTCTCATCTTTTCTAAAACCAATACCCTGTGCTTCAATCTCCTAATATTTTTACCCTGAAACACAAACAACTCATGAAGGCTTGAGATTGTTTTCTCCATCATGGTACATTTAACCGTCAATTCATGTAATCGTTCAAGAATATCCTCCCCACTTCGACCTGTGTTAACTGGTCCGAGAGGTGGTTCATTGGAAAGGTCATCATGTACAAACTCAGGATCCGTCAATTCAGTTTCATGTTCCAACCTATCCTCATCACTTCGAGCTGTGTTAACTGCTCCGAGAGGTGAATCCTTGGATATAGAAAACATAGCATCAGACCTAGCCTGAACAGCTATGCACCCTATAGTAGCCAGTTGGCTAGGGATTCCTCCACCTGTGTTAAGTTCCAAGGAACTCTCCACATTAGGAGTTGCCAAAGGTTGGGTCTTAATGATGTTTCCACTATCCTGATCAGCATCAAAGCATGAATCAGTAGTGGAAGCCCTTCCAATCATGTCACCTCCACCACCTGTGACAGCCTCATTAGCAACACCACTAGCACTAGCCTGAGGTAGCTGAATGCCCTTCTGTCTCCTAGTCCATACAATAGGTGTAACAGTGGTTTGGGTTTGACTAGAAGTAGGTTGAGTTGTACTAACAGTGTTTACAAGTGTACTACCAGGGGTTTGAGGTTCACTAGCAGTGGGTTCAGATGTACTAGAAGTGGGTTCAGTGACTAAAGGTTGAGATGCAAGACCTTCATCAAACTCTGGATCAGCAGGCAAAGTAAGCATATGAGGAAATAAAGGAACATCTCTAATTTGTACATTTTGTGGCTGATTCCTCATATGTGCAAAAACCTTAGGAAGCATATGATGAACTTCATACTCCCTAGTGTGCTCAACAGGTTCCTCTATTTGACTTTCCATAATCAGTTGAACAAACCTAGGATATAAATAGTATTTACCCTTCTTCCTAATGTTTTGTACTAACCCCTCATAAATCATCCTAGACCAATTGAACTTTCTTACATCAGACAAACTGATAACGCTACACGCGTCGTTCGGGGTCAAAGGAACTTCCTTTTCTTCGAGCAAGTTTTATAACACCCTAGGCAGTGAACCTAATCGTTGTAGTAAAGTAATTAGGGTAAGCCACGGGTATTGATATATATTTCTCTAGGGGAATAGGAATGCTAGTGAGAAGTTACTACGCTAAGGTTGGGGTTGAGGAAGATTATTTTTTATCTTTTTATGTTTTTTAGGAAATTGAAAGGTACGAATCTCGGGGTTTGGATTTGGGGGTTGGTATTTCTACCGATTACTCTACTTATCTAATTATTTAATCTAAGGTGTATGTAGTCTATGTCTAATTATTTTGTGCTCATATGATAGTTTAAAGATGTGTTTACTTAGGTTTTACTACTCCTTAATTATCTCCTATTGGTGGTTGAATTGTCACGTCCTTATTCTTAGTTGCGTTGTGTGTCTAAATTTGTAGGGTATGCGTTTCTCCCTAACTCTTTGAACTTACCAAATGGTCTCGTCTACAAAACCCACTAGGGATAATAAACTCTTACTCTAAGGCACTCTTTGGATGGTTTAGCTTACAACTACTCAAGGAGTTATATTCTAAGGTTCACAAAGATTTAATCAAGCATTAAGTACACAACGAATGACCTATCGCATTACTAGATCATTAACAAACTAAGATAAGAGACAACCAATCAATATTCAATAATTAAGTTTCATATTCCTAAGCAAACACACAAATAAATTAGCCGGACATGGAGAACATGCAAGCATACACACAAATAATCAAAGACATAATTGTATTAATGAAGTAAAGCACTTATCTTGATGTAAGATAGGGTTTGGAACCCTAAAATATTGTACAAGACAGCCTTGGTTCGGTTTAGGTTTTTACTCCAAAAGACTACACACAAATACTGAAAAATTCGGATTCTATATATAAGATTACAAGTGCGCCGGCGTCACCTTATGTTTTGTGAAGCCGTCGGATCGCCGTCATTAGGGTTTCGTCTTGGCCACGTTAGACTTGCGGCGGCGTCACCTTATGCTTGTGACGGCGTCCTCTTCAGCCTCGACGCCGTCGGATTGAATCTAGGCCATCTGAGTTGCGACGGCCTACTCTTTTATAACTTGACGTCGTCACTTGAAAATAAGAGTTTTGGCTTCGTCCGTCACAAAATCCTCAGACGACGTCGCAGATAAGCAGTGACGCCGTCACCTTATGTTTTCAGCAGCCTGAGTGTCTCGATTCTTGACTTTGGTCATTTTCTTCGTATATTCGCACCTTTTCGTCGAAATAAGTGCCATTACAGCAATTTGCCTTCAAGAGACCTAAAAAGTGAAAAGGAACGATATTAAGTAATAACGGATACAAAAGTGATCAAATAAGGGCTTAAATAACCCCTCAAAAATGTACATTTTAAAACCTTATCAAATATCCCTACACTTGGTATTTGCTTGTCCTCAAGCAAATGTGCTTTTAGCCAATTAATTTATAAGTTAGGGGTCATGAAGCATTGGTTTAAAACAGTCCACAACACATATAAGCCCCGCAAAAGTAATAACAAGCACGGAAATTACATACTAGCACCTCACATGGGGTGTTTGGATACTCACATCTCTCGGTGTATATGAAATATAACAAGTTGGAAATGGAAGATAAACACTCATTAACCGGTCCTAGTACATAGATTACCATAGGCTTGAGAATAGATCAAACCTCCATCGCTTTGGCGTAAGCACCTAGGAAAGACTATCAAAGAGGTCTTTAAAGGGTTGTAATGTTAGGCTTACGGTAGGGAAACAAAGGGTTTGGTGGGATAGGCTATTTAGTGGTGGCAAGTCAAAAATCTTTATGTTAAATGCATACGAAGAATGGCGTTGCTAAGCCAAGACTCGACACTCTGGACTCTAGCTAACTGAAACAAACAAACATAAATTTAAAGGATAGATGTAGGATGGTAGCCCGTTTGTTTTTTTTTTTTTTTTTTTTTTTTGAACACTCTATTTTTTTTTTCTTTTTCTCTTTTTCTATTTTTTTTTTCATACACTTTTACTCTACCATCCTCTACGGTAACATCAAAATGATAGGGATTTATAGGCACATCCCTACACTTGAGTTTTATTACTCTAACACTAATTTGACCCGAATTGAAAAGATCAAAAACACTTGGGGTATGTTATTACGCAAATAAGGGAATTAAATGTTCCCTTCTAATCATTTAAACTTTAACTTTTTCCCATGAGTCCCAATCGTCCCAAAACTGTGTACAAAGGATATGACTCGACTTAGCAACTCATGCAAGCAACCAGATAATTGAACTAAGGGTTTAGGGTGATAACAAAAATGCACTAAAAGTGAGTGCATACAAGGTAGGCTAAGGCGATTTGGGTGTATATTTGGGGGTGGGGTGTAAACAATGCTCTTCATTGATATTCCGGAAAAACCAAAACATCACGAGAACCGCAAAAAGGATAGGCTCTGAGGGGTTAACTAGGGGTATCGTGTACTAAAGATGAGTACAACGCAAAGGGTGTGGGGAATTACTCAACCGATGTGGAAGAAGTAATTATATTACGGGTATCAAACAAGGGTTATCCTAATGCCTCTTATCATTTAGTTATTCCTAACTACACAAGTGTAGTCTTACTAGCGATCTCGGAATGCATCACAAAACAAGTTCTAGAATCTAATATACTACCGGTTCACACTCTAAGCATTAAAGATGAATGCTTTAATTCCTACTAATCTAAGGGCGATCCTCACATTTTGGGTGGAATTTAGGTGGTAAAGGGTTTTTGTGCTAGTAATGCAACTTCCTATCCGTGAGACGCTTTTGTTAAAACTAATGGCCCACTCCTATATGTCATGAAAAATTAAAAATTTGGTGCCAAAATTACCCTAACCGACATTTTCTCATGGTTTATTACACAATTACACTTGGACAAAGCAAATAATCAAGGATAAGCATAGTTTCAAAGTTCCCGTTTAATTTTCCCTCCCTACACTTAAACTGAACATTGTCCCCAATGTTCCCGAAAGTATCAAAGTTATGATAATGGAAGGTAATTAAAAACGAAAGAAACTAGTACTCCCCTGATTAGCTCGGTAGGATCCGTATGTGAAGTAGTGGTTAAATCCTTTCCAAGAAGAATGTGTGCGTGAAAAGCTCCTTCCAATCTATTGTTTCTTCTTCTTGATAAATGAAACCTGCACATTTGAAGAAAACAAACGAATCCTTCGCGTAAAATCGGCGGTAATAATATATACAAGACTCTACTTAACTAGGATATAATGCTTGTGGAATGGATGTTTACGGAATTTCTGGAAAATTAAGACCTGGAAAATTCCAAAAATTTATAAGTAGCTCGAAAACGAGAAAAAAGTAATCGATGTTTTACTCCTTCGGCGACGTCGGTTGCAATCTGACCCGTCGGTTATCTGACAAAACGGTCTGCGATTTTCTAAAAAAATTCTGGAAAATTTACATCTTTAGAATCTGGAAAAATTTCTGCAAAACATCCATTATGACTCGATACAAGCATTTGACTCAAAAAAACACACATGTATATCTTTTTAATAATCGTTATTCTCATGTTCACGTTTCTTTTGAAAACGTGTGTAATCCTCCCTACACTTATTCTTTATGTAAAATACCTTTATATGTAATTAAGACGAGGTTAAAGACAAAATTTAGCATTTTTACAAATTTAAACATGAGAATAAACAATCACTAAAAGATATATGACACACAAATAAAAATGAAAAACAAATACACATGGGTTGCCTCCCAAGAAGCGCTTGTTTTTGTTCGAGTCTCGAGCCTGACTCTACCCTTATTTAACGGATAAAGGGGAGGTTTTCCCTACACTTAAGTTTAAGTGTGGGTGATAGTAGTGATACACACCCTTAGGGTGGAAATTTGCTACGTGAGGAGAGGGTGATGGGTGATTTATATGCTCAAAGGAGTGTGCTCCATTCATTATAACCTTACCCAAGTCTATTGGTGTAGCGGGTGAATCAAATCTCTCTCCTAAAAATGGATCATCTTCTATCAACTTCAAAAGATTCTTAGTTAAGGATCCATCTTGACCTAATAAACTCGGTTTAAACCCATAGTGTTTCTTGTTATCAACCATGAATGGGTGATATAAGTATGTAAGGTCATGGGTTACTCCTATATTAGCTTTCACTCTACATGGCTTAGAGTCTACCACCTTTATCAAGCAACTACTCGGATCATTTATTTTGATGGGTGGATTGGGGCCTAATTCAATTTCAAGATTCACATCTAAAGACGGAAAATTGGGTAAGGTTTTTGGTTGAGGCTCCGTTTTATCAAAATTAGGAACTTCCCTAGGACTAAGAGAGAGGTCATGACAACAAGCATCTAAACCTACATTCTCTATTGGCATTTGGTCCAAAGGTTCTATATCAATCGGGGTTCCTATAGTCTCTTCTACTTCTTCAGGGTAAGTTATGGGCGGTGTGTGTTCCTCAAGTGATGGTAGGGCTTGTGGGCTTGGAGTTTCCACCTCACTTTCCATTATATCTAGATCTCCTATGCATTCTTTTTGTACTATTGTAGCGCCTCTAATCATCTCCTTCCTAAACAACCTTTTCGACTGAACCTTCCAAATTGAGAATAGGTCTAAACTTTCATTTTTGGGTCCCATGTTCCACTTCTAAATTGGGCGTGAATCTCAAAGATTTCCCATGCATCTTGAACACCACGTCCCCAAATATCCCCATCCTCTATATAGTCAAGTCTCATTTGGGTTTCGTGGTTGATACGAGTGTAAAAGAATTGAAGTGGAGACAACAAATCAAGACCATGATGAAGGAATTTTTGTAGTAAGTATTTAATTTGAGTCCATGCCTCGGGAAAGGATTCATCATGATGTTGTCGGAACCTTAAGATCTCATTTTGGAGTGGAAAGGGTAGATTATGTATTGGATTATGTCGATTGGGTGAAAATTTTGGCGGATTCGCGTTCTCCATAACGGCTAACGGAATAGTCAATGGATAAGTTTTACGAAAAAAGGCACAAAGAAGGGGGATAAACTACAAGGAAGCTAATAAAAAGAAAAAATCTCACTTGATAGGAATCTTGTGAGTAGACCTAAACGAGATATAAATCAAGCCTAAACAATAACTATTCCCCGGCAGCGGCGCCAAAAACTTGATAACGCTACACGCGTCGTTCGGGGTCAAAGGAACTTCCTTTTCTTCGAGCAAGTTTTATAACACCCTAGGCAGTGAACCTAATCGTTGTAGTGTAGTAATTAGGGTAAGCCACGGGTATTGATATCGTTCTCTAGGGGAATAGGAATGCTAGTGAGAAGTTACTACGCTAAGGTTGGGGTTGAGGAAGATTATTTTTTATCTTTTTATGTTTTTTAGGAAATTGAAAGGTAAAAATCTCGGGGTTTGGATTTGGGGGTTGGTATTTCTACCGATTACTCTACTTATCTAATTATTTAATCTAAGGTGTATGTAGTCTATGTCTAATTATTGTGTGCTCGTATGATAGTTTAAAGATGTGTTTACTTAGGTTTTACTACTCCTTAATTATCTCCTATTGGTGGTTGAATTGTCACGTCCTTATTCTTAGTTGCGTTGTGTGTCTAAAGTTGTAGGGTATGCGTTTCTCCTAACTCTTTGAACTTACCAAAGGGTCTCGTCTACAAAACCCACTAGGGATAATAAACTCTTACTCTAAGGCACTCTTTGGATGGTTTAGCTTACAACTACTCAAGGAGTTATATTCTAAGGTTCACAAAGATTTAATCAAGCATTAAGTACACAACGAATGACCTATCGCATTACTAGATCATTAACAAACTAAGATAAGAGACAACCAATCAATATTCAATAATTAAGTTTCATATTCCCTAAGCAAACACAAAAGTAAATTAGCCGGACATGGAGAACATGCAAGCATACACACAAATAATCAAAGACATAATTGTATTAATGAAGTAAAGCACTTATCTTGATGTAAGATAGGGTTTGGAACCCTAAAATACTGTACAAGACAGCCTTGGTTCGGTTTAGGTTTTTTTACTCCAAAAGACTACACACAAATACTGAAAAATTCGGATTCTATATATAAGATTACACATGCGATGGCGTCACCTTGTGTTTTGTGACGCCGTCGGATCGCCGTTATTAGGGTTTCGTCTTGGCCACGTTAGACTTGCGACGGCGTCACCTTATGCTTGTGACGCCGTCCTCTTCAGCTTTTGACGCCGTCTGGATTGAATCTAGGCCTTCTGAGTTGCGACGGCCTACTCTTTTATAACTTGACATCGTCACTTGAAAATAAGAGTTTTGGCTTCTGTCCCATCACAAAATCCTCCGACGGCGTCCCAGATAAGCAGTGACGCCGTCACCTTATGTTTTCAGCAGCCTGAGTGTCTCGATTCTTGACTTTGGCCATTTTCTTCGTATATTCGCACCTTTTCGTCCAAATAAGTGCCATTACAGCAATTTGCCTTCAAGAGACCTAAAAAGTGAAAAGGAACGATATTAAGTAATAACGGATACAAAAGTGAGCAAATAAGGGCTTAAATGACCCCTCAAAAAGGTACATTTTAAAACATTATCACAAACAGATAACAGCAGTAGCAATTTTGGAAGGAAAGTCATTAAACCCAGTGGTCTTATTACTCATACACATCAACAAGGTATGAATAAGAAACTTCCATTGTGTTGAAAACAAACTCTTAAAAAATTGTACCTTAGCACCCCTGTGTGTATATCCTAACCTTTCTAAACCAGTTACAATCTCAGCATCTGAAAGATTATCAATACCATCAGCATCATCAAACTTTAAAACTTCCCTAATGATCTCCTCAGTAACAGAAATAGCATTCTCATCCACAACATCCCATAGAGCATAATCAATCATGCAAATGTATTCCCTTATTCGCATCCTCCAGATTTGGTACTCACCATGCTTGAGCATGGGCACCTTTGAAGCAGTAACCATGTGTGTTTCGTCAGACATCTTATCTTACTTGAACAAAACTTAACTTGACCTCTTCTTGATTACAGTTTCTAGATCACAAGCTCTGATACCACTTGTTGATCCCAGTTGAGCAAACGATCTAATATAGAAACTGACTTAGAACAAAAGCTTATTAAGTATCACGCGGAATTTAATACTTAATCTTAAGAAGAAGAACAATAAACATTCAACACCTCAATATTATTATTAATACGAATACTTTAAACCAGTATTAGGGTTTTACAACCTTGAAGCGTATCGACCTTAGATATAAAACTTACGTATATCTAATCTACCCTAGGACCTCCTTTTATAGGCTAAGGAGTCCTTTACATAATACAATACGTAACCTACAAGATAAATATCTTTTCCATATTTATCTAATACATAATACTAAACCGACTATACAAGACTAGCAGTGGTTACATAATATTATCCATGGTTACACACTATTACTAGCCACGGTTTGTCTTCATCCGTGGTTCCATTCTTCTGTCCGTGGTTATATCAACTCTTTCTGTAGTTCCCATACTTAGAATAATTCTTGATTCAAGGAACCAAAAACCCAACACTTTCACTAAGGCTTTACCTAGAGAAAATCTTATTGGACTTGCCAATGGCATTGGACTTCGTTTAGCTAATAGTTTCATGCAAAACTGTGATTAGTATTTGGATAAAGGATATTGTAAACATTTATTATTTTGATGAAATAAAATTTTGATTATGTTTATTTTCATTTATAATATTGTTGTCCTATATTTGCATGTTTAATCCATGAGTAACTAAGTTATTCTAAATTGTCCGTTGTCGATTAATGATATGGGAGTATCATTAAACTAAGACAAATCTGAGAGATGTGGTAGAATATACTTGAAAGTATATTGATGAGAATGCATACCAATTTCAAATGATATTCAATGAATTGAATATAGGACTTATACCAACTACACAATTTACTTTGTGGATATTGTTATAAGTAAATTGTGAATAGTTATCCTCAGACTTGAGATACCAGATAAGTGTCGTAAATGTAGTGCATTTTTGTGGGGCAACTTAAAGCTATACGTAACTGGTAGTCATAAGGGTTGTTTCCAGAAGTGTTACAAAGTTTGTGGGTTAGTCTCGTAGTCAAGATAGAATTTGTTCCTTCAAATTTATTTGGAGTTTAATATTGTTGGGCCCCTCGTAGGGTTGACAAGATGTTTGTGTGGCCGCACTCAAAATCTCCCCTGAATATGTTCAGAAGATTTGGTAATCTTGGTCAATCACTTAAAACAAAAAACAAAATAGTTGAATAAAGAATGACTTAATTCCATATCTTTATTTAATATGGTATTAGAAACAAAAGGATAATAATAATGAGAAATCATTAAAAGGTTTTCCAGGAGCCTTGCTCGAGTTGTACTAGAGGCATCGAAGTGTTTCTAGACGCTAACAGATGTGATCACTCTATTAAGATATATCCAAGTGGGAGCTGTTGGTTTTATGTATATAAATTAGTAGTCGTGAGTTAGGATCGAACTCGAGACCACGGGATTGCACGCTTTACGTATGAGAATTAAAGTTAATAATTAAATGTAAATGTTATATTTATTTATTAATTACACGAAATAATATAACGAACGTTAAGTTAATTATGTGTAATGGACTAACGATCGTTAAATGTTAATTGGAAGGACTAGATTGCAAAATAGAGATTGGGAAGGTTCCGGAATCCCTTTGGGATAGCCTAACCGATCAGCCAAAGGGGATTCCCAACCCAACCCAAACTCAACTTGTTCACCAAGTTATGTTGAGTATATATACAAGGCTTAGGGTCTTGGTTTTGCATCTCTTGTACTCATAAGCTAAAACCTAAAAGTGTTTGTGTGTGTTTTTGCTTTAACCGATCATACAACCCCTAAGGGTGTCGATCCACTTATTTTCCAAAACCAAATTGTTTCGTGTGATTAAAACTAGCATTACTTTAATTTGATTTAGTACGTGTTGGAATCGCTCCTAACTCGTAAAGGGAACGACATTAACAGGATTACATTTTCTATCCTTGTTAGCTAAAACACATGGGCTTGTTATGTCATATAGCCATAGTTGTAAGTGTTTAGCTATAAATACCCTCCTAGACTTTCCTAGGAGGACGAGTTTCTTAGTGTAATTTTCACCTTTCCTAATAATAAAACACATAGTTTCTCCCTTCTCTCACTAACATGATGAAGATGTTCTTCCATCTTCCAATACCTCCCGATTCACCAAATCTTCCATATAATCGGTCCTAACATTGGTATCAAGAGCAAGGTCGGATTTTTATCATGGGTTGATTTTTGGTGATGTTTTCTTGTCAAAAACTTGTTTTAAAAATCTGTTTTAAACTTAACTTTTCACAAATTTTTTTGGTTAACAGTTTTTTAATCAAGTGTATTGTATCATTTTTGGTCAAAAACAGATTCGTAACTTTTTTTTTCTTCACTTTATAAAAGTTTTTATTAACTTTTGTAAAGTATTTCTTATACCAAATCTATGAAAGTCATTATGGTATTCATGTGGTCAAGTGGTCAGATTAAGACAAGTTCATTTGGTCTTTTCACCTGGTCAACAGGGGTAAAGTCAGAATCCTTTTTTAGTTTTCTTCTGGGTTTATATGAAGATGGTCAGAAAATGGTCGGAATACTCGCCGAAAAAAAAGTCAACAAAGGGTCAAAACCCTATTTTTACGCCTAAGAAGCCATCTTCAGAGATATTTACGCATAACTGTGAAGTTATGCGTAAGAACAGTTACGCGTAAGGTTTTTACTCATAAGCTTTATGCGTAAGACCGTGTTTACGCATAAGTATGTCTCTTTACGCATAAGAACCTGGTTTACGCATAAGGGACTCAAGGCTTTAAGCGTAAGAAAATTTTACGCATAAGAAAAGACTTACTTGTATGTAAATGTTTACGCGTAACTATCCTACGGCTAAGACAGAAAAACGAGATGAAGACCCTGACAGTTTGACCTTGACATAAACCATATACCAAACAAACTACCATACTCATTGACCAAATACTAAGTACCAAATAATTCAAGACATCAGGTTACCATCATATGTCTCGACCCAATATCTAAACAAACAAACATCTACGTAAACCTCACCTATCCAATCCTTTCTACATAACCTAGACTAGGACTCAAAGTATTAAAATAAATATCTGATTTATGTCGTGCTCTTCTCAAGATTCAAATTAAAACCATTTAAGGTTTTTCACGACATCTCCTCATCACTGATTTTATGAACAAAAAGTAAATTAAAGATCTCAGTTCATAACATTCGATTTATATTTTTTGAAGCTAACCTTCAATTTAATATTTGAATCTTTAAAGGAAAGAACATAAACCAAATAGCTTACATTCCTCCTTATGTTCGGTTCTTTCAATAGCACAAAAGAAATTACAATAACGTTTGTAGAACCTACCGTGACCCTCCAGAGGATCTTGACACTCTTAAAAATCTCTTCCTGATTCGGTTTTGTGCAGAAAATGTAAACAAAGGTCCGGCTATGATTGTGTTTGATTTGGATGGAGATGAGATCGTTTGAGAGGATTTAGCATCTTGATTGAAATGTGTTTGTGATTAGTTTGGATGAGATGTAGTTGACTGCTAGAGAGAGACCAAGTCAAGGAGGAGGGGATTGTTTAAGATGGATTTAGGGTTTGAGGAAAACTGATGGGGGCGTAAATTTTTTTTATCAGATGTGTTAAAATTGATTAGGTTTGTGATAGTGCATTCTTATACCCTTATTTTTAGGGTTAGTAATATTTTTTTGGATCGGGTTAACTGAAACTGGGCCAAACAATACTACTAAACATAATGGATGGGGTGTGGTTACACTTAATTTGATGGGCCGAAATTTCTTTTTCATCCATGTTGGGCTGAAAAGTTAACAATTTTTTATGAGATAATCTATTGGATTGGACTTGTGTGTTTGATCAAAATGCATTGTGCTGAAAATTTATTACTATTGTTGATACAAAAGTTGGGCGTTCCTTGTTTGGGGCTCCGGCTCTCGTACCAATTGTTGATTGTTACTTGAGACCTGCGCACTAAGAGACAGAAAACACCGTTAGGATTACCGTGGGATTGTCTCCCACGATTATCCTCCAGCGTGAGAGTAAGTGTCGGTTTAGGGTTAAAGGAGAGTTAGGGTTTATAAGTCGTACCTTTAACGAGGGATGTGATTCCCTTTATATATGCACGGAATCCTTGTTGGTTCCGTGTTCCTCAACCTTCGGCAGTATCCCGCAAATCGGTTGGGAATGATTATCTCCTTGATTAAGAGATATCCTCTATCTATTCCGTAAATAGATTTGTACTTGGGCCTTCGTGGGCCTAAACGCTTATCGGCAGTAGCCCGGTTCGTGTTGGGCTTGTCGGTATTGGGCTTTGGGGGTTCATGACCGAATATAGACTATACGTCATCATGTCCCCCCAGTCTAGTATGCGTAGTGAATAACTGCGGATGCTAGACTAATAATCGTAGACAAAGAAACAACATCGAAGCGTAGCCAAGAAGCCATAAAAATACATCTTCCAGTACATTGTATCGAGACATAGGATTAAAAAATTGGCTCCTCGTAAATCGGGGGAAAGTTACTGCTGTGACGTCCCATCAAACAAACTCAGCCACACAATTAGTGTTAGTGGGGTCCACGTGTCACTCATCGTGTGGGTGAGAAGAATTATATAACCCCTCGATGCATTTCTACTTCGTCTCTCACAGTAAAAATATTCATCCGCCATTGCTAACAAGATATCAAACTTCAACCCAGAAAAACATTGTATTCAAAAGGTAACGGCGTCGCTTTGTAAAAACAATACCATGGTCAAAGCGGTTGTCGATTTCACCTCCAACCTCACGAAAGTGATCTTCTAGAGTTCACCCGGATTACTTTATACCGCAGCGTGCATCCGGTTGTTAGGGTCGCGAGCATCTATCGCAGATTTCCGAAGGAAATAGGGGTATACACACGATTCTTTGAATTTGCAAATCAGCGTGTGCCTATCCCGATTTTTTTGCGATGTTTTAAATTATTACGAGTGCACATATCCAGGTACCTTTGTATCGGTGCGGCTAAAATTACTAACTTTGAGGTGAACTTCCGTTTCGGCGGTTAACCCAACCATCCACCTATTCCGTGCCTTTTATCACACGACATGGTCACATGGGTGGGTATCATTTGCTAAGCGGCGATTTGGTGTTATCTTGAGAAAGTAGATCGCTTAAGCTGGAGGGAGTCGTTTTTACGGGTAGGCGACACATGCTTTCCGTGGCACTATGACTTTTTACCCAGGGAACATTCCGAGGGATGAGTGCCCGTTCTGGATCATATGTAGTGAGGATGCGGGCCGATAAACGCAAACCGCATCCCCATTAGTTCCTATCACGAGGAATTTTTGTGCATATGGGCATGGTAAGTAATTATTTTGGTATGCCGGATGAGATGCCAATCTTATTGGGTGCCAACGGCCAGGGTGGGTACTCGTTCCTCGCTCCTCCTTTTATAATTAATGTAAGAATTTATGTTCTTTTAAGCACATTATATAACTGTGTTATTTGTTGTCTTTTATTGCGAGATGGATCTTTTCACCCAGTTGTCGCATAGCGAAGCCAAGTGAGGTGAAGGTAGGGATGCGGCCCCTGAGGGAATGGGAGGAGGCCATACTAGCGGCCTCCGCCGGTCATACCATGGAGATGAACATAGGAGGAACAGGTACTAGCTCCTCTGTTGCCGTGGAGGCGTGCTACACCGCGCATTGCGAGGAAGCGTCCGAGCCCCGTGTGCCGCTCCGTTCTTGCTGCCACCACACATGGCAGAGTGGGCGCAACCTATGGAAGAAGAAGAGGAAGAGCTGTGAGTGCGGGTTACAGTTAAAGAGATCCCGCGGAGAGGATGGTGCAAGCTCCTCGAGGAAAAACGCCTGTAATTTTCACGTGGAATCATCCACCGGTGATGTTGCATCCTCGCATCCATCTGTCATTTGGGCCATAGTAAGTGATATCGTGAATGCTTTCTTTTTTTTTTTTTTTTTTTTTGCACCAACTATTTGTATGGGAAACTGAGAATGCTATGTCCGGTGTATGCGGTTTGAGCAGTTGGAGTCTCCCCAAGGATAGTCCGGTTACTGCACGAGTGACGACCAAAAAGATGAAGACTTAAGCTGCTGGGGAGGCATCGGTGGGTCAAATGGTTGAGGAGTTGGCAGTGTCTGCGCGCAAGGCTGCAATAGTGGAGAAGCTAAGGGTGCGTATTCGGTGAAGGGCGACCAAAGTGCTCAAAAAGATGAAAAATTTTCTTTCTTTGGAAGCCTTGATTGACTAGTGCGGTTTGAGATAGAGTTTGGCGCGTGCGATTTGGAGGTGAGGAGAAAGCTGGCGTTGATGGGCCAAATAAGCCAAGAGCGCCTGAGAGTCATCGGGGTACAAGGCTTCGTGCCTCTCGGGCCCTAAAATATCTGGAAAGAGTAAGGGGCCTTGACCACGCGGTGGAAGAGTTTGGTGCCACTGTGAAGAGTGCTCTAGAGATACAAGAGACGAAGCTGCGTAAGCTTAGTTTGGAGTATGATGAGGAATTATATCCTCATCTAATGTCTCGCCATCTCGAGCCTTGGTGGCTTATCGACCATGGTTTGCGTCTTCTTTGCTTTAAGTACTCTTGAGTCCAAGGATGTAGTGGACAAATTTGGTGGGGTAGTCCGATGTACTTTGGCGAGGAAAATCAGAGGCTATAGAAGCGTTACAGGAAGCTAACTTGCTGAAGGTACCTCTTGAAGATGTTCACAGGTATGATGCGATCTTATGATAACTCAGTTGCGGCGATGAATAGGATGAAGACTTTAGAGCTTCCCATGATTCTTTGAGATGGAGCCCGATCGGGATTATCCTATAAGCTGTTATTATGGAATGATTGACCTTAGCGCGCCTATCGTGATGATGCGGAAGCACAACCGGACTATTTTTGAAGCCCGATGTCTCTGATTCGCGGTACCTGTTTTTGCTCGCCCTAGGGACATTCTGAATCCCTTTGCTTTAGATAAAGAAATATCCTTGAAGGAAGTATTAGAGCATGCGACGGACTTGCTAAAGGAAGGTATAAGGGTAAAAGCAACTTTGTGCGGGGTTGGTGCCGCCATCTTCCAAGATCGATGGGGTACGGTGAGTGTCGCTACCGTGTCTCTCCAAGGCGGATTTGTTCAGAGGCTTAGCGAGAACGTAGGTACTACAAGCCGCGTAGGGACTTCATTACTGGAGCGATCTAATAGTATATAGGATTTTATATCTTCTGTAAGAACATAGTCTTGAATAAAGATCACCTTTTGCTAAATGTATGTTAATATTTATTGCCTCTTGTGACATGCGTATTTATCTGTTTATCTTTGCATGAAAGATATATTTGTCCAGTTGTACGAGCGCAAATAATATTAGAAATTCATAGTCATGTACGAAAATCATAGGATACTTAAACATAGTTTATAAGTAATAGTGTCATAGTCGTGTATGATGTGATATACAGCCTACTGTAAATATTATTTTTAAAGAACCAAGCGTGTTGAATCCTTATGTTGTTAAACGTGCACCATATGCATAGTTGCGCATCTGTCGTGGGAAGCGCACAAACTTATCCCAACGTCTTGAGAACAAGGTGTTTAACAAGGATACGTGATCCAATGTTGATGGGTTTGCAACCCTCTTACTCAACAAGTTGTTTAGTATGTTAACTTATCCTTTTACCATCGTAGGTGTATTTAGTGCATGCACGCCATGTAGGCTAAAAATAAAGAATTGTTAAGAGATACAGTATATGGAAATAACAAATCAAAATATGTCGCGGAGTTAGCTAGAAACCGCGGCGTGTTATTGATACTTGCAAGTGTTTGTGAGAAATAAGTAAAACATTATTCTAAGGAAAATAAAAAATAAATACATAGATGTGTATTGGGCACTTTAGTGAAGTACGGGAGCTTACTTATACCGGGCGTAGCCACTCTTATAGGTAGCACCTCTTGAGGTTGCGGATGTTCCATGTCGCGGTAGTTCACGACCATCCAAGCCTCGTAGCTTGTACGCGCTGTTCCCAATGCTTGTAACCTCATAGAGTCCTTCCCACTTTGGTCCAAGCTTACGTGTCTTAGCGTGGCTGCATCGTTGTGCGATAACGAAGTCACACTGCGAATGAAATACTGGCGCACCTTAGCGTCATAGTATCCCTTCATCTTTGACTTTGATTTTTCTTCCGATAGGCTGCGCGTTACACGTTCTTGGCGAGGTCTAAGTCGACCGCTCTCGTCATTATTGGTTGCCACATTAATTTCGTAGTGCGGATAGTTGGCATTCGATTTCAGCTGGTAGACTAGAGAAAGGGAGTGTCTCCGTCTTTGGTTTTGATTGAGGTACGATGCGCCCACAAAACATGCGAAAGTTCTTCCACCCATCTTCCTTTGTGCTTGTCCAAGCGTGCCTTAATTCCTTCACCCGAGCTTCGATTCGCACGTTCAACTAGGCCGTTGGTTTGTGGGTGTTTCTTGACGAAAGTGTTGTGTGATGTTTAACTTCGCACCGGTCCTTGAAAGGGTTGTCGCGAGATTGTTTCCGTTGTCCGAGATAAGCTCACCGGGTAGGCCAAAGCGGCATACAATGTTTTCCCAGACGGCGCTTCACACGGTTGCGGTGATTGTTACCAGCGCCTTTGCTTCGATCCACTTGGTGAAGTAGTCTATGGCGACTATGAGGAACTTTAAACCTCCTGACTACGGAAAAGGACACGCAATGTCAATACCCCACTTTTGGAATGGCCATGGCGCCATAATTGGTGTTAATTCTGCTGTGGTTTTGCGAGGAATGGGTGCGTGGACTTGGCGTCGCTGCACTTTCGTATCAAATCCGCGCATCGCGATGCATGGTGGGCCAATAATAGCTGGCCAGTAAGCGCCGCCACCAGGCCGTGGTCACGAATGCATCTTTGCATGAACCGTGGATTTCTCGCATACATAGTTTGCTTGTAAGGGACCAACACAAAGGAGCCATGGTTGAAAGAAAGAGCGTCAATATAGGATGTTGTCCCGAAGTTCAAACCTTTTCGTCTTGCGTATCCCGGGCTTCTTCTTTGCTCTTGGGGTAATATTCCCTTGCTTATGAATTCGACTATTGGTGTCATCCACGTAGGTCCGTCTTCCTCTATTACCGTGGATACTTCCATTTCTAAGATGGATTTGCTTTTCAATGTTTCCACCAAAGTGTTTGGATAGGTCGCCAAAGCTTGTGGATGCGATTTTGCTTAATGCATCCGCTTTGCGGTTTTCCCCTTTTGGAACTGTTTGATGGTAAATCTGTCAAAGCTTTGAATTATTGCCTTGGTTTTTTCAAGGTATTGAATCATGTTTTCCTCCTTGGCTAAATACTCGCCTAACACGTGGTTGGCTACGATGCGGAGTCCACATTCGCTTCCAGGTTGCGTACACCCATTCGAGATGCAATGCGTAGTCCCGCTAGTAAGGCTTCATACTCTGCCTCATTGTGTGTCGTGAATTGAAGCACAATGCATAAGTGAATTCCATTCCTTCGGGTTTGTGAGGATGAGGCACGCTCGACCCATCCACGCATGAGGATCCATCCGTGAACAAGATCCATGGATGCGTAGTTCCTCCGTCGTGGTGCGGGTGCATCATCGGTCAATGCGGCTTTTCGATGAAATCGGCCGATATCTGCCCTTTTATTGCGGTCGTGGTTTGTAGGTGATGTTATGCTCACCGAGTAACACACTTCATTTTTCGATCGTCACGATGCATCGGGCTTGGAGATGATTTGCTTGATTGGTTGGTGCGTGATTACCGCTATTGGGTCGCGCTTGGAAGTACCCGCATAGCCGTTAGCGGCAAACACCAATGCGAACTAATTTTTCCATGGCGCTATAGTTCATCTCCGTCTTTTGGCCTTGCTTACAAAATAGGCAGGGGTTTATCTGAATTCCTATCTGTTAGTAACAACGCTTGCTTGACTGCTCCATCGATTCGCGGATAAATATATGATTAACTCTTCCCCAGTGCGGGTGCAACAAGTGTGGGGGCGTTGCGTGTTGTTTCAGTTTGTGTGAAGGTCTCTTACGCCTCAGTAGTCCATCGAAATCACCCTTTTTATACACTTTTTGAGTGTTTTGAAAAGGGGTAATGATTGTCTGGCTGACTTGGATAGGAATCTGTAAGACCGCCAACTTTCCGTTGAGAGATTGGACTTCCTTCAACGTCGCGCGGTGAGGAAGTTCAATAACGACATAGTATTTTCGGACATGGTTTTATACCGTCCCGGTTCTATCAGGTATCCAAGGAACATGCCTTGATCGCGAAGGTACATTTTTTGATTCAACTTCATGTTGATCTCTTGGAGAGTTTTGAATGTTTCCTCAATATCGCGAACTAACTCATCTTCGATGTGGCTCTTTATGACCAAGTCATCGACATAAACCTCTAGGTTGCGGCCCACCTGTTTTTCGAAAGCATTATCTACTAAATGCTGATAGGTGGCGCCTGCATTCTTCAAGCCAAAGGGCATTTTTGTGTAACAGTAGATGCCTTGGCTTGTGTGAAAGGCTATTTTTTCCTCATTCTCCTTAGCCATCTGGATTTGATGATATCCTTTGTATGCATCGAGGAAACACTTTAATGGATACCCACACAAAGACTCTATTTTCCAGTCTATCTCTGCTAATGGATAGCAGTCTTGTGGACATCTTTGGTGAAGTCCGCGCACATCCGCCTACCATCGCTCTTCTTTACCATGGCTGGGTTGGAAAGCGGTCATGATAGTAGACTTCCGCATGATTCCCGCTCTACTAGCTTGTGTACCTCTGTCGGGATTGCTGGCGCTCACGGAGCCCGGCGGCGCTTCTTCTGGCGTATGGGTGAGTATCCTTGCATTCTCGGTTTATGCTCATTTTATTGAGCGTGGTACCTGATCATGTGTTTTGGCTCCCATGCAAAATGTCCAAGTTCTTTTGCGAGGCGCACACATCTGCGCTCGGCGTTGTCCGGCGGTGACCCTCGATGGATATCACCTATTCGGGTATTGAGGTGAATTGCAACCTGCAGATTTGGAGCTTTGGTTGTGCGTTGTTACGGTATCGGTGCGTTTATGTAACCGTGTTACATTCTCGTAAATCATGGTGGCATTGTAAAGAGTAACAATACCACCTTCTACCGGAATTTAAGCATCCGTCGCTTTGTAGACGACGCTAGCGGCGCGCGATAGCCGATATTCGAGTCTTAGATAATGCCGTTGTATGGCGAGGGTTTGATCACCATAAATTCCATCCGGGCCGTTGCGGTGTTCCTCATTTCAATGCTAACCCGATCGTATTTGCCCCATAGGCTATATATTTTCACCGTAAAACCGTTAGCCGCTTCGGCCGGGCTTAGCGGCGATGCGTATTCGGCGGATCGTTTGAAGCGATGTTCATACATGATGTCCGCCGATGCTCCACCATCAACATACATGCGGTGGATGTCGTGGCCTCCCGCACTAATCTCAATGGTGAGTGGCTCTATCACTGCGTTATCCGCAGTTAAGGTGGGAAAAGAGATTTTACTTCCTCGAGAGAACTCTGGTGACCTTACGTCTAGTGACCCGTTGCCATGATTGTATCATGTAGATGGTGTCAACCTTGTCCTTGGGTGTATCCTTCTTGTTTCCATTCTTCTGTCTATCCTTTCCCTCCTTGATATTTTTGACCAAATGGTCCAATCTGCCTTCTTTAACCATTTTGTCAATGGTAGCGATTGGACGCATTCATTAGTAGTATGGCCCTTCGTGCGTGGTAGTCACAAAGTATCCATTTCGGTCGCGCCGATCCTCTAGAGTCGCATTTGCGGTGGTCTTGGAAAGTTCGCACCTACATTGCGAGTATTTCCTTAGAGTCTTAGTCGGGGGGTGTATCTGTCATTATCTCTTACGCTTCCCTTGCGATAGCTCTGTTCGCGATTACTACCCGGTCGGAGTGGATTGTCTCCCATGTTGTTCCTGTGGACGATAGTTCGAGTAGTTTCTTTTGCTATCCGTCGCGGCTGCTTCTCCCTGGACAAAGGACCGAGAACATTTCATGAGTTCATCAAAGGTTTCGGGAATCTTGTCGTTCAACCTCTTGATGAGCTCTGGGTTATTTATCCCATTCATGAAACCAGAGATCTTTAGCACTTCAGGGCATGCTTTAACTTGCATGCATTCGTCTTTGAAACATTCCATGAATGCGCTTGTAGATTCTCCTGTGCTTTACCACAGCTAGTTCGATGAGGATTTTTAGCGCACTTCTTCCTTTGAGTAAAATTTAGGCGAAACGCCTTTCTTAATTCCTCAAAGCCATTGATGCTTCGTGGAAGCTTCTTTGAACCATTCCGTCGTTTCCACCGCTGGAGTTGAACATGTGGCACCATACGGGTTGTGGCCAATTTTCAATTGTAGGCGGTGATTCAAAAATTTTGAGGTGATCATCGGGGTCACTGTTCGTCATAGGTTTTACGTTGGCGGGCATCGCCTTCTTTTGTCCTCGAGAAGTCGCGTCGTCGAGTGAGCGCATCCACCTTTTGACGGCGCCACGAGAGAGATATATCTTCATCCTCATGGTCATTATATCTACTTCGGACTTCCGGTGTCGGTTCACTATCCTCGTTGTCAGAGGAATTTCACGAGGATGAGTTTTCCCTCTTTCGGCCGCTGTGCGCTATCCGACCGCCCTCGAGTTTGTACTTTCGAAGGGCTTTTACTTGGGGAATATCGCTTCAAGTTTGTCATGTATTTTGCGACTACCAAGTCTCGGTGTGGACAGCGATGCGCCGTCCATCCTCTTTACTTCCTTCAGATCTTTGTGAGTTGGATGTCTCATCATCCTCAACTCTCCTCCCACTCTGTTGAACACGGGGTGGTTTGTCTCTACCGCTTCTCCTCTGACGGCTAGGTGTGAGGTTTCGTATTCGAGTAAAGCGGAGTGAGTTTGTAGGCTTCGACTCGACCTTTTCTAGCTTCCTTTGCATGAGGCGGTTAAGGTTTCATAATTTTGGGATCTGAAATCCCTTGGTGTTAGTTCGGTGCGACCCTTCTAAGCGAGGGTATTAACTACCTGCCATTGTGTCCTTGTTTTTATCGGTGCATCTGCTGCTTTTTCAAGTCGGCCTCTAGTACCGGGTTGAAAGGGGGTGGTAAAACGGTCTTGCAGATGGATCCACAATGTCTTTGGTAGTGGTTGTGGTGGCTGGGTTGTCCCCGGCGGTTCCACCATAGGGTAGACCAAGTCTTGGCCTAATCCCTTGTTTTTGGCGATCTTGGTTGTCGAGTGCCTTGGAAGTGGCCGGTTTGCGGCTTCTTTCGGTAAGATAAAGCTACTGCGATCGGTGATTTCCATGCCGTCATTCTAGTCTTATTTCTTAGTGAATGGTCCCACGGATGGCGCCACTTGTTGATACAAAAGTTGGGCGTTCCTTGTTTGGGGCTCCGGCTCGTACCAATTGCGATTGTTACTTGAGACATGCGCACTAAGAGACAGAAAACACCGTTAGGCTTACCGTGGGATTGTCTCCCACGATTATCCTCCGTCGTGAGAGTAAGTAATCGGTTTAGGTTTAAAGGAGAGTTAGGGTTTATAAGTCGTACCTTTAACGAGGGATGTGATTCCCTTTATATATGCACGGAATCCTTGTTGGTTCCGTGTTCCTCAACCTTCCGATATCCTAAATCGGTTGGGAATGATTATCTCCTTGATTAAGAGATATCCTCTATCTATTCCGTAAATAGATTTGTACTTGGGCCTTAGGGCCTAAGCGCTTATCGTAGCCCGGTTAAATGATGGGCTTGTCAGTATTGGGCTTTGGGCGGGTTCGTGACCCGGATATAGACTATACGTCATCAACTATCAAATGTATTTTTTATACATTGAGAGCATTTTTGATATAACAATTGGTTAACGAGTGGTATTTTGGTATTATAATTTTCACGGGGATACAATTTTTGACTAGGATCGGGAAACCATTATCAAGTTCATTTAAACCGTTAACAGAGGCTAGTTTTGAGCATGTAACCGCAAGATGTGACTACGGCGTGAATTCACTATTATTTATTTGAGGTTCAAGTGGGATATCACGGGTGCGTGTACTTAGTATCTTGAAGATATCGGGGTTGGTTGGATGCATGATTCTTCGAGATCCTTGTTCGAGCTTTTAACCGTTATGAATTACAAAGACTTGAGTTGTCTAGTTATACCTGATGTAAGGAGTTACGTTGTTGTGCTCACAGCGTATAACTATCACTTTTAAGGAGTTACGTTGTTGTGCTCAAGTGTCACACTAAGGTGTGGATAATTTGAGAAACTTTAAGTTTACCCTTTTTCGATGGTGTTAAGAAAAAGGGTTCTCGACAATAGTGCAAGTTTAAGTCACAAGTTCAGGGTTATTTTACTTGATCTCAAGTTCGATCATATTGGGTTTTCTCCTTCAAGAGTCACTACAAAAGCCGTCGGAATGATAATGGGGTCGGTAAAGAGTTAGGCGAGAAGAGTATACACGAGTAGAGAAGTTTTATCAGTGATTGATTCTCACGAGATATTTATGGTACTTAACAATTGTTTGATTACTTAGACATACATGGTTTTATTTGTCTCAATTCATCATCAACATCGTGGTGTATGATTACGATTCATTGAAAACAACGGGGAAAGAGTATAGGTGGTGCTTGCTTCCTTTGATGTTTTGGATTTTTTGAAAACCGTTTCCCTTCATGAATTTCTTCAATCGGGAAGAAATGAGGCGATCAGTGGTTCAAATTTCTCACTTTGGTGTTATCGTCTCACTTTCCGCGAGTTATTGTGTGTGAAGTTATCTAAATATGATGTTGTGATGCCTCACACACGGTCATTTTATCGAGTAATTGCAGATTCACAGGTAACTATTATTAGATAACCGCAACATTAAGTCGTTTCATTCGTCTTTCGTGGTTGGTTTGGTGTGAAGCATCTACATACGTGAGAAGATCTTGTTGATTTCTTGCATGTTACCCCGAACGGATTTTCCGCATAATAAGTTAGATTTACCTTGTGTGGTTCTTTGCTCATCTACAAATTCAGCGTCTTGAAAGTTTCAAAAGTTAGAGGAAATGTTCACTACATCAAAGTTCGAATCTGTTGAAGGCGGTTGTTAGTTTGGGGAAGCGATTGAAACTCGCCAAAAGGAGAATGTCGGAGAAGCTAAATACATGCGGCATGAATTGGGGGGAAGTTAATCCAATTTATGCGTATTACATCATTTTCCTACAAGTGAAGAAAACGGTTCTCAAGTCGAGGTACCAGAAGAAGACAAAGAGCGTAAACTTTCATCATCCTCAACACTTGAAGAGCTTATGAAGACCTTTCTTTATTTGTTTTCTATATTTGTAGTAAATGTTGTAAGTAATCCCTTATGTCGTCCCATTGGGGGAAGATTGTTGGAATCGCTCTAACTCGTAACTGGAACGACATTGACGGGATTACATTTTCTATCCTTGTTAGCTAAAACACATGGGCTTGTTATGTCATATAGCCATAGTTGTAAGTGTTTAGCTATAAATACTCTCCTTGACTTTCCTATAAGGGTGAGTTTCTTAGTGTAATTTTCACATTTCCTAATAATAAAACACATAGTTTCTCCCTTCTCTTCATACTTTCTCTCACTAACATGATGAAGATGTTCTTCCATCTTTCAAGACCTCCCGATTCACCAAATCTTCCATATAATCGGTCCTAACAGTACGTGTGTACAAGAAAGTGGTACTAACATACTTTTGTTAGTTTCTTGGATTGAATTACAAAATCGGTAAGGGGTAATTCTTATAATCCTATAAACCCTAATTAGGGTTCATCACTTGCTAGTTTTGTGGAATTGATTCTTGTTCGGCTAAAATAAAAAAGGTACGCATACTTTATGTTTTGTTGATTAATTATTCATTAATCGTTCATTTACGCTTCTGCATGTTTTCTTTGATGTATATGTGTTTTATATTTGATTGTCATGATATATAATTCCTGCAGACTTTAGATGTACCTCTTTTTTTATAGATATGATTTTGCAGATAAAAACATAAATCACTACTACTTATAATGCATGCTTATTTCTCTCTCCTATTTAATTTTGACTTTGAACTTGCAAGTAATAAGCATGATGTCACAACAGCATTAAAGCATGAAAATTTGTTAAAATATATATCATTATATACAATATTGATCATGCGTTAAATAAAGAAACCAAATTAATCCATCATGTATATTTTTAAACGTATTAATCATCTCTCTCTCTCTCTCTCACTCACTTCTTATTTTCAGTTTTCAGATCTAATCATCATCTTCATTTCTTTTCTCCTTCTTCCTCACCCCAAACCCTTGCCGCACCCTCCATATCACCGTCACTACCCACCGCAAATCTAAGCAACCAATAACGAACCAATCAGATCTTGGTGCAAACCGATGTTATAGAACATAAAGAGGACGGATCTGTTACATTTTATCACATAAAAGGATCGATTAAATCCTCTATCCAACACTACCTTCAAATGTTGTAAGTGTTTTTTATTTAAGATTCGTTTGTTGCATTTATTTATAAAAAAGATTTATTTTTAGTTTAGTTTCGATCTAAAAGAATATGGTTTTGATTTTTGAAAAAATATGTGTTACTGTAATGATTTTGTTGGCTTAAGTTTGCCCCCATTTAGCTTCTTTTGTTAAAAGATTACTTAAGTTACTGTAACAGTATTTGAAACCAAATAGGGCGTCACTGATATGATATGAGGATTTACTTAAGTTAGCCCCTATTTAGCTTCTTTTGTTTATGCTGCTTGTTTTCTAACAAAATGGTAGTTTGGTATTAAATTGTGACAATTTAAATGATTATAATTATATAGGACTTCCTTTGGTGCTAAACTACTAACTGTGACAAATTAAAAGATGCTCTTATAATTAATACTCCGTAACTTAAGTTTTGCTGCTGTTTGGTTCTTTATAGATTGTGACTAATTAAAAGTAGAGTATTTCAAACAAAATGGGGCTTCCTAAATTTCGTATTATGACGTGAAGTTAGTTGAAATGACTGTTGTGTTATTGCTTTTGTCATAATTATACTAATCATGTATGCTATTTTCGATATGCAGTTAAAGCAAGAGGAGGTGCTTTACAACAAATGTGCAATGTGCACATATCTTTTTGAAAAGCGTGCACATATCTTCTAATAATTTGACGAGAATGCACAATGTTCACATATGTTCTTGGAATAGTACTCATATGTTCTTACAAAATTGATGAGAAAGTGAAGCATGCACATATGTTTCGGAAAGAGTGCACAAATGTTTTTGAATGACGTGCATATCTATATTTAACAAGATACATTTGTATTTTAATTGTATTTTATTTAATATTAACTTTTGTGTATATTATACTAGCTTAGAGACCCGTTGACACCGGGTTATTTTTTAAAGAAATAGATAAATGAGATGATAATAAAAGTAATAACGTAAATTTGTTAAATTTAAAATATGTGTGAGTCACAATCGATTTACAACCATTGCGTTGCCAATCTAAAATAGATTGACTCGAACATAAAATGATGTGTGATTTTAATGATCAATTGAGTTCTAACAAACTTTGTAACATGAAAAATAATGAATCATAGTATAATATAACGTGATTATACCAATGATACATACATGATACAACATGAACCTTGTTCAAAGCGCGTTCAAGTAATTCTTTATAAGCGACATTTGTTGTGGTTTTGTAGAGATTACCATCTTGATCATGGCAACAACTTCAAACCGCTTGCTTTTACTCTTGATCGACAGCGTCTGAGTTGTCCATGTGAACACGGAGAGGCAAGTAAACCAACTTTTAAGCGATTGCCTTGGCTTTTGTTGATTGTCATGGCAAAAGATCTGATATCGGATATTGTTTCACGACAATCTTAAGAGGCAACGTTTATCGGCGGAGTAATCCTCAACCTTGGAATAATCACCTTTTTCGATGTTGGTTCCGTTAATGATCTAGGCTGAATAGAGGTTCTTGTTAATTTAAGTACTTGAAGTCTTGTACCATTACATAAACCATTTGATTGGTCTATGTTTCTTAACAACATAATCGGCACTCAGACTTTTAAAGCAAGCATGTGGTTTGGAACACACGAGAACTTCAATCAATTTATAAATTCAGGCGAGAAAATAGACTGATCTATGACAAACAGCGTTTACTATCCACGTTGTCACAACTTAAGTAGACC
>OU343221.1:185540822-185587187 GCA_910596185.1 Chrysanthemum makinoi
ATAATTGATGTATTCTATTTTAGCTCAAAAACAAAGAGAAAATCTTTTTGTATTTTTAATATGATATATATATATATACACAAAAGGAAAAAAAAAAATATTTTTACTTTTTATTTTATAGAAAAATAGTAACCTCCGAATGAAGGATCTCGAGTCACTAATCGTCAAACCTCAAACGATATTGTCGTGACACAACCTCACAGCAGCGGCGTAAAATTTGATTTCAATGAATGAACGTCAAGTTATCTCACAAGCTAGCCATTGTGAATGACTAAAAGTAAGAAACTAAAACAAGATTCGACTAGCGATTTGCTGATAATGAAGGCTTAGGGTATGTGTGACGGATAAAACCTCAATATCGATATCAAAAATAATCACGAAGATAGATTCAAATTCTTTTAGGAAAAAGAATAATAAATCAAAATCCGTGTGTGATCGTTGATACGGATTAGTCAACCCGAATCGTTTCCCAACGAGGCGTGAATTGCCAACGCCGTTTTTGGTTTGGAATTTAATGCTCGATGTTTTGGATTAATGATTTGATTTATTTAAACTACGGGAATAGGGAAAGTAATTAAGGGAATCTATTCTACGGGAATCCTAAGTGCAAAATTAACTAAAACGTAATAAACGTAAACTAAATAAAATGCAACTACGTCTAATCTATATCCTAAAAATGCCTAAAATTACTTTTACTCTAGAAATGCAAGTTGAAAACTATTTATGAATTAAAACTATTTTTTTAGGATTTTTCTCGAATTTATTTAAATTAAAAACTAATTTTTAACTTTTAATTATAATTTAAAATACTAAAAATTATGAAAATTAAAGGGAAATTTGTAAAACTATTTTTATAAAATCTAAATTACCATAAGAGACTTTTCAAAACTATTTTTTTATTTTTCTGATTAATTTTCTATTTTCTATAAATTTAAAACTATTTAAATCTAATTAATTGGCTAAAAATTACAAAATAAACTAGGAAAAATCTAGAAAAATTATTTTTTTGCTTTTTGAATTTATCTCAATCTATTAAAATTGAAAAATTATTTTTTGGAACTTTTTCTGAATTAATTGCAATAAAAGCTATTTAAAAATACCTAAAAACTGTTTTAAATAGAGAAAAATAGCAAATAGTGACAAAAAATTATGAAAAACTCAAGAAAATTCTAAAATGTTATTCTAACGCTATGAAAAATATAAAACACTATGCTTATGAGTGAGAAATAAGAGTTGTAGTGTTACTGTATAAGGAATAAGCACTTGAAAATAAGCAAATAAGCACTATAAGCTACCAAACTACTACAGAAGCTATATTATACTAAAACTAACTAATATCAACTAAATCCAGCTACTCCTAACCTCTAATCAGTGATCTACCAAGTTTATATGCTAACTAATTCTAACTTAAATCAGCTCTTTAGGTCCTACTTTCAGCTTAAGCTCAAGCTTATTTAATAAGCCAGAGTGAAATCCAGAAATATGGAACTCAAGTCCACCAAGCAAAGAGCTACTAAACCAAATTTGGGGACCTAACTAGCTATATTGAACCTTGTGCAAATCCTTCAATAAGCCTGCTCACACTCAATGTAAACTGAGTGTGAACAGGGCATATATGGCCTTGTTGAACAGCTGATTGAGTGATTAAGATAATGTCCAAAAATTTGACAAAAATAAGATTTGAATTCTTGACCAATTGAAGTTATTTAATCCAGAATTTCACTTGATTTAAACCAGAATTGAGTCCATGAAAAATCTAGAAAGTTTTGCAAAAACTGGTTTGATGAGTTTTGACTTTTGAAAACAGGTTTAAGAAGTTTGACTTCTGTGAGATTTAATCCAATTTTGTAAACTGATTATGAAATTATAAGTTCAAACAAAGTTGTATTAATCAATTCTAATGTTATTTGAACCTAAATCAAGCTTTTGAATTTGAAAATTCCAACAGTTAAGGAAATTGGAACCTATTGAAAGTGATTTTGACTATTATGATCTAGGATGCAAGTTTAACTACTGGAATTAACTAGATATACCTAATTACTACTGATGCACTAATAATATATCCCTACTTTAACCTCTAACACAGATTTTAAAGCAATTCCAAACACTAGTTATCTAAACCAAAATGCAATTAATCCTAGCCTATTCTATGATCTGATTCATGACAGCAATAAAATGATCTAACATCCAGATACTAAATGCAAAACTAACCATGTAAACTAACAGATTCAAGTAGCACAGATTATGTAATGAAACAGATGAGTAAAATAGATTTAAGAGTGAACTTACAAGTGGTCCTAGCCATGTGCTTGCAACCAATGAAACAGTGATCCTCTAACCTATTTAACCCCTAACCTACTCCAATTCCAGCTCAAATTTAACCCATATCCAGCTAGATCAGCAATCCAGGACCACTTCTGCAGCTTTGATTTTTATTGACCAATGAAAATTTTGAGTTTGAAACTAAAATAAGCTCACAATAAGCTATTACAAGCTTAAATGAACCTTTGTGAAACAGTAGCTAAGTATGAATCAATTCACAAAACAGTTGACATGTTTTTAATTTTTCAATTATTTTATCGATTTTTTGTATTTTTGAGTAAATTGAGAAACAAACTGAAATGATTAGATAATAAGCTATCATGAACTTAAACAATACTAATAAGCAATTCAAAACAACTTAAAAGCCAAACATAATTTTGAGCTTAAAAAGGAAATTTCATTAATATCAAAAACTTAATACAATGACTGAATTATAGAGAAATACAAAGAAGCAATTTAAAAATGATTAAAAGCTATACTAAGCTACTGAAAATTGAAAGAAAGATAGATACAATGTGAACGAAATGAGGTCCTATTTATAGCTGAGCTTAAGGTCTAAGGAAGGATCTAGAAATCCAAATGTGTGCTTCTTTGAGTGTAATATGAGCCCTTGATCAATCATCCACGTATCCCATCACTTCTGAACCCTTGGATTAGATCATCCACGTAACTTCGACCAATCACAGAGCAGTATTTGAGAAGTTGCACGCGGATTGATGACATGGCAGTCACGTGTGTCAGTGGGTGTCATAATGTGTCAGATATAAGTACGGAATTGCCCTTAATTGGGGTGAATTTGCTCAATTGAACGAAAGGGTAATTTAGGGTTTATGTAGTAGTAGTTTTGGGGAAGATTTGGGCGCGAGGTAATAAAAGGTTATTTTATTCGGTTTGACTGGTAATTAATTGTGTTGACTTGGGTTTGGGTCGGGTGGAATGGGTAGCTGGGTTTAGTTATCAACCGTGGGTAGTTTGGGAGTTGGACTGGACCGGTTGTAGGAGTGAATTGGGCCAAGGGATTTGTTTATTTATTTTGGGCTTGGTTTTATTTGGATTAAAGGTGTACTCATTTAAGCTTACAAGGACTAAACTTGTATAATCTGAAAATCCAGGGACCATACATGTAAATCTGAAAATCTCTTTCAAGGGCTGATTTTGACAATTCCAGAAACTTGAGGGATCACTTTTGCCAAATGCTCAAAGATCAAGGACTAATTTTGACAATTTCTTCAAACTTGATTATAACTTCCAAAAATCATCCTCAAAGAATAAAATCTTCCAAAATGCACAATCTCGACCTTCCGGCTCAGCTCAAATTCTCTTGATCTCTCGTGCTCGGATTTTCATCTGATTTAGCTCATTTTTGTGTGTTTTTGCATATCCGTACCTGCACAAGCACAAACTCAAGAAAACCACAAATATTAGCAATAAACGGCTCTTTCTTGGTTGTTTTGGGTTTATTTTGATAGAGAAAAGGTATGTGTTTAAGCACATATCAATGTGCTTTGATTTCGAATGCTGAACTGAGTTGCATGAGATCGCAATAGCACTCCGATTGTCGCAGTACATCGGTATTCTGTCAAATACGTAACCATAGTCTTTGAGTTGTGTTCTCATCCAAATGACTTGAGCACAACAAGCTAACATGGCTACATATTCTCTTAGGTGAGAACGATGTACAATCTGCTTCTTCGTTGCCAAGATACCAATTTGTCACCAAGAAATTGTAGTGCTCATGAAGACTTTTAGAGAGTCTAAGCATCGCATGGTCAGAGTCTAAAAGCGATTAGTTCAAAAAACCGAATCCTTCGGATACCGGATCCCCAAATTAATGGTTCCCTTTATGTATCGGGGATTCTTTAGCCTCCTGAGAGGTGGGTTTCAGTTGGTCGAGACTGATAACGGCCATAAAAGGAGCAAAGATAAAGCAAAGACAATATCAGTCTGTTGGCGTTAGATAGATGAGAGGACCCAATAATATACGGTATTTGGTAGGGTCAACCAATTTCCCATGCAAATCGTCGGCTTCTTGGTATGTGCCATTGGTGTGGCATAAGTATCACAATTATTCATTAGAATTTGTTCAGAATTTCAAGGGCATATTTGGACTCAATCAAGAAAATACCAAGGGTGATTGATGAACTTGTAGTCCTAGAAAGAACGTAAGTTCACCCATCATGGACATTTCAAAATGTTTCTTCATTAGTTTTGCAAAAGCGATTGAGTACTTTTTATGAGTTGACCCAAATATGATGTCATCCACATAAATTTGAACAATTAAAATATGTTCCCCGTGATATTGTATGAAAAGAGTTGGGTCGACCGAACCTTGGGTAAAATTATTGGCAATGAGGAAAGATGATAGCTTATCATACCATGCCCGAGGAGCTTATTTGAGACCATATGAGCTTTGTTCGCTTTGTAGACATGGTTCGAAGCGCGGGATAAATGAATCCTTCGCTGGCCGACATAGATGTTTCTTTCAGTTGACCATTCAAAAGCAGCTTTGACATCCATATGAAAGACCGTTATGTTCATATGAGCCGCGAATGCCGAAATATCCGAACCGACCTCAAGACGAGCAACCGGAGCAAATGATTCTTCAAAGTCAATACCTCTTCCCGTCAATAACCCTAGCCACCAGACGAACTTGTTTCTCATGATGACATTCCTTTCAAGATCCAATTTGTTTTTCCAAATCCGATTTAGACCAATGACGTAGACCCTCGATGGTCTTTCAACCAGCTTCCCATACTTCAAGAAGTTTGAATTGGTTGAGTTCTTCTGCATGGATTCAATCCAGTTATCTTTTGTCATTGCATCCTTAATGTTTTTGGGTTGAGTTTGGCAGAAGTGGAGTGCATAAATGCAATGTTCACCGTCTGTGTGAAGACGTTGTCTCGTAACGACTCGTTGATTCGGGTTGCCAATAATATTTTCCAGAGGATGGTCTTTTGTCCATCGATGTGTAGAGGGTTGATGTTGGTATACATTATGTAGATTCTGAGGATTCAAATGTATTGTAGATGATTCCGCTACATCAAGTGCAGCAGTTTCATTTGCAAAAGGATTGAAGAACGCATTTGGATCAAAATATGCAGGTGGGGGGGGGGTACTTCATTAAGAACATCATCAGCCGGTTCATCATTGTTGGAAGCGGTTTGTTCAACTGTTTTGTTGGAGTCAACGGTGGTGCATCTTCAACAGTAGTTGTTGTAGCGGTGTATCGTATTAGAGTATTATCGTTGTTGAGCAGCGGAAAACAGGGATACACTTGGAGCACGTTCATCAATATCCTCGCGAACAGAGGAGCAAATAGTCTTTCCATTTGTTGACGAGTAAGCTGAGGGCTTGTATCAGCTGATGATGGGGTTTGGGGAAGTTTAAAGCGGTTGTGACCGGGTTCCAAGCGGTTATACTCAGTAAGCCATTTCAGTAAGTTCATCAAAATTAGCATGAATCGTTTCCATAACCTACTTTGTACGACGATTCCATATCCGTAACCTTTGAATTCTTACAATATCCAATAAAGACTCCCAATGTCAGCCTTTAGCTTTGAGCTTTCCAAAGTCATCACGATCATTATTTGGATAGCAAAGAGATCCAAAGACATGAAAGTGTTTGAGGTTCGGTTTATGATTGTGGAGAAGCTCAAATGGTGTTTTGTTGTGGCGTTTTGTAATCATTGAACGGGTTTGAGTGTAGCATGCGTTGAGACGCTTCACCCACAAGTAATCGGAAGTTTAGCATTGATTAACATCGTTCTGCGCAGCTTCCACTAACGCACGGTTTGCTCTTTCAACAACTCCGTTTTGTTCTCGTGCGCGCCAATAGATGTTTGATGCTCAATTCCCACTTTCTCATAATATTCCCGAAGAGTGTGATTCACAAATTCAGTTCCTTTATCTGTTCAAATTTGTCTAACGGTGTTCTGGAGCTGAATTTGTATTTTTGTGAGAAAGGTGATGATCATCTGTGGAGCTAGATCTTTACTTCGAAGAAAATAAACCCAAGTCCATCTTGAGTAGTCATCAACAATTACAAAGATGTAGCATTTGCCATTTATCGTCTGTACGCAAGATCGGGCCACACAAATCCATGTGAAGAAGATGAAGCACATGCTGAGAGCTGTGTTCCACCTTTGAAGGAAAATGAGCACGAGTGATTTTTCCTTGTTCACAAGCTGAGCATAGGTGATCTTTAGAATACCGGAATCGTGGGAGACCTTCAACAAGTTTGTGTCGTGCAAGATTGGTGATGGTTTAAAAGTTTAGATGTGAGAGAGACGACGTGCCATAGCCAAGATTTTGTAGATGTAGCCTTTGAGAGTAAACAGATGGGAGATGAAGCGATCATGTCTTGCATTGAGATAGTGTAAAGACTGGATGAGCGTTGGCCGCACATAAGATCATTTCCTTGAAGATCACTTAATGAAACAAGTTTTCTCCCTTAAAGCTACTTCCAAGTCTCCATCACAAAATTGACCAACTGAGAATAGATTGTGACCGAGGCCTTCCACATAATAAACCCCGCTAATTTCGATGTTGCCATTAATGTAATCTCCGTAGCCCATGATAGCTGCGAAGTGATCATTCCCGAATCGGACAGTGCCAATGAACTTTGAAACAAAGTTTGATAACAGTTTAAGGTTGCTTGTCATGTGTCGGGAACATCCGCTATCAATAATCCAGAGGATGATCTCAGACACCGCATTAGACACAGCATCGACAATGATGGAATAGAAGTAGATGTGGAACCCGAAGTGTTAGAGGGTTCCAAAGCAGTTATAGTAGAAATACACACATCAATAACTTTAGGCATCCATATAAATCCTAGTGTATTATGTATCCATTTATGCCATCTCCAACTAGTCTTAGCTTTAGTCTTAGTGAATGCACTAGGTGGTACAACAATCCTTGGAGGTGAAACTGGAGCTACAAGGACAGCAATGCGTTTTCTAGAATCTAAAGAGGGCGGTTTACCAAGCACAGACTTAGAAAGATTAGTGGGCCTAGAGGTATTCCGATTCTTAGAATTCCGTAAACGAGAGATGAGAGCTTTAGCAACACATTTGTCATGATAATCAGAATTCATACTTTTACGACAAATAACACAAGGTGCATCAGACTGAATATCAAGAGTACTTAAAGGTTTACCATTTGTTACATCACTATTCCTATTACATTTGCCAGACGCAATATTTATAGTGGAAGCAACATGAGTCTTATTCATAGTCCTAGGGTGTTCTTCTACTTCAGGATTCTTTATTGTTCTTTTCTTAGGTCGCAACTTCCTATTCTTCCTTGTATTGCTCCTAGTTTGTGAAGTGCGGACGTTTGGAAAAGAGGCAACTATTCCTGGCTTTCAGAGAAGGAAGCACGTTAGCAACTTGTGATTTGGCAGTAGGGATTCTAGGTTCACGATTACTAAGTGTTACTGGTGCTATTCTCTTAATCACAGTAGGTGGAAGTTGTTCATACTTTACTAACATTTCCCTTAACTTAGTGATAGTGTGCACCAAATCTTGATTTTCAGAATGAAGACTTCCAGCATAATTCATGACTTCTTTAGTGTGTGCAAGATAATGATCAAGTTCGTTTGATGCTTCATCACGAGTCTGTTTGAGTAAATCAAATATGACACCATATTCCTTTTTAACTTTTGTAAGTTCTTGTTTATATTTTGAGATTTGACACTTAAAAACACGCTTTGATCATCCAGTTGCTCAATTTTAGGATCGAAGATTTTGCACGAATCGGGCGATTTTGTGTTGAAAAGCAAGTTGTTGATCGTGAATATCTTTTTGACACCATTAAGACTACGGAATTGCATTTGAAAGCTCATTTGACAATCGCTTATTTTCAATGTTAAAGACTCGACCGATGCATCATATCAGATTCACAACATTATCAACAGAATCATAATCAAGAAAGATATCATCGATGCATATGGCAAAGAATGTAATAACATAGCATTATGGATATAAGACAGATAACATCTTCCAAGAGTCGATCAACATATTTTCTCAACAGTTTCTTTTTACATTTAGTGTTTGAAATCGATGTTTCTGTTTCTCGAAAACTATTTTCATGAGACCAAGTTCCTTGTGAAAATCCTTTTCCCAATATAGTGCATAATTTTTCAAATTTTTGACATGGGGTAAAATTCTTTTCTGAAGAATATCTCTAAGTTCTCGCCATGGGCGAGGTAAAATGTTGAACTTTTATTTCATAATGAAATTCAATCTCACATTCCAAAATTTTGAGGTCAGATAAGAAAGTGTCAAAGTATTTGATAACACGACAACTTTCGGCATTAGTTTTTACTTCACTAAGTGAAGGTAAAGGACCATTAATTTGTGCACCTTTTGGTTGAGGACTGACTTCAGAAACTAGTGTGATAACCAAAGGTGTGTTTGAAGTATCTTGTTGTGTGACAAAAGTTACGGCTTTAATAGTTAAATGGTTTGTTGTAAACGACATTTTCCATTTTGACCGACTCGCCATCACATCTAATTCCTCCATCCGATTATATTCAACAACAGTCATTATTGAATCATCAATTCTATGTTGCATGTAAACTTCAGGATTTGGTTTGAATGCTCTGTGTGAAAACTTAGGTTTATAATCAGCAAGATTCGGTCCATATCCATTTGGATTAGGTTTGAAAGAAAACTTTTGAATCGTTGTGATTGATTCACCATGTTTATAAACAACATTTTTAAACTCTTTGATTTTGGTTTGTAAGTCGACAATATCCTCAAGATAGTCATCTCGCTCGCTTCGTTGAATGCTTTTTGTACTCAGAGAACTGTTTTGACAAGTTAACAACTCAGCCTTGGCTTTTTGAGTTTCCAAAGTAAGAGCGCTAAGTTGTTGTTTATGTTCATGTTTCATTTGTTCTATTTGAGACAACAAAGTATTCTTCGAAGCGGCTAGATCACAAATCTGTCGTTCCAAATATTTTTCATTTTGGTGTGACTTGGCAAAGCGGCTTCAAAACCTTTTTCACGGTTTTCTTGAGTTTTGAAAAAATTGAGTTGTCGAATTAAGCATTCATTATCCCTGGTTAACAGTGCATTTTTCTTTTAATTTCGTGCAAATTTCCAAACGAGAATGTTGGTCTTTAATTAAGGTCAAGAGCTCAGCTTCGTTTTTATGTCGCAGGAAGCTCATCTTGTTCAACGAGATTTTCAACATGATCATTCTTTAGATCCTCAAATATAATGACGGAGTCAACTTGATTATCAATATTAGCCATACGGTCATCTTGATCATCAAATATAACTACCGGATCTATTTGATAATCAGCGGAATGAGATGTGGAGGACTCATGTTGAACACTCGATCCTTGTCGATAAAGAAAGTGGCGGAGATATCAGTCATTGATGATAATTGTTTGTTCAGTACTGAGACAAGCCATCAGTGTCATACACCGGGCCTGTGTCACTCATGTGTAGAGCTTGCATTTGTGCCATCAACATCACTGCTGCATTAGCTTGTAAGTCTTCCATATCATCATCGAATCTGATTTGCCATAAAGCTGTTCCTTGTTGGTAAGAGTTCCACCAGCCTCATCCTTAAGAGCCAAGAGCAAAGCCTCTTTGAAATAAGCACTGCCTCTTGTTCTCATTTTAGGACATGCATTATCCGGATGACCCTTCATTACAGTTATAGCATCGAAGACCATTAACCTACCAGTCGAGCATTCTTTGTTCAACCACTGAGCCCTTTGTCAGCCTGAGGAGCACCAATGTTATTCCTTCCCACAGCATTGAACCCTTGACCACCTCCCATCTCGCCACCATAACCACGATTTTGAACTCCAACTCGTCCATTGTTACCAACAGCCTGATTTCTTGTATTAGATGAGGAACGAATGCGATTGTTGGATTTGTTTGTATAACGGCCAAATGCTTTAGCAATCATAACAAATCCTTGTTGCAATTCATCGAAGGCATTGGAGTCCTCATCAGCTTCACTATAAAGAGCTTGAGTAGTGTTGTTGTTGTATGGAACCAATTGATTTCGTTGAGTTTGTAGCTGTGACGGATCAGAAGGTTTGATGGTTGCAGTTGTTTGAGGAGCGGGTTGAGGAGCTTGTTGAGGAGGAATGTTTGTTTGAGCCCACAAAGCAAGTTGTTGAGTGTCCGAAAGTGATGGTGGAACAGTTTGACCATGGAGAATCCTTTCCTTATCAAATTTTTAGGTGCAGGCTTCGTGATAGTCGTACAACAATCCGTAGGTAGCATGATGCATATCTTTAGCTTGACGGAGAAAAATGACATACTTCTCCCATTCCGGACCAAGACTATTTAGAAACTTTGTGTTGACAAGCATTGTGGCATGATGATATTGTGTTTGTCCAAATCATTAATGATGTCTGAAAAGCGATGATGATAAGATTCTAACGAATCTCCTGGTTCAATCATGAAGTGTTCATAAGCCAAGTAGGTTTTGGATTCCATGTCTTCCTGATTGAGTGTTGTGCCTTGTATAAGAAGATGAATCTATTCCCACATTGCTTTGGCATCTTTTGAGCATCAACACTTCAAGGATGGATTGGGTAATCCTAAAAGGATATATTGCATTGCAAGTTCGTCGCTTCAAAGTGTAGAAGTTGATCACCCGTGAGTTCTGCAACAGTTGCAATGTTGGTGACATCATCTCTTGGTGGAACAGCATTAGGATCTCCGGGTGTTACGATAGTAGGCATCTCAAATGGACCTTCCATAATGACCTTCTTTAAAAACTTTCCATGTGGCTTCTTTAGATCACAAAACCTAAAGAACCTAATCACCCATTGATCATAATTACCGAGTGAGCATTGAGGTCTATCAAGTGAGCCAACTTCATGAATTGATTGTTGGCTACTCAAGGCTTCACACATCTTGCCAAACCATGCTGGTTCCTTCATAGTATTCCTGGATGGATGTTGATTGTAGAAGTTTGTGTAAGGTTGTACTTGAAGACTAGGTGGTGGTTGAATCATTTGAGGTTGTGGAATTGCTGCAAGTAGTGGAGTATGTTGTTGATTAAATTGTTGTTGATAAACTGCTTGTTGTTGATTCCATTGTTGATGTTGTGGACTTAGTTGTTGTTGTTGTTGTTGTTTATAAGTGTAAGGAAAATAGTTAGAGTATGGTGGTTGTGACATGTTGAAAAACTTGTGTGGTAAAAAAAATGGATCTTTGTAGAATGAATGAACCGTGTTGATGAAGTATCCTTAGGCGTAGAAATCACAATAAACCAAGTAGGACTTATGTGTAAAAACACCAAAGTTACGCTGTACAGATAGAGTTACGCAGTAGGTTTAGCTTACGCTGTAAGTAAGGAAAAAGCACTAAAGTTAAGGTAAAACAAGAAGTTAGGCGTAGAAAACTTAGGCTTAGGATTACCTTATGCGTAAGACTAAGCTTAGGCGTAAGATAAATCTTATGCGTAGGATTTTCTACGCGTAAGCTTATGCTTATGCGTAAGTTTAGGGTTTTATCCCAAATGATCTTTTACAGTATCACAGTGCAAAAGATATCCAAAGTCGACGTGTTTTCAGGCTTATCCAAGCAAGAAACCATGGAGTAAACCACGAAACTAAAGATCAAACCAAGGGTAAAGTTACGCGTAAAGCTAGGGTTTTGTTACGCATAGCTTTACTCGTAAAAATGATTTTGCCCAAAGATGTTTCTAAACCAGATTTTTGTGATGAGATAGCTTCAATATCACCAAAATAACACAAAAGTGTGAAACTTGATGATCCAAAACTCCTAAAATGGTTACGCGTAGGATGAAACCCTCGTACAAAAACAAGCTTAAAAACGTAGTTCCACGCATAAAGTTTGAAACTTTTTGCCAAAAACAGTTATTTTAACACCTTAAAACATTGAAAGTACAAGAATCTTGGATTAAAAAATGTAAAAAACATGTTTTTAAGCAAACCAAAGTATCTCGTTAGCTTTACGCGTAGGACCGAAAACCCACTTCAAAAGCAATAACGATTCACCCAACTAGTAGGCGATTGATACCAGTATTAGGTTCCCAAATATGCAACACAAGTAACAATAGAAGAAATAGAGAGGAGATGAGATCGGTTGAACAACTACACACACACACACGCGTATAAATGTAAACGGTTAGGCGTAGAGAGTGAGTGAAAGAGTAAATTGAACAACCAACCCTCAAGTAAGGGTTTACATGAGGTATTTATAGGAGGGAAGCTAGGGCAACACTTCTAGTTCCCATCCTTTTTCTTATTGGACTAGGCCTAGGCTTATGGGCCTTCTACATAAGCCTAAGGCTAATTACTAACATAAAGGCCATATTAAGCTAACTATTACACATTAATTACTAACACTTGAATTAAGGTTTAGGAGTGATTCCAACAGCGGTCTTAGAAATGTTATTCAACAATGGCACGGGACCATAGATGAAGTTCGAGCAGAAGGTGTAAATATTTCTTTTCAAAACATGTCACTAATCATATGGCTTACAATTATTTCGCACTGTGTAACCCAGCTCCAAAAAAAATGGCTTACAGCTATTTCAGATCTGATCAGAACCCTGGCTTCAAAAATGGCTTGCGCTACTTCGTGAGATCGTAACCGTGCTTAAACCATGGTTTGCTATTATTTTCTGATAGCAACCCGCTCTTCAAGGAAGGAAAGTGTTGCGCTAAACAAATTTTCAAAAATATCGCGTGGCTTATCCCAAATCAAAATGAGGAAAGTATGTTAAAGGACTGCTGTTCCCACACAAATGTTTTTCCATCTAAAATTCTTCAGAAAAATATTTGTTGTATTCTAAAATTGGTGATAAATGAGTTGCTTGAAAATCAATCAGATTCATTGTTTTCGTATAATTTGAAAACTCAATCAATGACTTCAGCGCTTTTAAACTTTTCAAAAAATGAGTCATTGATTGAGGGGGAGAATGTTTTCAAATCTATATCATCTAACGAGCTTTCTTAATTATCATAAATGCTTAACTGAAAAATGATGTTAACCTACGTTGAAGGACTAGGTGCCTAGGATATAATTGTTAGGATTAGATGATTAGAGTTTGATGAACACATTATTCCCATGCCATATATGAATTGATTGATATGTTGAATTGACTTTTATTAGTCGATTGCTGTTTGGGTGTTGTCGACCACCATATATATGTATGTATGTTCACTAACGTATGCAGGTATATTGGTTTAAAAGAATGTTCCCGATCCGGATCCCACAATAGAAGATGATTGGATGCTGAAAGGAAAGGGTAACTATATCTTGGGTTGACAAATGAAGAAACGGAGCTTAATTAGACTTCTATGTATATTTGGCATGAAATGCAACGTAAGAGGTCTCACTGCATCAGCAGATGGTTTTCTTCATCATCAAATGAAGAAACGGAGCTTAATTTGACCTTAGTTGGCATGAAAGAATGCAACGTAAGAGGTCTCACTGCATCAGCAGACGGTTTTCTTCCGCACTCCACAACAACAACGTAGCTTCTCAACCACCTAACGTATCTTGTGCAGAAAAAGTTGTGATGATACCATTTTTTAAACAATTTTTAAATAATATTGTTTTGAAAAATGGAAAAAATATTGGTTTTGAAAATAAACTGAACTCAAATTTTGGAAATCAACCGGACTTCATTTTATCAAAACTTAAGTCACTCAATCAACGACTACGGTCATGGATTGAGGGGGAGAGTGATTTCAAATAAAATATTTTCAAACAATATTTCATCAATCAAGTCCGTTTGTACAAAATAAGTGGTGATCTAAAGATTTATTGTTATGTCATGGTATGATTTTCTTTAAAACCCAAAGATCTTTCAAAATGAAATTTTTTCTGTTCTTGTTTGATTGTGAAATTGTTTTATTTTACTTAAAGATCTCTTAAAAACTATCATACCTAACACTAACAATCTTTAATGTCTAAAAACCTGCTCCTTATCCATCATTTTTCAAAATTAAATCAAAAAAGCCATGTCCTTCCCAAATTTTTCTAAAAGATTTAAACAATTTGATCACAAATCTCAAATGGTTTGATATTTTTGATCGGGGGAGAGATCGTGATTTAAATCTCAAATCTGTTTTAGTCCTTAAAGGCACTCTGCCTCCATGTGCCAAACGATTTCAATATATGATGCACATGATTGAGGAGGAGCATTAATCCAAAAACAAGATGAGTATTTAAACCAGCCACATTTTATCATATGTTTCTAAACTGATTAAACATCCCTTGAGATCCAAAATCTCAAAGGGTTTGATATTTTTGATCGGGGAGAATTTGTGATTTAATAATGAAACTTGATATAAGATGATCGTTTTGATTCAAAGTGCAAGTTCTCTCTAATATGTTCCAAACTCTTTCGTATATCGATGCACATATTGGGGGGAGCGAATGGTTTCTATTGGCAATCGTGAAAAGTAATTCAAAGAACTCTTTCCTCTATGTGATAAAATGATTTCAAATATCCTATGCACATATTGAAGGGGAGAATTTACCAAAGAAAATCAAATGGCTTTTTGCTTGGAAATTGTGATCAAGAATATATTTCAAAGAACTCTTGCCTCCATGTGCGAAACAATTTCAAAATCATATGCACATGTTGAGGGGGAGTATTTCTAAAAGATCAAAAACAGTTAACGTACAAAATGCTTTGCTATTATATCACAAGTACCTTGATTGATTTTCCAAATGATTTTTCAATTGGTTTCGAGAATGAAAGAACAATACCAAAAGACCGACCAATTTACTTTATGCATGGTGTTATAAGGATGGTTAGGTTAGGTATTCGTTCCCACGATCCCGCCTGAGCTGGAGGGATCTACCAGTGGACAATCCAATGGATAGTGTACAGTCCTTAGGTATGATGAAAAAAGGAGAAAATGAGAAATGGGAAAAGTGCGGATCGAGACGAAGCTAGTACTGGAATAAACCCAACAAGGTTCTAGTTATGAAGTCTTGGTAAGCACTGAAGGGTCTGAAGAATGAAAAAGAAATGTATATAAAAAGGGGTGAAAAGATATAGCCCTCCAATAATTCAACCTTAGGGCAGAAACCGGGTTCAATACATATGCTACTAGTGTTTACTAAGGTAACATCGGTATTGAAGACAAGACGCCATGGACCCAGTGACGCACTACACTAAACTTCCCAAGCTACTCAAGTTCCTCTTAAAAGGGCTTGTTTCATTCTCACGGGGAACCGACATTATCTATCAACTTTCTTTTAGAGATTGTTGATATTGAAGAAGGAGACCCTCTCCCTAGTCTCCGACATAGGAACCAAATGTGCTCAATTGAGTCCAGAGCCAAGAGATCATCCACAATATCTCATTAGGACACTAAATTAATGAAGACTTGTTTCACACAATGTGGAAAGTAAGAATATATTAAGAGTCCCTACGATTATCTTTGTGGTATTGCCGTAACATCCGAGTGATACGGAAAGTACTCACGATGAAGATGGAAATCCTTCTAGAGCCAACATCAAACAAGCTCTTGGTAGGTGACATGTGAGATCTTCTAGTAAGATCAAGCTTGTGACAACTGGATAGAAACGATGGGGAGATTCAATCTTTAATCAACCTTGGTCCGTGAATAGAATTGACGAATACTTTGGAAAAACCGCTCGATGTGAAAATCTTCTTTTCTCTAGCACATCGAATGTGTATTCATATTTCAAACTCAAAAGTATCTCTGATTGAAAAAAATACTTTTGGAAAACCGCTCGATGTGCAAATATCTTCTTTTCTCTAGCATATCGAATGTGTATTCTTTTCAAATACAAAAGGTATTTTTGATTGAAAATTGACCTTTCTCATAAAACCTTCGTCGTATTGCAAAACTCTTGCTTCAAGCAATACACGATTGGTTTCAAATCAATTTTTCATCAATCAGTGAATCTTAATTCGCTGGTTCACTCAATCCGTGTTGTCTTCTTTGAGACGTTCCGGTTTGAGAATGGCTAGAACAGCTGCGAAACCCTGTCAAGGAGATTTTTAGGAATCCTACCTGATCACAGGCAGTACTTGTACTGATAAACGGGGAACCGTGGGCCGTGTACCTCAATTCAACGAAAGTGATCAAAGATACTTTCGTGTGTTTTATTATTAACTGTTGTTTGCAGGTACGTTTAGACGGTTGCAGCTGATCAGAATTGAGGAGTCAATCTAATGCCGCATGCTCACAGCATCCACACTTAATTGAAGAAATCATGACTGGTGCATATCTACATAACATGGATCTGATATTTTTATACTATGCTTCTTCTACGCTGCTGCAAATATCTTGAACCAGTAAAGCTTCCGCTACTGATGGGAAAGATGTCATGATCCGTAGTGTGAGCATGTCGGTCCGAAAGTCACAACATCACATGAAGGCAACACAACTATGGATGATCCATAGATTTACTGTGACTGATGATCTCAATAAAGCTCGAAGATCATCAAATATTTTGATCAATTAAAGACCTCCACTGAAAGTACAAATCATTCAGACTATGAAGAGTCACTGCTAATGCACAAAGATTGTTGAACTTGAAGAATTAAAGTCTACGAGCTCAAGACTGAAGATTAAATAGATCACTAGGATTCGAAATGTAAAACATGGGGTGACCTCCCTTAGGGGAGATTGTTAGGCATTAGAAATTCCATAGTGAAGTATCGGTCACCCCAAATATTATCTAGCATAAGTTAGCTCGTAGACATATCTTTATTTACGTTATTTGTTAGTTTATTAGTTAGTTATTAGCGTAGTATAGTGTAGTGTAACACCGTGGAGGAAGGATGGGTCTTTACCCACTGTATACCTGATCCACAGGCCGTCAGGAGGTCATGTAGTCTGTAAGTATAAATACCCCTTCCATCCTTGGAAGGGGTGGTGCTTCTTTCATAATCTAACATTTCATTTGTAAACCAAGTTTCTACCAAGAACACCCTCTCTTATCCTTTCTCTCTCTAAAACGGCTAACATGTATTTCCATCATCCAAGACCACCCGAATCATCTAACAACATAAATATAAGATCCTAACATAACCACCACATTACACAGATCCTACCGAGCTAATCAGGGGATTATTAGTTTCTTTCATCTTTTATTACCTTCCATTATCATAACTTTGATACTTTCGGGGAACATTGGGGACAATGTTCAGTTTAAGTGTAGGGAGGCAAAATAAAACGGGAACTTTGAAACTATGCTTATCCTTGAATATTTTCTTTGTCCAATTGCATTTGTGTAATAAACCATGAGAAAATGTCGGTTAGGGTAATTTTGGCACCAAATTTAAATTTTTTCATGACATATAGGAGTGGGCCATTAGTCTTAACACTTAAATTCCATGGATAGGAAGTTATATGCTTATCCTTTAAAATTTTTCATGGATAGGAAGTTATATGACTAGCAAAAAAACCCTTTACCACTTAAATTTCACCCAAAATGTGAGGATCACCCTTAGATTAGTAGGAATTAAAGCATTCACCTTTTATGCTTAGTGTGTGAACCGGTAGTATAATAGATTCTAGAACTTGTTTTGTGATGCATCCCGAGATCGCTAGTAAGACTACACTTGTGTAGTTAGGAATAACTAAATGATAAGAGGCATTAGGATAACCCTTGTTTAATACCCATAATATAATTACTTCTTCCACATCGGTTGAGTAATTCCCCCACACCTTTGCGTTGTACTCATCTTTAGTACACGATACCCCTAGTTAACCCCTCAGAGCCTATCATGTTCATGGGTTCTCGTGATGTTTCGGTTTTCCGAAATATCAATGAAGAGCATTGTTTACACCCCACCCCCAAATGTACACCCAAATCGCCTTAGCCTACCTTGTATGCACTCAAATTTAGTGCATTATTGTTATCACACTTAACCCTTAGTTCAATTATCTAGTTGCTTGCATAAGTTCCTAAGTCGAGTCATATCCTATTGATGAGTGTCTAAATACTCATCATTTCTTTCACATTTAAGCTACAAAATATCTGAAAACATACAAATATGCTTCAAAATATTGGAATTATCTCCAAATTATGTTTTTAGGTATTAAAATACAAAAGGGATGAAATCTGATGAAAAACATGCAAAACATACATAATTTACAGTTTCAGTCCCTGAACTTTGATAAATTGGCAAATCTAGTCCCTGGTTAATCAAAACTTGTAAAAATATCAATAAAGGTCCTTGGGATTCACAAGTTGTTCAAAATAATCCTTTGAAGTTTAAAATCACAAAATTACAACTTTGGTCCCTCAACTTTGCAAAACTGTCAAAAATGGTCCTTAGGGTTTTAAAAATGGAAATTTATCAACCTACACCCTTGTACTATTCATGTTTGACACAATTGGTCCTTATGATAAACTTTTTGAGAAATTACAATATTGGTCCCTCAAGTTTCTAAATTGGCAATTTAGTCCTTGGACATTTCAAAAATGGAAATTATCAATATAGGTCCTTGTACTATTCTTACTTGGCAGGTTTGACCCTTGAGAGAGCTTTGGAAAATGTTCAAGATAAACCCTTCAACTTTAGCTAAATTGCATAAATGGTCCTTGTTGTTAACATTATCCAAACGGACCCTTGTTATTATATACTCCCAAATCCAGTCCAACCCAGTTACAACCCGGCCCAACACCCAGCCCATTCCCTTTGTTAATAAATAAAACCCAAACCCAGTACCCGGTTTTCTTCTTCTTCTTCCACCTCACACCACCACCTGTAAACACCACCTCACCCTCTCCAGCTCATTACCTATTCCTACCCACTCTCCCCCACCTCTGTCAGCCTAACCCCCCCACAATTAATGCCCTTCACACCCCATTTTCACTGAAATACCATTACTACCCACAGTATTGAGCAAAACCACACCAACTTGGTCTAAACTTCACCAAACGTGTCCCTCCACCTCATACTACATCCCAAAAAGCTTTAATTGTGCTCAAACTGCCTCAAGCACCACGTGGAGCATTTTGGCGCCAAAACTGATTTAAATGGTTGGGATGAGTTAGACTCAATGGATGGCTGTGATTTGATGTGGGATAATATCTGGAAGCAAGTGGGATGCAAATGGGTGATAAATACAGAAGAAAGGAGAAGAAAAGAGCCATCATAATTTTAATCTTAGTTTATGATCATCGTAGCCTAAATTAATCTAGTTGTCACATTAGTGTAATCTTCAAATTCTGTTGTTAAAGTGTTTATTAGCTTTGCTAAGTGTAATAAACAACTTGGTTTACTCGCTTTAATCTATCTTAATTTTCAAAGTATTTCAATTGTTGTCCCATTTTCAATTCAAGTCTTTAAATTTCTGTTTGATGTTTGTTAATTAGAGGACTCTAATCACACTACTTGGCTCTCAGTAAGCCATAGCAAGCTTTTAGATCAATCTAATCAGCAATAATCAATAAAAAAGGAAAATACAAAAAGAAATCAAGTAATTAAGGTATAAACTAGAAGTTACGTGAGAAGAAAGCAAGGAGCAAGTGCTATCTTGGATTGCCTTGGTTATAGAGCTCTGTGGAGAGCATATAGGTGTGGTTCTCAGTCCTTGGTTCGGTGTGTTCATCTCATTTCCAAGTTGTAAGCATACTTCTTGATTTTTGGCATTTACTGTTTTAGTTCTTATTTTAGCTTAATCTCTCTTGTTTTATGCTTATTTGGTGTTAGTTAGTGATAATATAAAGTAAAATTAGTAGGTTATTAGTTAAAAATCTTAGTTGATAATAATTTTAGTTTAACAGTCATAATTAGCTTAGTAGTGATTCATAGTTATATGTTGTTGTTTACTGTGTAATTGTGTTTATCTGATCTTAGTTCATCATAGTCAAGTGATAGGAATCAGTTTCATGTTGTAAATTTTGGATTTGTAACACTAATCACAAAAACTGCCTTGCTAAGGTGTGTTTGGATCAAGTCGCTTATCTGAGTTTATGCATGTTATTGTCCTTGATATTTGTTGCTGCATGTTTATCTAGATCATCATAGTCCATTTCTGTCATAATACATATGTCATATTAGAGTAAAAGTCAAATAGTCCTTAATCTAGTCTAATCTGTTAACTGTTAGAGTTATTAGTTTCATATTCCACACACTAGCTTAAAAGTTGATACTCTAGCTTAATTTAGCTTCATCATAGCTTAACTTAACATAATCAATCAGTAAATCTAGATCAAAGCTCACTTTAGTCAAACTTAGTGTTAACTTAAAAAGTCAATTTGCAGCTTAACCTGAGTTTGAACAAACTTTGGATCTAAACTGTGAGCTTGTTAATTGATATTAGGACTTGAGCTTGTAGGTTTATATAGTTTTGTTGCTGATCTCCTTGTTACTATTTCTCATAATCTTTATGCTAGCTTATTAAGAGCTTAATTAGTGCTTGATTTTAAGTGATTCTTCACAAGCCTCCCCTGTGCACAGATTTGACACCTACTTTCACAAGCTTGCACAAGCTTGATTAGTGAGTGTTAGCCTGAGTATTTTGGTTGTTTGTGATGCCCATGTGGCTAGTTACTTGAAATAAGTGCTTATTTGCCTTTAATTGCTTATTTGGTCTGATTATTCTTGCTTAACTTGTGCTATCAAAATCAACACTACACTGATCATACAGTGTAAACAAGCAAAATTACAAGCCTATCAAAAGCTTATCACCGAAGCTTTAGCTTGTGATCTTTGGCTCATTAAGAAGCTAAGCAGTCCATTAATCAAGTTCAAGCTTTAATTTACCATCACACAGCCTTTTACTAGGGCTGCAAGTCAGCTTGAAGCTTGTCCATTCACTCAGTTAACTGAGTGAACTCAAGAAACCACCCAACTTCATAAGCCCCTCAAAAGCTACCCAGTGGTCCCCATTGGTCAAGCTTTGGCATTTTGGAATCCTTACCAGCCCCACTTTATAGTTCAGCATTCAATAAGTCCTATTGAGCTTATTTCATAAGCTCAATTTGGCCACTTTGGTTGCCTGTTAAGGGTGTTTGGATCTCATTCTCATTGGAAGTGCTTAAAAGCTTATTCCAAGCTTATTAGCCAAATCCAGTGAACATACTTGTTCATATTTGTGAATATATCATATATACACAGTACTAATCTTTTGTTTTCTTTCTTAAGCTTGTTTTAAAGCTTTTACCAAGCTTACTAGCTTATTTCACTCACTCAGAAAACTGAGTGAAATCAGTTTGGACCCCCTCACTTCACAAGCTTTTTCTGAGCTCTTCAGTGGGTCCCATACCCTCAATCTTGGTTCTTCCAACCCCCTCCTACCAGGCTTGAACCATTGACCCTTTGTTTGACCTTGGAACCTGTGGACCCCACCTGGAATTACCTCACAAGGTTGTCCCATTTTCTGTCTCAGGAACCAAATAAGCAAGTGCTTATTGTGGTCTTTTGGCTTATTCAGTGAGCTTATATTATTAAGTCTAGTTTATTAAAGTCCAAGTAACTTATTGGAACCAGAATTTACCATAGTGGACCCCACATAAGCTCATTTGAGCTCATTTCTTTGGTTGGTCAAACTTAGTCAACTGTTGGGGCAAATAAGCACTTACAGTGCTTATTCTTGGTTTCCAAATTTATTATTTTTGTATTAGTTTCTTATTTTAAGTATTTTAATAGTTTTATAAAAGAAAATCCACAAAAAGCCAAAAATACTTATAGTAATAGTTTCTATTTAATAGAAAATATCTATTTAATTTTCTTTTTAGCTTATTTATAAGCACTTCTGTAATTTTTTTATTTTTAGTAAATCTCTTTTATATTAAAGTAGTTTTATAAATTTTTCTAGATTTTTCTTTTGTCATCTAGTAATTTTTAGAATTAATTTTAGTTTAATTACTTAATAATTAATATTAAATAGAATAAATAGTATAATAAATATATTTTTAGTTTTAAATAAGTTTTATAATATTTTAGTTTTTTCTAAGTTTTTATTTTATTTTTCTAGCCTTATTTTAGTTTTCTAATTAAATAGTGTATTAATAAATAGTATTAAATAGTAATTAATTAAATAATAAATAATATATAAGTTAAATAAATAATTTTATTTTTCTAATAATTTTCTTTTATTCTTAGGATCTCAAAAATATAAATTTCACATTTGTGGGGTTTATATTGATCATTTTTTTACTTTTATTTTTGTACGTTTACGTAATTTTATTAAAACGTACGTTTTAGGTTTTAAACGTTCATCACTTTAAAAATAGTGATAGTGTTTATTTAATAGATTTTAACTTTTTAATTTTCTTTAATTTGCATTTAAGTCGCTAAGACGTGCAAATACCTACTATAGTTATAATCGATTTGTTTTTAATACGTTTTACGTTTCTAGGGTTTTGATCGTACTTATTAGTTGTTATAACTCATTAGAGTTATTCATACTTTTAGTATTGTGACAAATCATTCATAACCCTATTCCTAATCAACCAAGCTATATAACACATTTGTTCAATCACAGGTTATCACAACCTCGTTGGGGAATAAACGACCCGGGAATATAACTGTACTACCTCGGATTATTGCATTTGCCTCTTTCTAGTTTGACTTGCCTAGTTGACCTCTCACAAGTGGTTGACTAAAAAAGTAGGCTAGTTTCCGAGCGAATCAATTTTTGGCGCCGTTGCCGGGAGGTGTGCTGCGTTGAACAATTTTTGTTGGCTGATTATCTATCCATTGTATATATATTATATATTATATATTGTATTTTAATCTTCCATAAACAATATAAAAAACAAAAATATTTTCTTTTTCTTTCTATATATATAAAAGATAAATAATTACAAAAATACTCTTCGCACCCCTTCTGAGTTTCCTTTTCTTCAAGGATCCTTAGACGCGTCTTAGTGCATGCGCACTCGTTCTTCAAGGTCATCAAGTCCTCTTCACGAGCTTGTAGCCATACCTCGAAGAAGTCGTAGACGTTCGCTCCATCACGTACCCGAGTTACGTATGAGCCAAAAATTCTGTCAAAATGGCGGAGAACAAACGATGAATGAACTTCTTCAGGCACCCACCGATGGGTACGGAGATGCCATTGTTGTTCCAGCCATCGTAGCTGAGAACTTTGAGCTTAAAACAGGGTTAATAAACCTAGTGACAGCACGTCAATTCTATGGTTTTGAAAGGGACGATCCTCACTATCACATTCGGTGGTTCAATAAAATCACATCCACCTTGAAATGTAAAAACGTCCCTGAGGATGCAATCAAACTTCTTCTTTTCCCGTTTTCTCTCGATGGGCCCGCCAAGATCTGGCTTGACAAACAACCCCCTAAGTCGATTGAAACGTGGGAAGATTTAGTACAGAAATTTGTGCATAAATTCTATCCTCCTTCAAAAACCACGAATCTCCGGAATGAAATCATGAAATTCACACAACATTTTGATAAAACATTCAGTGAATCATGGGATCGTTTTAAGGAAATGCTACGCAACTGTCCTCATCATGGATTTACTGAGTTGATATATCTTGATACTTTCTATAATGGCATAAGACAAGCTGATCAAGACTCTCTTAATTCCTCCGCGGGAGGTAATTTTTTGAATCGAACAACAAAGGATGCTTTAGCCATTATAGAGAACAAAGCTGAGGTCCGTACCTCAAGAAACAAACCAGTTGTTCCCAAAGCAAGTGATTCACCTTCTACTTCATCTCCCATGACTCAAATTGTTGACAATACTCAGTTTTCTCAACTCATGGATGCTCTTAAAAATTTGACTCTTAACCAAAAGAAAGAGTCATCCAAACCAGCTGAAGTCAAAAAGATTGAACAATGTGTCACTTGTGGTGGTCCTCATGCATACTACAACTGTACTGCCACCGATGGCAATGCATTTGAAGTCGATGCTCTAGCCGGTAATTTCAATCAAGGTGGTAACCAATACCATCCTCAAGCTGAAACAAATTACCGGGCTAATAATCAAGAGGGACCATCAGGATCATATCAACCCAACAATTCAAATAGGTCTAATCCTAACCAGCCAATAGGGCATAATAACCAAAATCAATATCGTACTCAGAACAATCAAATTGTTCCTGTTCAATACCTACCCCATAGGGGAAATTCAAATCCTAATCAAGGGTATTCAGCTCCTAATAATCAAATGGTATCATTCCAAGAATCTCAATCTGCTGAACTAGCTAACCACATCAAGGCTACTGATGCTAAAATGAGAGTGGTTCAAAATCAAATCTCCAATTTGAAGAATGAATTTGATTCTTCAATTGCAAAGAACAATAATGAGTCAAGAATGATCTTAAAAGTATGATATCTGATTTGGTGAAACAACTCGTTCCACCTTCCACCTCGGGAAGTCTCCCGAGTAATACTGTTGCGAATCCTAGGGGTGAACTCAAAGCTGTCACTACACATAGTGATACAGCTCAAGTTGGACCAACCACGGTTGTCCCAAATTCTACATCCCCAATTACTCCTAAATCATCAAAGATTGATCCCACTCTTTCACGATTCACGATTAAAAGTTTGTCAAACAAACTTTATGACCAAAGGGCAGCTATGACTTATTCTCATATGCTTAATGCTTCCCGAAAGAGTGTTCTTGACGATAGTGATGATGAGGAGGATTCCAACATCATAAAAGCTATTACCACTCGTAGTGGTGCTGCTTATGAGGGACCCTCTACTCCTATTCCACCACCGTTATACGATGTGGAAAAAGAGCCCGAGGTTGCCAAGGACCAGGTGCAAATTCCAAGCCCACGAAGTACCGCACACGTCCAACCGCAAGTTGTTCCTCGTAAGAAAACCAAACAAGGAGTTGTCTTTGAGACTGATGAAACTCCTGAGCCTACTATCCCTAGATCCAAACCTTTTAAGCCTACCATTCCTTACCCTTCACGCTTAAATGAGCAAGAACACCGCGAGAGGTCTAATTATCAAACAGACAAACTCTTGCAAATCTTTAAAGATTTGCAATTTGACATAAGTCTTGCGGATGCTGTCATCTTGATGCCCAAGTTTGCATCAACAATCAAACAGTTGTTAAACAACAAGGAAAAACTGGTTGAATTGGCAAAAACTTCTCTAAATGAGAAATGCTCTGCAGTTATCTTAAAGAAGCTTCCCGAGAAGCTTGGAGATCCTGGTAAATTTATCTTACCTTGTGAATTTCCAGGAATGGTTGCATGCAACGCCTTGGCAGATCTGGGCGCCAGCATCAACCTAATGCCTAATTCAGTATGGAAGAAACTTTCTCTTCCTAAACTTACCCCTACCTGCATGACTCTTGAGCTTGCAGATCGTTCAGTATCTATGCCCCTCGGTATTGCCGAGGACGTATTTGTGAAAGTAGGGAAGTTCCATTTTCCAGCTGACTTTGTGGTTGTTGAATTCGATGCTGATCCTAGGGTTCCTCTCATTCTTGGAAGAGGATTCCTAAGAACGGGCCACGCTCTTATAGATGTATTTGAGCGTCAGATCACATTGCGTGTGGGTAATGAGGCTATTACCTTCAACCATGATCAAACTTCAAAGTACTCCTCCAATTATAACTCTGCATCGGTTAACCGAATCGATGTCATTGATGTTACCTTACAGGAGTACTCTCAAGAAAATCTTGGTTATGTTCTTGATTTGGTGAGTGGTGATCCCACTCCATTGTCTCATTCCATCATTTCCGACTCCTCCACTTCCTTAACTCTGGATGAGGAAAGTGATTCTATTATGGATGAGATTGATGATTATCTCAATCTGGATACATTTCTTCCTGGTATTGATGATACCGAAAGTGATCAAGAGGAAGATGTTATTCTTCTTCTTGAACAATTGTTATACCCAAACAATTATTCCACTCTCCCTCCAAAACAACTTCATAAAGAGGAATCCAAATCAGTTGAACCAACTGATAAAATTCCTGAGATCAAGCATAAGACCTCTCCTCCTTCAATTAAATTTCAAATTCTTGAGGAGGAAGTTCTTGTGATTACTGCTGTTCTGATCTCCCTACTACCCTTCACCTACCCGGTGATTTCTCCTTCTCTTCACTCATTCGGGAGTGAAGATGTTACCTTTGACCCTGGGATATTCCATATAACATTGGTTTAGATCCAGATACTTCCCCATGGATTTTTCAATTGCTTTTTCTCCCGACCTTTTCAGGAGCTCTTTATTACAGTTATCCGTTCACAAGCGGTTAGCTTGCGTGATAAACCTGACAGTTTGGGAGGAAAGAAATCAAATCGGGGTCGAGTCCAGCTAGTGACTCGGGAATCAAAAACATTAGCACAAACATGGGTTTTCACCCGTGTGTAACACCCTAGTGTGGGGGAGATGCCCCACATGTTGCAAAAAAAAAAAAAAAAAAAAAAAAAATTTAAAAATATATGTATGTATATACATCTTAAATAAAGGCTAAGTAATATTTTCCTTTTACGTTCTAAGTTCGGTTTAACACCCGGTGCTTTGAATATTGAGGGCAATATTCAGTTCTAAGTATGGGGGGGATTCTCACGAGAATTCAAATACATATTCCATCAGGAACCCCATTTTTAGCCAAAATTTTAAATTTTTTTTTTTAGAACGTAATAAATGGTAATCAGTCCACCATGTCTAACACACATAAGGATTGGCTAATCCAGGAGCAAACGGCTCTTGGTAAAGATATCTCAAATCCGTTTATATGGCTTGCAATTTGCCCAAAATTGTATGGTTCTCAACTCACCATATCCTAAAAAGTGAAGAGTTGGCTAGCCCGCAAGGTTATGGCTTGTGGTAAAGGCAGTGGAAAATCCATAATTGGTATTCAGCTCACCAAAGATAATCCTGATAATTTATCTAAGAGTTGGCTAGTCCAGAAGGGTACGGCTTCTGGTAAAGACAAAATCAAATCCGTTGAAAGCTGGTGGTTTGCTCAAAATCACATGGTTATCGGTGTACCATGGTTCTTACTTGAACTAAAACATTTGGCTACTCCAGAAGTGATGGCTTTTGGTAAAGAGATAAAATCCATCAAGTTTTCTCAAATCATTGCTAGGGACTAGCAATAGTTTAGTGTGGGGGATTGATGAGTGTCTAAATACTCATCATTTCTTTCACATTTAAGCTACAAAATATCTGAAAACATACAAATATGCTTCAAAATATTGGAATTATCTCCAAATTATGTTTTTAGGTATTAAAATACAAAAGGGATGAAATCTGATGAAAAACATGCAAAACATACATAATTTACAGTTTCAGTCCCTGATCTTTGATAAATTGGCAAATCTAGTCCCTGGTTAATCAAAACTTGTAAAAATATCAATAAAGGTCCTTGGGATTCACAAGTTGTTCAAAATAATCCTTTGAAGTTTAAAATCACAAAATTACAACTTTGGTCCCTCAACTTTGCAAAACTGTCAAAAATGGTCCTTAGGGTTTTAAAAATGGAAATTTATCAACCTACACCCTTGTACTATTCATGTTTGACACAATTGGTCCTTATGATAAACTTTTTGAGAAATTACAATATTGGTCCCTCAAGTTTCTAAATTGGCAGTTTTAGTCCTTGGACATTTCAAAAATGGAAATTATCAATATAGGTCCTTGTACTATTCTTACTTGGCAGGTTTGACCCTTGAGAAAGCTTTGGAAAATGTTCAAGATAAACCCTTCAACTTTAGCTAAATTGCATAAATGGTCCTTGTTGTTAACATTATCCAAACGGACCCTTGTTATTATATACTCCCAAATCCAGTCCAACCCAGTTACAACCCGGCCCAACACCCAGCCCATTCCCTTTGTTAATAAATAAAACCCGAACCCAGTACCCGGTTTTCTTCTTCTTCTTCCACCTCACACCACCACCTGTAAACACCACCTCACCCTCTCCAGCTCATTACCTATTCCTACCCACTCTCCACCACCTCTGTCAGCCTAAACCCCCCCACAATTAATGCCCTTCACACCCCATTTTCACTGAAATACCATTACTACCCACAGTATTGAGCAAAACCACACCAACTTGGTCTAAACTTCACCAAACGTGTCCCTCCACCTCATACTACATCCCAAAAAGCTTTAATTGTGCTCAAACTGCCTCAGTACCACGTGGAGCATTTTGGCGCCAAAACTGATTTAAATGGTTGGGATGAGTTAGACTCAATGGATGGCTGTGATTTGATGTGGGATAATATCTGGAAGCAAGTGGGATGCAAATGGGTGATAAATACAGAAGAAAGGAGAAGAAAAGAGGCATCATAATTTTAATCTTAGTTTATGATCATCGTAGCCTAAATTAATCTAGTTGTCACATTAGTGTAATCTTCAAATTCTGTTGTTAAAGTGTTTATTAGCTTTGCTAAGTGTAATAAACAACTTGGTTTACTCAGTTTTAATCTATCTTAATTTTCAAAGTATTTCAATTGTTGTCCCATTTTCAATTCAAGTCTTTAAATTTCTGTTTGATGTTTGTTAATTAGAGGACTCTAATCACACTACTTGGCTCTCAGTAAGCCATAGCAAGCTTTTAGATCAATCTAATCAGCAATAATCAATAAAAAAGGAAAATACAAAAAGAAATCAAGTAATTAAGGTATAAACTAGAAGTTACTGTAGAAGAAAGCAAGGAGCAAGTGCTATCTTGGATTGCCTTGGTTATAGAGCTCTGTGGAGAGCATATAGGTGTGGTTCTCAGTCCTTGGTTCTGTGTGTTCATCTCATTTCCAAGTTGTAAGCATACTTCTTGATTTTTGGCATTTACTGTTTTAGTTCTTATTTTAGCTTAATCTCTCTTGTTTTATGCTTATTTGGTGTTAGTTAGTGATAATATAAAGTAAAATTAGTAGGTTATTAGTTAAAAATCTTAGTTGATAATAATTTTAGTTTAACAGTCATAATTAGCTTAGTAGTGATTCATAGTTATATGTTGTTGTTTACTGTGTAATTGTGTTTATCTGATCTTAGTTCATCATAGTCAAGTGATAGGAATCAGTTTCATGTTGTAAATTTTGGATTTGTAACACTAATCACAAAAACTGCCTTGCTAAGGTGTGTTTGGATCAAGCTGCTTATCTGAGTTTATGCATGTTATTGTCCTTGATATTTGTTGCTGCATGTTTATCTAGATCATCATAGTCCATTTCTGTCATAATACATATGTCATATTAGAGTAAAAGTCAAATAGTCCTTAATCTAGTCTAATCTGTTAACTGTTAGAGTTATTAGTTTCATATTCCACACACTAGCTTAAAAGTTGATACTCTAGCTTAATTTAGCTTCATCATAGCTTAACTTAACATAATCAATCAGTAAATCTAGATCAAAGCTCACTTTAGTCAAACTTAGTGTTAACTTAAAAAGTCAATTTGCAGCCTAACTGAGTTTTGAACAAACTTTGGATCTAAACTGTGAGCTTGTTAATTGATATTAGGACTTGAGCTTGTAGGTTTATATAGTTTTGTTGCTGATCTCCTTGTTACTATTTCTCATAATCTTTATGCTAGCTTATTAAGAGCTTAATTAGTGCTTGATTTTAAGTGATTCTTCACAAGCCTCCCCTGTGCACAGATTTGACACCTACTTTCACAAGCTTGCACAAGCTTGATTAGTGAGTGTTAGCCTGAGTATTTTGGTTGTTTGTGATGCCCATGTGGCTAGTTACTTGAAATAAGTGCTTATTTGCCTTTAATTGCTTATTTGGTCTGATTATTCTTGCTTAACTTGTGCTATCAAAATCAACACTACACTGATCATACAGTGTAAACAAGCAAAATTACAAGCCCATCAAAAGCTTATCACTGAGCTTTGGCTTGTGATCTTTGGCTCATTAAGAAGCTAAGCAGTCCATTAATCAAGTTCAAGCTTTAATTTACCATCACACAGCCTTTTACTAGGGCTGCAAGTCAGCTTGAAGCTTGTCCATTCACTCAGTTAACTGAGTGAACTCAGTAAAACCACCCAACTTCATAAGCCCCTCAAAAGCTACCCAGTGGTCCCCATTGGTCAAGCTTTGGCATTTTGGAATCCTTACCAGCCCCACTTTATAGTTCAGCATTCAATAAGTCCTATTGAGCTTATTTCATAAGCTCAATTTGGCCACTTTGGTTGCCTGTTAAGGGTGTTTGGATCTCATTCTCATTGGAAGTGCTTAAAAGCTTATTCCAAGCTTATTAGCCAAATCCAGTGAACATACTTGTTCATATTTGTGAATATATCATATATACACAGTACTAATCTTTTGTTTTCTTTCTTAAGCTTGTTTTAAAGCTTTTACCAAGCTTACTAGCTTATTTCACTCACTCAGAAAACTGAGTGAAATCAGTTTGGACCCCCTCACTTCACAAGCTTTTTCTGAGCTCTTCAGTGGGTCCCATACCCTCAATCTTGGTTCTTCCAACCCCCCTCCTACCAGGCTTGAACCATTGACCCTTTGTTTGACCTTGGAACCTGTGGACCCCACCTGGAATTACCTCACAAGGTTGTCCCATTTTCTGTCTCAGGAACCAAATAAGCAAGTGCTTATTGTGGTCTTTTGGCTTATTCAGTGAGCTTATATTATTAAGTCTAGTTTATTAAAGTCCAAGTAACTTATTGGAACCAGAATTTACCATAGTGGACCCCACATAAGCTCATTTGAGCTCATTTCTTTGGTTGGTCAAACTTAGTCAACTGTTGGGGCAAATAAGCACTTACAGTGCTTATTCTTGGTTTCCAAATTTATTATTTTTGTATTAGTTTCTTATTTTAAGTATTTTAATAGTTTTATAAAAGAAAATCCACAAAAAGCCAAAAATACTTATAGTAATAGTTTCTATTTAATAGAAAATATCTATTTAATTTTCTTTTTAGCTTATTTATAAGCACTTCTGTAATTTTTTTTATTTTTAGTAAATCTCTTTTATATTAAAGTAGTTTTATAAATTTTTCTAGATTTTTCTTTTGTCATCTAGTAATTTTTAGAATTAATTTTAGTTTAATTACTTAATAATTAATATTAAATAGAATAAATAGTATAATAAATATATTTTTAGTTTTTAAATAAGTTTTATAATATTTTAGTTTTTTCTAAGTTTTTATTTTATTTTTCTAGCCTTATTTTAGTTTTCTAATTAAATAGTGTATTAATAAATAGTATTAAATAGTAATTAATTAAATAATAAATAATATATAAGTTAAATAAATAATTTTCTTTTTCTAATAATTTTCTTTTATTCTTAGGATCTCAAAAATATAAATTTCACATTTGTGGGGTTTATATTGATCATTTTTTTACTTTTATTTTTGTACGTTTACGTAATTTTATTAAAACGTACGTTTTAGGTTTTAAACGTTCATCACTTTAAAAATAGTGATAGTGTTTATTTAATAGATTTTAACTTTTTAATTTTCTTTAATTTGCATTTAAGTCGCTAAGACGTGCAAATACCTACTATAGTTATAATCGATTTGTTTTTAATACGTTTTACGTTTCTAGGGTTTTGATCGTACTTATTAGTTGTTATAACTCATTAGAGTTATTCATACTTTTAGTATTGTGACAAATCATTCATAACCATATTCCTAATCAACCAAGCTATATAACACATTTGTTCAATCACAGGTTATCACAACCTCGTTGGGGAATAAACGACCCGGGAATATAACTGTACTACCTCGGATTATTGCATTTGCCTCTTTCTAGTTTGACTTGCCTAGTTGACCTCTCACAAGTGGTTGACTAAAAAAGTAGGCTAGTTTCCGAGCGAATCACCTATGTACAAAGTTTTGGGACGATTGGGACTCATGGGAAAAGTTAAAGTTTATGAAATGACGGGAAGGGAACGTTAAATTTAAATTCCCTTTATTTGCGTAATAATGTACTCCAAGTGCTTTGATCTTTTCAATTCGGGTCATATTAGTATTGGAGTAATAAAAACTCAAGTGTAGGGATGTGCTTATAAATCCCTATCATTTTGATATTATCGTAGAGGATGGTGGAGTAAAAGTGTATGAAAAAAAAAAAAAAATCGAAAAAAAAAGAAAAAAAAAGAGAAAAATTAGAGTGTTGAAAAAAAAAAGAAAAAAAAATGGGCTACCATCCTACATCTTTCTTTAATTTATGTTTGTTTGTTTCAGTTATCTAGAGTCTAGAGTGTCGAGTCTTGGCTTAGCAACGCCATTCTTCGTATGCTTGTAACATAAAGATTTTTGACTTGCCACCACTAAATAGCCTATCCACCCAAACCCTTTGTTTCCCTACCGTAAGCCTAACATTACAACCCTTTAAAAGACCTCTTTGATAGTCTTTCCTAGGTGCTTACGCCAAAGCGATGGAGGTTTGATCTAGTCTCAAGCCTATGGTAATCTATGTACTAGGGCGGTTAATGAGTGTTTATCTTCCATTTCCAACTTGTTATATTTCATATACACCCTAGAGATGTGAGTATCCAAACACCCCATGTGAGGTGCTAGTATGTAATTTTCGTGCTTGTTATGATTTTTGTGGGGCTTAAATATGTTGTGGATTGTTCTAAACCAATGCTTCATGACCCCTAACTTATAAATTAATTGGCTAAAAGCACATTTGCTTGAGGACAAGCAAATACCAAGTGTAGGGATATTTGATAAGGTTTTAAAATGTACCTTTTTGAGGGGTCGTTTAAGCCCTTATTTGATCACTTTTGTATCCGTTATTACTTAATGTTGTTCCTTTTCACTTTTTAGGTATCTTGAAGGCAAAATGCTGGAATGACACTTATTCGGACGAAAAGGCGCGAATATACGAAGAAAATGGAAAAAGTCAAGAATCGAAAAACTCAAGCTGCGGGAATTGAAGGGGACGGCGTCAGGTGTTATCTGCGACGCCGTCAGACCACTTTTGTGACGGCTCAGTAGCCAAATTGTTTATTTACAAGTGACGGCTTCAGGTTTTAAAAGAGTAGGTCGTCGCAACTCAGACGGCCTAGATTTGATCCAGACGACGTCAGAGACTGAAGGGGACGGCGTCACAAGCATAAGGTGACGCCGTCGCAAGACTAACGTGGCCAAGACGAAACTCTAATGACAGTGACCCGATGGCGTCACAAATCAAAGGGTGACGCCGTCGCATATTTAATCTTATATATAGAATCCGAATTTTTTAGTTTTTAGTGTGTAGTCTTTTGGAGGAAAAACCTAAACCGAACCAAGGCTGTCTTGGACAGTATGTTAGGGTTCTATACCCTATCTTACATCAAGATAAGTGTTTTACTTCATTAATTCAATTATGTATTCAATTACTTGTGTGTATGCTTGCATGTTTCCCATGTCCGACTAATTTACTTGTGTGTTTGCTTAGGGAATATGAAACTTAATTATTGAATATTGATTGGTTGTCTCTTATCTTAATTGTTAATGATCTAGTATTGCGATAGGTCATCCGTTGTGTAATTAATGCTTGATTAATCTTTGTGAACCTTAGCTTATAATACCTAGAGTCATTGTAGGCTAAACCATCCGAAGAGTACCTTAGAGTTAAGTTTATAAATCCTAGAGATTTTGTAGGCGATAACCTTTGGTAGTTTCAAAGAGTTAGGGATAAACGCATACCCTACGACCTTAGACACAACGCGATTAAGAATAAGGACGTGACAATTCAACCATCAATAGGAGATAATTAAGGAGTAATAAAACCTAAGTAAACACATCTTTAAATCATCATACGAGCACACAATAATTAGACATAGACTACATACACCACTAGATTAGATAATTAGATAAGTAGAGTAATTGGTAGAAATACCAACCCCCAAATCCAAACCCCGAGATTCGTACCTTTCCATTTCCTAAAAAAATAAAAAAAGATAAAAGATAATCTTCCTCAACCCCAACCTTAGCGTAGTAACTTCTCACTAGCATTCCTATTCCCCTAGAGAACGATATCAATTCCCGTGGCTTACCCTAATACTACACTACAACGATTAGGTTCACTGCCTAGGGTGTTGAAAAACTTGCTCGACAAAAAGGAAGTTCCTTTGACCCCGAACGACGCGTGTAGCGTTATCAATTCCAAGCCCTTCCTAAGAGTTCCAACAAACGAAGGGAATATTCAAATGCATTGCCAACTTTATAATGGGGAAGAAGAAGAAATGAGATGGAGGCTTGAGGGGATTGAAGGTGAAGCTTGAGGGTGATGGGAGGTGAGGTTAAATGACCTTGATTTGAACAATGTGATGTAACGTCTTAAACAATATTTCTTTTACTTAGAACTCAGTAGTATGTAATGGTATGGCAAAAAACATGAACATCTTAACCTAGGATAACATAACAGGAATTTTACGACTCTATTATATCATATCAAAAAGTCGGTCTTTCTCCTAATTGCATGCGTATATATCACTTTTACATGCCATGCTTGCTATGATTTACTTACATACATGAATGCTTGATGTAGAAATCACTAGGTTTGAAATTCGATGCTGGGTGCAAAATCTTGCACGCGTTCTGTGAAGGAAAATGGTCCCAGAAGCCGGATCCCTGGGCTATCATTAGCTGGATCCCTCACATGAAGGATCCGTGGGATCCAGGTGGATAGAAATGGATATTTGACATCTTCACATCAATCCAACCTTCCAAACCATATTAGACTCGTTAAACATGATACATTAGGATCACTTAAGTCCCCCTTAGGCTCAGATGATTCCACATCCACTCATGGATGACTTATTTTTTTGGGTAAAGGGGAGTAATCCTGCACCCTGGTAAATATAATAACCAAATAAACGTTTAAGTACAATGGATATGAGTGAAATCCCATATCTCAGCCCGTTACATAGGCACAAAGCTTACATAACAAGATACTTCCAATTCTCTAAACAAGAAAACAAACCATTACTCAAATGATAATATATGACACAACACTAAAATTACTTCCTAGGACCTTGAAACTTTGTGCCATACATGGCATTAAAGGAATCCAAATTCCCTGGAAGATCACGAACCTGTTTCGCATAGTCATCAAAGTCATAGTCATCATACTCATCTTCAAATTCTTGGCCCCCACCAAAAATATTAGCAGACTCATCAAATGGGTTAGCAACAACCTCATCTTCAGAATCAGACACCACAATCTCTCCCACTTTAGAAAAAGGGTTAACTCTCTTAGTAGAAGAGGTAGACGGAATAGGTTGACCGTCATCATCCACAAGAGTAGCTTTCCCATCAATAATTAGCTTTTCAAGCTTACCAATCTTCTCAGCTATGGGAGTAGAACCAACATCCATTGTTCCCATTGAACCACTCACAAGCTTGGCAGCAGAAGAAGTCCCAGTCTCCGGAGACTTAGACGCCTCACCAATATCAATACGAGAGTCCGCCCCCCGAGATCCATCAATACCTGCTTCCTTAGTAGTACCAGAAGACTTCCCAGTCTTGTCCTTATTAGTAGAAGAATCATCCACAGTACAATCATCTTCCACCTCAAGAGTCCCAAAAGAGTTAGACGTAGTAATCAGTGTATCTTTAGCATTACCACTAGCAGTTGCCGGTGTCTTCGTCTTTGCAACATAAACCTGCTTCCTAGGTGCAAATCTAGGACCCTTACCCATATTAATACCACCAGTCATATTCGTACCTTTAGGTTTGGCTTTCCGATTCTGCACCACCTTAAAACCATCATCAGGTTCATCCGCATTTGAGGTGGAGGGAACAACATTATTCTCCTTAATACTCTTAGGACAACAAGCAGTATCATGCCCAAACACTTTACATTCCGAACAGTGTGGCGGCTTCCATTCATATTCAACCTTTATACTTGCCGTAGTAAAACCACTATCATCCTTATTAGGGATCGCCATAGTCACCACATGTTTAAGCTCAAAATCAGATGATAATTCCACAAGAGCACGTGCAAAACTAATACGACCCCATGAATCAACACACATGGAACTAGTAAAAGCATCTAACATAATCGGCTTACCCACTTGAGTAGCAATTAAGCTCAACCCATCTTCCGAATATGCAAGTAATGGCACATTATGCAATTTAATCCAAACGGGAACTCTAGTTACCTCACTTTTAAACAGTAGCACATCAGGAGTCCATTTAGTGAGAATGAGAGGAGAATTGCGAATAATCCAAGGGCCCCGTTGAAGAACATTTTCAACACCCTCTTTAGAATCGAATTTAAAGAGGAAAACACCATCATCATTCTTCATTAGTTTCATAAAACCAAACTTACCCCACGTGTTGGAGACATAGTTCCTAACCAAATGAAAAGCCACATTCTTGCCAACAAAGAAGCCAACAAGTGTATTTTCATACCGGTTGAAAACACCCTCCATAGCAGCCTTCGGGAGCACCGTATCATGATTATCAATGCGCGTCTCATTCACCAAGGGACGGAAATTAACTTTCCTTGAGACACGTTCCGGGTTTAAAACATTAGCAAATGACCTTATGTCGTTAGTATCACTACCACTCTCATTCGGACCAGGGGTAGAAACATTCACCACGTTCATGGGTGTAGACACATTAGGTAAATCTAATCCATCCACAAACGTAGAACTATAAACCATAGTTTCCGTACCCCAAGCAGATTCGACATCAGTAGCACCAACCTGATTCCCCTCGTTAATGCTAGGGTTACGGACAACCCTAGCAGCAGCAACATCAATTCCATCACCGTTAAGGCGATTCAATCTAGCTTCCAACGCACTAATATCCACCCTAGCACACGGATTCGAGTCTACATTCAAGCCAACTTGATCGGCCAAGTTGGTGGCTGTTTTAGCAGCTTTCAACGAACCATCTTTGTCAAGAAACCCTTTTTCCATCTCTCTAAAACCCCACAACCAAGCCAAACAAACACCACAGCGAACCAAAAACAAACAACGATCGAACAGTTAAAAAAACGAAACCCTAACTAAAAGTTAGGGTTTTGAAACGGTACGCACCAAAGTCTAACCTGCTCCCATGATCAATCAATGTTACAACAATTAGAATAAGACCAGGAAGGAGATTATACCCACGTAAGGACGATCACCAGAACCAGCGCAGCAAAAAACCAAAAAAAACGATTATCGAAACCCTAAAAAACGATTCAAAACAAATAAACCTAAAAACTCAAGAAACAATGCACGAATTCAAACTAAGATGAATTAACAAGGATGTTAATCAGTAAAAAAGTTCGAACAATGCAAAGAATCCAAGGTTTAGGCCGATTTGAGTGAAAACCGATTAAGGAAGAGAGGGTTTAGGATATCGCCTAGAGAGAATCGGAATTAGGGTTTTTTCCAAACTCTCATCTTCTCTTTAGGTAATCTCTACTCACTCATGGATGACTTAAGATCACATTCAAGGTGTTTTTGATTTATCACCTCTTCAAAACTCACCATTTTTCCGCTCCAATGCTTACACATTGTTCCTCTCATCTCAAAACACCTAGCTTGATATTTCTCTCAAATTTAGCAAGTTGATTTTAGTCATCTTTATCTCAAAATAGGCTAAAATCTAGTTTTTCATTTCTTGTGATTTTTAAGTAATTTTCCAAATTTTCTTTAAGTCACCATCTGATCTCTAGGATCATTTGACATCATTCGACACTCTCACAATCTTAGTATCATACTTAACCACTTATGTGCATACATGAAAACTCCATCCTCTTATAAAAACCATCATTAAATATCATCACTCATTATGTTTGAACATTTAAGTCCTATACCATTTAAGACACCATAAGGAACTTAAACACTCAAAATATATAGGTACTAGACCTTGGTAGAATATCATCACTCCATTTCCATTCTCTCTGAATACGAATCCTTGGATTTCAACTAGACAGATCCCCAATGATAGGGATCCGTGGGAACCGGCTCTACTGAACTGTTGAATTTCACTCAACTCATCAATTTCAAACTCTTTTTGGCAATCTAAACACTTCACTTTGCCTTAAATGACTCCCTAGGATAGAACAACACTATAGTTGACCTTAGTACATGCTAAGAATCTTAGTGGTCTAAACTTAATCTCATCCTTTATAAACCAAGTGTGTTTGTGTTCTCAAACCACCATTCTAACCACCATTTAAAATCAGTAGCTAAAACACCTCTTACATCCTACTTTTCACCATGACTAAAGCATCTAGTGCAACCTCATCAACCAAAGGTCCAAGAAAAATAGTCATGTTGTTCATGAAATTTCCTCAACTGAGTCATCACCCGTCAAAACCTCAAACAGTAGAATTCCTCCCCAACAAACTCAACCAACCAAAGCTAGGAAAACTGCTCAAATTAGCATCCGACCATGTGGTTTGGAAAGACTTTCACCAAACACTACCAAACACTCTAAACCAAACACACCTAGCTCTACTAAAACACCTAAACCATCATTTCTAGAACCTAGATTACACTCTTTCACCACACCTCTTTTACATCCAAACCTTTACTTCTTAGAAGACTCACCACCTAGGACTTCTCATTCACCATCCTTCTCATTAAATGAGGAACTATCTTGATGAGTGTCTAAATACTCATCATTTTTGTACCATTTAAACTGCAAAAACATCTGAAAACACTCAGAAATGTATCAAAATGATGAAAATATCACAAATAATTGTTTTATGTGTTTTAAATGCAAAAAAATCAAAATTTGGTGAAAAACGTATCAAGTTTGCATAATTGGCAGTTTTAGTCCCCCAAGTTTCAAAAGTTATCAAATCTAGTCCCTGGTAAATCAAAATAAAGAAAAATATCATTTAAGGTCCATGGGATTCAAAAGTTGTCAAAACAAACCCTTCAAAGTTTAAAAATTGCAAAATGACAACTTTAGTCCCTAAAGTTTGAAAAATGTCAAAAATAGTCCTTGGTGAATTTAAAAAGTGAAAATAATCAACAATAAACCTTGTACTATTCATACTTGGCAATATAGGTCCTTTTGATAACTTTAGAGAAATTACAGTTTTGGTCCCTCATAAAACAGAAATTACATGATTGGTCCTTGTGATTATTAAGCTAAAACAAACGGACCCTTGTGTTATTACTAAACCCAAAACAAACACAAACCAAATCCAAGCCCAGTCACAAGCCCAACCCACACTTGACCCATGACCCTTGGACTCAACCATGAGCCACCACAATACCACTTGAACCCTGCCAAAACCAATTGTGAACCCCCAACGTATTAATATCAATCGGTCAAACTCAGGTCAATGCCCGCCAAAAAAACCAGAGATACTGTACATCTCCCTCACCTCAACTGTAAAACCAAAACAAGTGGTTTCACCACCTCACCACCACTTTCCACCTCACCCATACTACTCTCCGGCTCATCCCCCTCCTCCTATACCACCCACCAAGCATTTAATGCTTCCCACCATCAAACACTCCAACCTTACCTCAACCCCTGTTTTTCGCCAAATCAATCCTAGCTCCATATCTACTTCTCATTTTGTCCCCTCCACCTCCACAAACATCCACAATTCTTTAATTGCCTCAAACCCTGCTCTAATCACTAGTACCACTTTTGGCGCCAAAATCAGTTTTAAAGGCTAGGATCTGTTTGACTGCACCAATGGTCAAGATTTGAAGTGGGAAAGATTCAGAGACATGTGGGGAGTCTAAAAGATCAATATAAAGAAAGGTGAAGCAGAGGAGAGAGATATCAAGTGTAATTTTATTTTATGTATGTCGAATTAATTAAGTTTCAATTTCTAGTGTAATATTAAGCTTTCAAATCAAGCATTTCTAGCAATTTCAGTGTATTGTTAAACTTTTTCAAGTATCAATTTCAAGTTTAAAGCATATTTCCAGTTTGTGCAATTTTAAGTTCAAAATCTCATGTTAATCAAATGTTGTTGTTAGTTGTTATTAAGGACTGATAAGCCTACATAAGCTCCTAGATAGCTTATTTAAGCTATTAGAAACCTTAAAATCAGCTTTTAGAAATCAAAAGAAAAATTACCAAAAATACATAAAAAATGATGGAAAATAAAAAATCAATGGAAGGTTATCAAGAAGCATGGAGCAGGGTTAATAAAGGATTGCCCTTGGGTTTAGTGCTTATTGGGAAGCTTTAGATTGTGTTTGTGTGCCTCAGCTTCTCGGTCTTGTGCTTGGATCCAATTTGTAAGCCTTTTGATCCATTTTGGCATTTCACTGTGTAAGACATTCATAAGCTTGAATCTTTGTGTTTGTATGTTTCTTAGTTATAATTAAGTATAATTAAACAATAAAATAGTAGGCTTGTTCTCTTTAATTTGTAGTTGCTAATCCTTGTGCTTATTTGGATATTGTTTAAGTGCTTATTTCTAAGTTATTGTGTTTTTCAGTTAAAATATTAGCTTATAATCAGTCTCTTAGCTTATTTTCAGATTAGCTTGTGCTTATTCATTAGCTTAATAGCCATTTAGCTTAACCTTGTGCTTATTCTAATCTTTGTACCACTGTTAAGCAATCTTAAGCTTATTCTGTGCTTATTAGTAGTTTTTATAAAAAGTTGTAGTTATAAAATTTGCTTATCTAATTGTGTTTAGTAAGTTTGTAAAAGAAAAAATCAAAAAAAATAAAATAAAAAGCAAAAAGCCATTGCTGGGATTCGAACCCTGGCCACCCAGCTCACCACACACACACACTACCATCTGCCCTTGGGTCTTTGACTGGTAGTACTTTGCATCATTTAATACATAACCCTTTTTGTTCTATTTAGCTTATACGCATAATTTAGCTTATTTATAGCTTATTAAAATAAGTTGTTACATCTTTTGTATTTTTCTTAGCTTTGTATTAGTATAAAGTATTTTACAAAAAAGTTTCAGAATTTTCTTAATAGTTTTAGTATTTTTAATCATTTAATTAGTCTAAAATAGTATTTAATTCATAATAAAAAATATAAAAGTCAAAAAAATATAAATCTTTTTTCTAAAATTTTCTTTTGTCATATAGTAAGTAAGAAAATTGTTTTTACACTCGTAGGACTTTTATTTCATAAAATTTACGTTTTTACTTGTTTTCACGATGCGTAATTTTTACATATAACGCGCGTTTTCATTTTAGGTCACGTTTTTAGATAATTTAAGTTTACGTTTTAGTTAAAATAATTTATTTAAGTTATTTTGTTTTTATAAATCACAAAAACATCATTTTAAAAATAGTGATAGCGTTTATTTAATATAATTTAGATTTTTAATTTTGTTTAATTTGCATTTAAGCCCTGAATTTACAAACTTCTCTTTAGGTGTAATTATCATTCACAATCCTTAATGATCACTATCCTTAGTGATTATTCGACATCTGAAAGTGTTGAGCACCATTAATCCTCCGTGGGACTTAACGACCTGTGGAAACACTATACTCTCTAGATCATAATTGTATTGGTTTTAGACTGTTTTAATTTTATTACGGTTGACCATTCACAAATGGTTAGCTTGTGTGAAAAACCTGACTGTCTGGAGCCAATCAAATTTTGGCGCCGCTGCCGGGGAGGCTTTAGCGTGTCTTAAACCTTTTTCAGACCCGTACTCGCACATATACCACCGTTTGTAAACAGTTTTTTGTAAAGTTATCAAGAAATCAAAAAGTTCATTAACACTTTTCCTAAAGTGTTAACAACACCAAACAAAATATAAAACAACAAAACAATCGTAACGTTTTCTATCTTGTATTTTCTTTAAGGTGATTCTTGAAGAGATACGATTTGGTTAAACGAGACGATATCAAAAATATTGTCCAAAAGTTTTTAAACCCTTAGCACAAATCCATACCTACGTCTTTTCAGTGGTACTTAATAAATACATAAAAATCAACCACCGCAAATCAAGGCAGTACACCTACCAACTGGGGGTGTGACCATTAATAAGTTCCCGAACAAAAGATTTAAAACTTGCCTTTGTATCCTTGTGATTTGGTGTACCTTTTTCAAAGAAGCCATTTCATTTGTGATTATTGGTTAAGTTCACTTGTCGTTTTGCCTCGCATTTGTTTTGAAAATTGATTTTTAAACTTAGTGCATGCGCACTCGTTCTTCCAGCTCTCTACAAGTCCACTTTTTGAGCTTGCAAATATTCCACGTAGGCGTAGAGGACGTTCGATCCTTCACCGGCGGATCGAGGAACGTCTAACACCACCACCCCCTCGTAATGGCGAAGACAAGCCGATGAATGAGCTTCTCCAAGCACCCATCGAGGGATACGGAGATGCCATTATTGTCCCTAGCCATCGTGGTGATACCTTTGAGCTCAAAACCGGGTTGCTTAATCTTGTAACCCAAAGCCAATTCTATGGTTTTGAGCGGGATGATCCTCATGCACACATTCGATGGTTTAACAAGATTGCATCTACCATCAAATACAAGAATGTCCCACATGAAGCAATTAAGCTTCTTCTGTTCCCATTCTCTCTAGGGACAAGCCCGAATTGGCTTGAGAAACAACCCCCTCGTTCCATTGAGACATGGGAGGATTTAGTTACCAAGTTTGTTAACGAATTCTATCCTCCATCCTGAACTACAAGTCTTAAGAATGAGATAATGAAATTTTCTCAAAGATTTGATGAATCATTCGGTGAGGCATGGGATCGTTATAAAGAGTTGCTCAAGTGTCCACATCATGGTTTTACCGAGTTAATGCAAATGGATACTTTCTACAATGGTTTGAACCAAACTAACCAAGACTCTTTAAATGCCTCCGCGGGAGGTAATTTCCTGAGCAAGACCAAAAAAGAAGCCTTACAAATCATTGAAAACAAGTCCCAGGTCCGCCCTTTCCGAACTAAGACATATCAGTCTCAGTCTAATGCAGGACCTTCTACTTCATCTCACGTGAGTACATCTAGCACCGATGCTAAGATTGACAAACTCACGGATATTGTTTAGGCTTTGGTTCTTGCTAACCAAAAGAAAGTCACTTTCACACAGACACCATCACATGGTGAAGTGAAGAAAGTTGAGATCTGTGTTACTTGTGGTGGCCCTCATGCATACTACAACCGACTGCCACGATGGTAGTCCTTTGAAGCCAATGCCATAGCCGGTACTTCACATCAAGGAGGTAATCAATACCGTCCTCAAAATGAACCAAACTACCGTGCTAACACTTATCAGGGACCACCCGGTTTTAGCTAGAATCCTAACATGCAAAACCGAATCAGAACCAACCTAGAATGAACCAAGGTTATCAAAACCAAGGTAATTTCTATCCCGGACCAAATCAAGGTTTCCAACATCAAGGAAATCTTAATCAAAACAATTTCAATCGAGGGAATCAATTCCATGGGAATATGAATCCTAATCAAGGAAATTTTCAAAATCAAGGCCCTAATCCCAACATTAGAGGCCAGAATTTTCCTAATCAAACTCAAGCCATTGTTCCACCTGGACCATCATCTCGATGAGTTATTGAAACAATTCATGAAATCCCAAGATGAAATGAACAGGTTGTTGGTTAGTCGATTGCCTGATCTAAAGAAGTCTTTAAATGATCAACCCTCGCTCGAAAACTTCCAAGCAACACGATCGCTAACCCGAGGGGCGATGCAAAGGCGATCACAACCCGAAGTGGTGTTTCATACAATGGACCCGCTATTCCTACTACCTCTTCTTCTTCTTCTCCGAAGGTAGTGGAAAGTGAACCTGAGGCGACAAAGGACAAGGAACTTCCTACTAATAACGGAGGTACCAACGATGTCCAACCTCAAGTTGTCCTGAAACCTAAATCCAATCCAGGAGTTGTTTTTGAACCTCCAGTAGCTCCCGTTGAAAACCCCAAATCCAAATCTTCTATTCCTTACCCATCACGTTTGAATGAGCAAAAGCTCCGTGAAAAAGCCGGTCATCAAATGGACAAATTTTTCCAAATTTTCCAAGAACTACATTTTGACATAAGCTTTTGGATGCTATCATCGATGCCCAAGTTTGCATCAACTCTCAAACACATGTTAAGCAACAAGGAAAAGCTGTTTGAAATGGCAAAAACTCCTCTGAACGAGAACCGCTTTCGCAGTTATCTTGAAGAAGCTTCTAGAAAAGCTTGGATATCCTGGAAAATTTCTCTTACCTTGTGTATTTCCAGGGATGGTTGAATGCTTTGCCTTAGCAGATCTTGGTGCAAGCATCAACCGATGCCTCATTCAAGTATGGAAGAAACTTTCTCTTTCGGACCTTACTCCTACATGCATGACTCTCGAGCTTGCAGATCGTACAATATCCCGTCCACTTGGCATTGCCGAGGACGTATTTGTGAAAGTAGGAAAGTTCCATTTTCCAGATGACTTTGTAGTTGTTGATTTCGATGCTGATCCACGGGTTCCTCTCATTGTTGGACGAGGATTCCCGAGAACGGGCCGTGCTCTCATTGATGTATTTGAGCAAGAAATCACATTACGTGTGGTAATGAAGCTGTCACCTTTAACCTTGATCAAACTTCGAGGTACTCCGCAAACTATGATTCTGAGTCGGTTAACCGAATAGATATCATTGATGTTGCTTCCGAAGAGTACTCTCAAGAAGTTCTTGGTTATGATCATAATTCTTCGAGTGATAATCTCACTCATTCATCTCAACCCATCATCGCCAATTCTACTCCTTCTCTCACTCCATTTGAGGAAAGTGACTTCATCTTGGAAGAGATTGAAGCATACTTGTCTAGTGATTCTATTCCATGGGAAATTGATCACGCTCCCATCGACATCGAGGGGGACAGACTTCTCATTGAGAAGTTTCTTAATGATGATCCATCTCCACTCCCTCCCGTCGAGCTTCATAACAAAGAAGTCAAGTCAGTTGAGAAAACTGAAGAATTTCCTGAAGTCGAACTTAAGGACTTACCACCTCATCTCGAGTATGCATTTCTTGAGGGTGATGATAAATTACCCGTCATTATTGCTCGAGATTTGAGTAAAGATGAAAAAGCTGCTCTCATAAAGGTCTTGAAGTCACACAAGCAAGCAATTGCTTGGAAACTCTCATACATTAAGGGTATCAACTCGAAGTTTTGTACTCACAAAATCTTGATGGAGGATGACTTCAAACCAGCATTCAACATCGAGATGAGTAAATCCAAAATCCATGATGTTATTAAACAAGAGGTTCTTAAACTTCTTGATGCAGGATTAATTTACCCGATCTCTGATAGTCCTTGGGTTAGCCCAATTCATTGTGTTCCTAAAATGGGTGGCATAATCTGTTGTCACAAATGAAGAAAACGAGTTAATTCCAACTCGATTGGTTACGGGATGGCGTGTATGCATTGACTATCGTAAGTTGAATGACGCCAACCGAAAAGACCATTTTCCTCTACCCTTCATGGACCAAATGCTTGAGAGATTAGCGGGGAACGAATACTATTGTTTCCTAGATGGTTTTATCGGGTATTTTCAGATCCCATTGATCCACAGGATCAAGAGAAGACCACATTCACCTGCCCATACGGAACTTTTGCCTACAGACGCATGCCTTTTGGCTTATGTAATGCCTCCGCACGTTCCAACGATGTATGATGGAAATTTTCCACGACATGATCGGGGAAACAATGGAGGTGTTTATGGATGACTTCTCGGTCATTGGGGACTCGTTTCAAACATGCCTCTCCCATTTAGACAAAATGCTTAAACGGTGTGAAGACACCAATCTTTGTCTAAATTGGGAGAAGAGCCACTTTATGGTCAAAGAAGGCATAGTCCTTGGCCATAAGATTTCAAAAACGGGATTGAGGTAGATAGAGCAAAAGTCGATGTTATTGCTAAATTACCTCATCCTACTACCGTCAAAGGTATTAGGAGGTTTTTAGGTCATGCCGGTTTTTATCGTAGATTCATACAAGATTTTTCTAAAATCGCCCGGCCTATGACCCATCTTCTTGAAAAAGATGCTCCTTTTATCTTCTCACCGAGTGCATCAAAGCTTTTGAAACATTAAAGAAAAAGCTTACTGAAGCACCCATTCGTTGCTCCCGTGGACCGATTTGCCTTTTGAGCTCATGTGCGATGCAAGTGATTTTGCTATCGGTGCAGTCCTAGGGCAACGTAGATCCAAGCATTTTCAGCCTATCCACTACGCAAGTAAGACTATGACTGAAGCTCAAACCCATTACACCACCACAGAAAAAGAGCTACTAGCCGTGGTGTATGCATTTGAGAAGTTTTGGCCATACCTAATCTTGACCAAATGTGTGGTGT